>CM037852.1:115335639-115935639 GCA_021234595.1 Delia radicum
TTCAGATCAATTTGTGTGTTTTTATATATCGGAACATTTCAAGTGAGGTATACTTTTATTAGATTCCATATTAAAAATTTTACCCAGGTTTACACAAAAAATTTACGTTTTAAGGCCGTTTTGATAATTTTAGAAAAAAAGTAGAGCTTTTATTTAAATCGATTCGCTAAAATCAGTTAAATCTTTTACAAAAATTTAGTAAATTGTTTTTCAATTATTTGACATTTAAAATTATAAATATGTTTCTTTCAACTATTAAAAAGAAAATTTGTAAAAATGTTTGTAATTTTAGCAACTCGTGTTTAAAAATTAGTAAAAAAAAAAATTTTTTTTGTACTAAAAATTAGTACAAAAACCGTAAAATGGGATATACAACGTTTTACTAATTTTTATACTAACTTATTTATTTGAGTGTACTTAAAATAAATCGCTCCTTTCAACTATTAAAAAGAAAAATATTTAAAATTTTGCAATTTTAAAAAAATTAGTAAAATATATTTTTATTTTTAATTTGCAACGGAATTTCTTTGGTCAAACATTTTTAATTTGTAAATAGAGAATATAAACAACTTTTTCAGAACGTTTTTTTTCGTACCTACTAAAAATTAGTACAACAATTGTAGATTAAAATATAAAACAGTTTACCAATTTTTCTACTAACTTTTTTATTTGAGTGAAAAAAAAAATTTTTAAATTATACCAACCCTGGTTTTAAATCGTTAAGTACGTGGTTACATTTAGTATCGTTTTTCCATTTAATAAAACTTAAGAAATTGATATTAATACAATTATTTAACCATTTAACTACCATCTGTCATGTCCTTAATCGTCCTTAACATTTTAAACCCACAACAAAAACAATAATAACAAAATATCCCTCACATAAACAGCTTTAAAGGGAAAACATTTTAAAAGAATATCCCTTATATTAGAATATATTTTCAAATAAAAAATAAATATTACATGGATATTATGAAAAGTAGTAAGCGGTTTGTATGCATGTTTATAATAACGCGGGAAATGTCCTTATTTTTCTGGCTTAAAGTCATATTTAAAACAAAAAAATAAGGGAGAAAGAAATGGAAAAACAAATTTTCCTGAAAAACAAAGTAATAAGAAATAAGAAAATATTTACATTTTCCAAAAAAAAAAAAACACAAATACAAATACACTCAAAAACATTTGTGATTAGCTACACTCAAATAAAAAAGTGTGTAAAAGTTACAGAAAATTCTATAATTTTACCAAAAAATGAACTATTTTCAAGCCCGCAGACCATTCAGCTAATTTTTACAAAACGAGTCTGTAATTGTTAGTAAAGTGAAACTAGTTGGAAATATTAGTAAGCTGTAATAATTTTAAAAAACTCTTAATGAAAATCGATTTTCTAAAATAATTTTTATTATCTGTGTTATATTCTTTATATTTTAGAATATAAAAATGTTTAACTTGAAAACAAATTCTCTAGTAAAATATTTTGCTAAAATCAGCAACAAAAACACACAATCACTTTTCAGGTGACCTAGTGTATGTTGTAAGTCTACCTGAGTGCTTCCAAAGCCGGTTTGAAGTTGCAATATTTCCTCAAATTTTCGCGATAACGGTAAAAGAGTATATATTGCAACTAACGCATTTAAACATCTGTAACTCAGCCATTCTTTAAAATAAAATTACCAGGTCTTTTCAAATATATATCGGCCATTACATCGTAGACTGGCCAAAAAGCCCATTTTTTTTACCTTGGGTCTACCGATTTCAATTAAATTTTGCATTTAGAAACTCTAGGGAAACACATAAAGATTTGTGTTTTTAGTTTTTCAAATTCTAAAAATCCATGGTTTGATGCGCGATTTAGAAATATGCAAAAAGTGTGTAAGTTTGAATATTCGGATTTTGTGTAATATTCATCTGCTCATCATGGTACTCTCGCGTACGTTTTTTTTGCGGAATGATTTTTTTTAGCGTCAAAAACAAATGCGTTTTTTATGGAATTTGTATTTTAAATGCACTTTTCACAAACTTGCCAACTCTCGATTTGGGAATTTGAAATAAAGCAACACTTTCGTTTTTTTTTTTGGGTCCCGGATTAAAATTAAACATGTAGTGTTAAGGCGCCGTTAAAATGGCTCTTTTTTTTTAAACTATACTTTCATTTTTTACGATTTTCTGAACTTGAAAGATAAACAAGTTAACTTAAATATTATATTTTAAAAATTTAAGTTTTAACCCTTCCAAACCCATGTTTTTTTTATACAATATCTGATATTCGATAGCATACGTGGGCTTGAAAGGGTTAGCAATTTAACTTTTTAAAACGTACAAAACAAAGTCTTAAAAATTAAATGTATAATTTTTAAAACAGAGACGTTTTAATGTACTGTTTGTACATTTAAAATTTTAATCCTAATAAATCTGAAAAAAAAAAATTAACAAATTGTCGTATTTTTTTATGTAAGAATGATAAAAACTTTTTTTAAAAAACTACATTAAAAATAGTTAAACCGAGGGACCCAAAAAAAAGTGAAAGTTTACCTTTTTGGCAAAAATTACCTATTTTGCAAATATGCATTGTTGTTTTAAATCGAGGGTGGCAAAATTTTAGAAAAATGCATTTTAAAAATAAATTGCATAAAAAATGCATTTATTTTTGATGCTGGAAAATAATTTTGATCCGCAGTTAAAGAAAAGGAACGTACCATTCGAATGCATTTTAAATGATAATGATGAGATATATATTAAAGAAACTACGAATGTTCCAACTTACACATTATTTGCATATTTTGTATTTTCCATATATTTTGTAAACTAAACATTCCACTAAACTAATTGTTGTACTTAAAAGCCAAATCCATGGTTTTCCATTTGTAAAATATTTAGAAAAGAAGTAAATTTTTATATACCAAACAATTTAGTTAGAATATTGTTCTATCCCAAGTCCAAAATTTTATATGATATTGTCTTATTAGATTTTATATTTATACTATATTTTATATTTTTTGTTACTTTTAAAAAATTTGATCATTTTCATGATAGATAATACAATTGTTTCATTGGCATCACCCAAATCTTCAGTTCTCCGTAGAAGAAAATGATAATTGCTTAACTCCAACGGATAAATTAAATACAATAGAAAAAATCAACTTTATGAGAATTTATCTGCCTTGCTGTGTATAAACTGACTGATTTGGTAAACCTAATTATAAAATCAAAACTATTGAACTATGAAAAGCAAACATTTTTACATATCAATATACTTTGTATATCATTATACAATTGTATTGTCTATCATGATAATGATCAAACTTTTTGAAAAGCAAAACATAAAATCTAATATTACAATATCATATTAGATTTTGGACTTGAGATAGAACAGCATTCTAAGTAAATATATGAAAATAAAGAAAGTCTGAAAAAACATTTTTTGTATTTTTAGTAAAAAAATTAAAACATTTTTGAATAATTAGCATACCACGGCTCTTCAAACACTGTTTGTTGGGATATATGTTCTTTTTACGAATTGTAATACGACAAACACACATACTACATATAATGATATACAAAGTATATTGATATGTAAAAATTGCTGCTTTTCAAATAGTTTTGATTTTATAATTAGGTTTACCAAAGTCTGCCAGTTTATACACTAAGGCCCGATTACTGAATTTAACAAACAGTTAAATTGAAAATTTATATGGGAAACAACAACAAATGTGTCAGTTAAAGTCCCAGTTAATAGCTATCGGGACATTGTGAAAATGAGGCTAAGGCAGACAAAATCTTCATTAAAACTACCAAGCTTTTTGTAAGTAGCAAATAAAATCTAATTTGACAATATCGTATTATATTTTGGACTGGAGGTAGAACAATATTCAAACTAAATATATAAAAAAATAGGAAGTCTGAAAAAACTATTTTTGTATTTTTAATACAAAGATTAAAACATTTTCCAAAAAAAAATGGAGTATACATATAACGTACATATAAAAACCGCGATATTTCATAAACTACAAATCGCTCATTTACTAAAAGATTTGCAATTCTAATACAAAAATTTCGTCATCGAAATTTCTAGTTTATGCGCAATGATAACATTTTTTTAACATGTATACATTTTATGAAGATACAACTAAAGATAAAACTAAAAAGTAAAATTTTCAACTTCCTTGCAATACCAGTGCCATATACTGATACAAGATTACACCCAAAGGTAATAAAATTAAGCAAAATATACGAAAAATGTGGTGAATGATGTAAATATAAAAATATAAAACTACGCATGTGAAAAAAAGTCTTTTTGCGAGATTTGGAATCAGCGTGCATTGGTTTAAAAAATTTAGTTGCAAAGAGAGATTTTTAATACTTAGAGTAGTGTAATTTGAATTATTAATAAAATTACAAAAAAAAAAATATTGTGAAATTTGCGTAACCCCATTTATGAACTGTTAATCTAAAATATAATGAAAAGTAAAAAAAAAAAATACAAATTTTAGCAATACCATTTTCATTAAGGGTTTACTAAAATTTATGTAAAATTTACTAAATTTACCTACTATTATCACTTACTCATTACAGATACGATTTTAACGGGCTTCTGGTCTCAAAATAGTTACTTTTTCTGTAAAATTACATATTTACAGAATTCTTTCTAAAAAAGAAAGTTGAGAGCAAAGTTAATTTTTTAAATTGAACATTGTTACAATCTAAAAAATAAATGGAAATGCAAAAAATTAGTTATAAGTAAAAACAAGTCAACTCAATCAAAAATAGGGCATTTTCGAATTGGCCACCTTCGATTTTACGAAACTCACCATAACTGTGATACGAGAAATCGACGAAACATACTGAAATATGACGTTATGAAAATTGCAAAAAACATTAAAAGTTGACTAAAGTTGGCCTTGTTTTTTTAAGAAAAAATCTGCCTCTTTAAAATGAAATACATATCGATAGAGTTCATGGAATAGTCCAAGTTCACTTTTTGGGGTCTTGAGTTCAAATGCTTAGTTCTCGAAATGCGCATTTTGCTACTATAGTCGTTTTATTTAGCACAGTATAATGTGTACATTTTTGAATGTCGTTAATCCAACTCATATAAACCAGGGCGAGTTTCATACTTTTATCACTGTGTTGCCTTTAACTCAGAGACTAATAGAGATATATCCCTGAATTTTTCACACAAATGTAGAAAAGAGCTCAATAATAAGCATATATTTTCGGATATAGCATATAGAATTTAAAAAAAGAATTACAAACATTTGACAAAGTGATATACACCCTCTTTATAAAAATGTGCAGTTTTAGATATGGATCTTTGAATTTTAGGCCCCCAAAAATTACCTTTGACCCTTCCATGAAAAAAATCTGTATTGATATTATTTTAAGGAGTATATTTTAACGTGAAAAACAAGGCCAACACTAATTTTGTAGCTTGAATAGTTTTAAAGTTATAGTTAATTTTTTAACGAAACTTTAGTCAAATTTGATCGTATTTCGGAAACCGATTTCTTGTCAAGTATGTAAGTTATGGTAAATTTTTATTGAAATCGGAGATGCTCGATCCGAATGCTGATTGATTTGACATGTTTTCACGCTTTTATTAAATAAAAAAAAACTTATTCATTTTTTGTAAAAACTAAAATTGTCTTATTATAGCATTTCGATTTCCCTTAAGGGTTTACTAAAATTTTGTTAAAATTTAGTAAGGTTTACTAATTTTTTCTACTACTTTCACTATAAAAATAATTACAATAACATTTTGCAAAAATTAGCTTAACGGTCTGCTGTCCTAAAAATAGTTAATTTTTCTGTAAAATTACAGATTTTTCTATAACTTTTTTATTTGAGTGTACAATAAAAACAATATGCTAGTAAAGTCATTAATAATTGCTTTTTAGTAAGTTGAAGTGTTTAAACTACTAAGTATGTGTAAGGATAATGGTCCTTATATTTATTTTACACACAATACATTATCGGGGCAAAAGTAAAAAAAAAAACTAAAGGAACAATATCAACGTCATCATCGCCAAAATATCAAAAATAGTAATTACACAGTGCTACAAAATGTACCAAATGTAATATACTTGAAAAGCTACCTAGTAGGTTTTGTACTCGAAATCTGAAGTTATTATTAAAAACAATGTTTTTTAGACTTCAGAGACTAAAAAAACTTTAACCTAGTAATTTCATCAATTAATTTTTTAGTTTTAAGAGAATTTGGAAAAAATAATAATTGCGCTTTACAAATATATATCTTTAACTAAAATCAAAAATGGCGTAACTAATAAAAATTTAAAATCTAATTTTTGATTGATTATGATGTAGTTAACCAGAATACATAAAATTTTACACGTATACGTCCAAAAATAACGATTTTATGAACAAAAAACAAAAGGCCGTAACTGCAATTTTCATGAACCAATATTATTATATACGCCCATGTCCCTACTTTAGAACGTTTTGCAATTAGAACGAATTTGTGAAATCACACGAAATTAAAAATGGTGTTCTCAAATCCTAAAAGCTTTCGAAAACTCGAATTTTTTCGAAATTATTATCGAAGTGCCAAAAACATATGGTTTTATGGAAAATAAAAAACATATGGAAAGTAAAATGCTTTTAAGATATGCTTCTAACATTGTTGTCAATTTGCTTGAGTGTTTTCTAGAATAATAATATATCAAAATAATAAATAATCAAAACAAAAAAATGTTTTTTTCAAATTTTTTAGAGTGTAAACAATACAGCCAAAAATACAATAAAATCAGAAATAAGTAAAAAAAGTTCTAAATTTTAAATAAAGGGTCCGCCAAATAACTTTTTTTTTTTTTTTGAAAATGCTATAAAAAAAAACTACTGAATATTTTCTCAAATTTATTTTTTTATTTGAAAGTACAATCCTTCCGGTTAATAATGGCAAATAATTTCATTCAAATTTCTGCCTCGGCTGGCCATGCAGTAGCCTACACGATCGGTCCAATTTTTTTTGATAATGCGATCTTCAAAAACAGTGCGCAAAACATCGAGTGTAGCTTCGGCTCTGTGGCACGTAGCGCCGTCCTGTTGAAACCAAATGTTGCCAATATCCTCCTCTTCAATTTTTGTGAACAAAAATTCGTTCAACATGGCCCGATAACGATCGCCATTGACCCCATTGATCGCCGTACGCAATTTTCGCACACATTCTGCAACATTACCGTGATTTTCAAAAGTAATGTCGCAATATTTCCCAGCGTTGTTCAAGCGTATACACAACCATATTCGTTCAGCGGGAGGATAAAACTAATTATCTGCCAAATCAGACATGAGCTAAATAAGCACTAGTTGAAAAAAAACTTTAGATGGCGAACCCTTTATTAAGCACCATTTTTGACCATAAATTGTAATTTATTAGAAAAAAAGGGCATTCGTTTTACTTTCGATCAGGCTTTTTTACACGAATTAAAACGAATAAAAAATAGGGAAAAACGTTCTGGTTTAATCGCAAGAACACCGTAAAATTCTAAAATTTTCACTTTGGCTTTGCTTTAAAAGCCGTAACAGGGGTGATATTCATTTATTTTCTTTATTGTAGCCAATTGTGTCCGGTTCGTTGGGCGTTGTGGTGTAATGGTTAGCGCGTTGGACTGTTACACAGATGGTACCGGGTTCGATTCCCGGTGACGACAACAACAATTTAGAAAAATAATATATATGAGTTTTCTATCCTTCAAATGTATCGCAATGCCCACCTTCGGTGTTCCCATAGTACTTAACCCCACCGAAGTAAAATAATGAATCAGGGCTATGAAAGAAAAAGCTTCAATAAATTCGCTAACTCTACATCAGGTGGAGAGCAACAACTGTTCTAAGACTTATCATCTCGCGCAACTACAGTGTTGCCATGTTTAAAGCCCATCATCTTTCATCACCTTTCATCTATCCCCTTTCCAAAGAAAGCAACACATTAATTAATAGGAAGAATTTCCTGAGTGTTGCTTCCCTTTTTTAAAAAAAAGTAGACCTTTCGTTTTTTAGTGTTGTTGCATAACCATGTTAAAACTGTCAACTGTTATTTAGTTTAATTTCTGCTATCACTATTTTAAGAAAATTTCGACTTGAATGCACACGTTTTTCTTGATTTTATTGTTTCTTTCAAAAAAAAAAAATATATATATATAAAGTAGTTTTTTGTAAATTTAAAAAGTGAATAACAAACAAGTTTTAAAGAATTTTTCAAGTTGAATTTTTGTGACGGAAGTTGAGCTTTTTTTTTAAAAATTTTTACTAATGAAAATGAAAATTATTCAAGTTCGAGACCATACTTTATATTTCTTTATTAGGATATAGTCCTAACAAATAATGTATAGAGTTTTAGTTTTAAAATTTATTAATTGACCACTTTTAGGAATGTGTTGATAGATCTATTTTGGGAATTTTCTAGGTTCCTATCATCAGAACATGTTTTGAAAGAAGTGACAATCCCATGCAAAACATCAAACATTCATATAAACTAGTTTTCGCACTAAATGAGAACTAATATATGAGCTCGAAGTTATAGATTATCACCATTGATAAAAATATAAATTGAAAACTTGTTTTTTGTGTGTAAGGTCTACCTTTGGTAGATATTCAATACACGTTTTTTGTTTTTTTTTTCGCTTTTTATTTGTACACTTGTTTGTTTAAAAACAAGATGTACAGAAGAGTAGTAAACAAGACCGTACTTTGTCTTTTATACAAGTTTGACATAATTTTTATTAAAAATAAATATGGCCTCGAACTTGAATAATTTTCATTTTCATTGCACAACTAAAGGTCGAAAACACATAGTTTTTATTTTTAATAAAAATTATATCAAACTTAATTTAATAATTCTTAACGTACGTTTTATTCTTAGTAAAACTGCTCTTTTCCATTTTTAATGACTTAAAAACTGATAAAGTAATCTTAGTTTTTCTAACCAGAGAATTTCTGCTGTTTTCAGACAGCGCGTTGTTGTTTTTTGCTCGCACAAAAGGGTTAACATTAATTTTCATATAAATGCTAATACTGCATTTTAATAAAAAAAAATATGACTTTAACAATTTCAAAGCGATTTATATAAACAAACGCTTATTTTACTTAATATTAAACACACTTTTTGAATAAAAAAAGTGGGATTTTTAACAAATAAAAATTCAGATTTTATTGAAAATAAATGGGGAACTTTCTCGATGCTTTGATATAAAATATTTTCAAATTTTTTTTATATGATATAAATAACATTTTGTGTATATGTGTTAGCCGATATTTAAAAATGATAAATCCATTCGCGTTAATCATTTATCTTTAACGGCGCAAAAATAATAGCGGTTTTAAGATTCATGCAAATTAAAGATATTAATATTACAGTTTTAGCTTACAAGGAAACTACACAATGGTGAATCCTCAGTTTTGAATGAAACTTGGATACTTAGTAGAGGCCAAAAAATATTAGACACGTATTTTTTTCTAGGTGAGCAATTGCACGTTTAGAGTTTAAAAATGTGGTGCCAAAAATTAGAAAATTTTTGTATGAAAACATGTCTAAAATTTAATAAATTAATTGTTTTTGTACGCAGTATTAAAGTACTCGAGAAAATAAATATTTTGATACCCATATTGCCTATGCTCTGGGCCCAGAGCTGCCACTTATTTTAAAAATTTTAAATATGGGTCATAAAAGTCCTTTGGAAAAAGTTGTGTTAAAGCCAAAAGGTTACGAAAATTTAAAAAAGCCCAGACACCCCTTCGATCAAATTAAATAAGCATTATTATACACACAGAGAAATAAAGTGACAACCGAATTAAAAAGTGTATTTCAATGGTAACAACTTATAACTTCAGTTAGTACAACGATATTTACATTAGATGTCTGAATATTTTAGGTGTTTCAACTAAAATTCAGTTGAATTAACCGAACTTTGTTGTGAAAACTGATGTTCAATTGAACCAACCGACTGAAATTCATAATAACCGAATTCGAGTTGTAGTCACCGAATTTTAGTCGGCAAATAGCAAAGTTTTTCTCTGTGTGTATGTTAATTTAAACTCAAACCAACAACAACGGTATTCGGTATTCGAAAAAAATATTTTTTTTTTATAAAAACAATGCTAGGACATGCACAGACACGTTTTAGTGGATGCGTTTTTTTAAATTCCTTTCATTTGATACCCAATTTGCCTATAGTTTAATAAGTAATATCACAAATATATTAAAAAATCCTCAAATTTACCCCAATTTTTAACCTCTAAACTTCTCACATAAAAAAAACGTGTCTACTATTTTTTTGTTCACGGATTAAATAAAAGCTACATTAATTTATAGATTTCATTGCATTTATCGCATTTCAAAATATATATTACACCACCAAAAAATATAAAAATACACTCAAAAAATGTGTTTGTCATATATTAGAACTTAAAAATAAAACCACGATTAATTTGGAAAACACGCATTTTTTATCGGTTTAATGGTATATAGTAGGGTTTAATGTTACTTATTTGCAGGATATCATATTAAATACTTAAAAATTTTATATAAGCATGCATTTTGAGGTTATGCAAATTTTGTTTATGCCTTTTCGATTTTAGTATTAAGCACACTAAAATCTTTTTTTCGATGTACGTTTAGCAGGAATTGATGCAGCACTTTAGTTGTCACAAAGCGAAATGTGTTGGGAAAAGCTGCCGCTGTATCACTCTAGTAACTTAATTAGCTATGTTCTCAAGGGTTGTTTTTTTTTTTATAAAAAAAGCGAAACAAAATACTTAAATTTCGCAAAAATTTTAAAAAGTTTATAAAATGTTTGCGTTAAAATTTATAAAAATGTCTTTTTGACTCGGAGGTGTTGTTTAGAAGGCAACTCAGTTCAAACGCAAAAAGCAAACATTTGCAAAAAAATTTACGCCAATTCCTTATACGGTTGCGATTATCGTATACCGTTATTGGTGCGCTGACAACAACTAGGTGCACCTCAAACTATATAAGATTACACAGTTTTTAAAAACTCCTTTCAAAACTCAATTCCATTAAACGGCACAAAATGTTTAAAAAGCGGAACATTTTGGTTTCACTTGTAAACCACCATACAACTTTTCACCAAACAACGATATGGAAATTACTTGTTCAGTGAATGTATTTCCCAAGTCTAGTGAGTTCATTTTGTATTAGTTTGGATCTGAAAGTTAAAAACTATGAACAAGAAAAACTCTTGTAAGTTTCAAGTAATTTTTTAATTTTAAAACCTCGAGAAATTTGAGGCATCTGAAGTCAGTTTCAAGAGGTGTGAAACAATTTTAAAGTGGGCCATATGTCCACACAATTTTGCTAAAATATGCATATCCAAGCTCTTTTTTCTAAATCCTTTTAATAATTTAAACATCACTTAAAAATTAAGAAACTTTTTATAGTCTGTGAAGTCTGAAAAAATGGGGATTTAACAATAACTTCCGACTTTGGGGGTGTATTTTAACATCTAAAGATTGATAATGGAACAACTCAACAAGAACTACACTATGTCTCTTTGCATATTTTACAGCATATTTCACTGTAGCACCGTGTAATTATCATGAGTTGCAGTACCATCATGACTGTCCATCCCATACCCTTTTTTAAGCAGATGTTTGTTTATTCTTTTTCATATTTGCCACAAATACACTGCGTGGCAAAACTATAATTACACATTAATTTCGTAAGTTAAAAGAAGTTGAAGAGTTTAACCGTCATAAACGTAAATCCAATGCAAAATTAACAATAAGTCTGTTCGAGTACTTTTTCAGTAAAGTCCAGTAAAAATTACTCAGTAACAAAATTACAGAGAGTAAGACAAATTTACAAAAAAAGTAACGGAAAATTTGTAAGAATTGGTAAAATCAGCTGATTTTAAATAATAAATATTAAAAAAAAAAAATCAACTGGTCATTATGGAAAAGATAAAAGTTAATTGAAATTGTCGAACAGAAACAATTTTAAATGTTTTTTTAACTTCTTTCATAGTTAATTCTTTAATATTTTTCACTTTAAATCCATAAACAATTATTAATTAATTTAATATTTGTTTTTGTTTACTAAAAATACAAGCATATTTTTTCAATCACATGTTTTTTATTTTTTTACAATTTCTTACTGGCAAAAAATTATCCAGTAAACACTTGTAAGCTCTTTGGCATCAAACTGTCACTTTACTCTCTCTTTTTACTATTTTTTACTGAATATTTGTGTAAACGAACACCTTCCAGTAAAAACTTGTACACATTTTTAAAAATTTTGTGTTATCAAACAAACTTAATATTTAAGAAAAAAAAAAAAATAATTTATTTTTTATTTTACTATTTAAAAAGGGATAACAAAACCAATTATTATAACTTTTTCATAACTATACTATACACTTAACTAAATAATCAAAATTTTCAAAAATTTAAGAAACATCTTTTAAAGCAGCAGTTTTGATAATGCGTGAGGCTTCCCTTGTTTTTAATCAACTCGAAAATTCGATCAGACATACTTTCTATCAAATTTATTCGAAGTTCTTCCGTTATAGATCTCCATGCATCAATAACGCTTTCATATTGACGGTTTTCTGCGTAAACTCGACGGATTAATGCTCCCCAAATATTCTCAATGTGGTTTTAATCTAGAGAGCATGGTAGCCATTCCACGACTTACATGTACTGAGGCATTGGCTTGTTAGAAATTGAATTCTTCTTCGTTGCTATTTTCAATAAATGACATAAATTTCTGTTATAATACTGTAATGTACTCTAAAGAATTTATTCTGGTGCTTGGAAATGCCAAACCAACCATACCGTCGAAACAAAAAGCGCTTAAACCATTAAGAATCCGCCTCCAAAATTTCTTTTTGAGAAATATCATGGTTCCTTACGTATGTTTTTCCAGTAGCTATTAAAACCATCTGGACCAACAAGATTGGACTATTTCTCATCAGAGAAATTCACCTTTAAAATAAATTTATCTATAAACCGGCCTACATACAACAGCGATTATTGACTTAACTTTCTCCAGTTGGTTTGTAAATTCCTTTTAGCGAATTCAAGTAGAGCTGTTTTGCGGCGGGGTAATAACCTTGTCAGAGATATCAGCTTTTGGCTAGGAATTCTCTGGGACTCATTTAAGAGCGTACTTATGGTGGATTTGCACACATTTATCTTACATTCATCGGTTATCTAATTGAGACTCTTCATTGTTTAGCAGGCACATTTGCTTATTTTTACCGATAATATTTTATAATAATTCTTTAATTTTTCGTTATTATAATTATGGATATGAAACACCAACAAAATATTATTACACATTTCTTCTCTTAAATCAATAAAGTAATCTCTTAAATCTTACACAATAAGATATCAGTTATTACACTCTTAAAAACAGTTAAAAGTTTCAAAAAAATGTTTGTAATATTAGAAAAATAGAAAAAATCATTTGTAATTATAGTTATGCAACGCAGTGTACAATGACACTTTTGATCCCGATTATAAATGTTAGTTTTTGTGTGTTTCATCGATTTTTAACTCTTCAAATTTAAATTGTACATCATATAATCTAAAATAATTCCTTTTTTAACCCAACCAAACGAAAAACTATCAAATATTAGGGTCAGTTTGGTTAACTTTAACAAAAAAAAGGAATGAATTATGGTTGCAGGTCGTTAGTCAGTGGATGCGTTTTTCCCCCTTTTTTTGTGTGGTTATACTAAATTTTTACTAAATGTTCATTTAATTTGACAGAATTAATACTCGTCTTTTTTTGATGTTAAATACTTTAATATTATCTTTTTTTTTTGCTTTATTATTTTTTAAGTAAAATTTTACTAGTTTTTAAGTGAATTTAATATGGCCCATAAAATTCTTATTAATTTTTGTTGATTTTTTTATGATTTTAATATCAATTTCTTACGACTTCTTTGCTGAAATAATTTATTTAATAAATTGTACTGTTCTTAATTAACTTTAGTTTTAGTAGTTTTAAACAATTACATTTTGATGAGTCGTCATTGTTAACCCAGCAAAATCTTTATTTGCAGTGAACGAAATTTATTTGGGCGCAGGAATATTTAAGAAGTACCTCAAACAAGGAAAAAGTTAGAAAAAATCAAAAAACGACAAAATAATGCTTTTTCGATTAGTTATCGTAAAATATTTATTATAACTACGCTCAAATAAAAAGTTAGTTTAAAAATTAGCAAAACGTTTTATATCTCATCTTACAAATTTTTGTACAAATTTTTGTACAAACTTATTTTTTATTAAAAAATGTTACAAATTTTGAGTAAAAAATCTTTTCTGATTTTAGCAAATCCACCTTGAATCGTAGGTTTACTAAAATTTGACTAAACTTTAGTTCTACTACTACTACTTTACTAATAATTACAAACATATTATTAGCTAAAATCCAATTATTTTTGCTGGGAATACACAGTCAAAGAAGTAATGGCAAGCAAAATTCCCAAAATTTAAATCAATAAACCAAAAATAAAATTATAACAAAAGTTTATTTAAAATTCAACGAGGACGCAGCGGATTTATGTATTTTAAAATACAAAAATTTAAATTAATTACTTAAGAAAGGCTTAAGTTCAGCGAATAAATTCAACTTTATTGAGAAGAATAAAAATTCTATGGATTTATAAAAATTTAAATATATTTGCAGATAACAAATTCAAAAGCGGATAAGTCCTAATGACGACAAAAACAAATCCTTTGGATGTTAATTGGGTCTTATTCAGGTTTTTTGCGATTCAAAGATTAGTGTATTAAACAAAGCTAATTTAAATCTGGCTAGTGGCTTCCATTTTTGATAAGTATGTGTAAGATTTTTTTTTTTTACAGATCTGTAATAGATATTCCTTTTATTTGTCTCATTTAGATCGACCTCTATCGTAAGTTCTACAGAGAGAAGGACTTTCATGAATAGATGACTTATAACTTGATACAATTTTTTATATAAACCCTATGTGTCCCGATAATGTTTTATTTTTAGGTTATACCACTTAAACGGTAACTATTAAAAGCTGAATATGGGAAAAAACAATTTTGAAGGCGATCTTCAGTTCCCTACCAGCATTAACAGTTGGGGATGTTGCTTATATCGGTAAAAAAAAGATGACAATTTGTGCACGTTTAAAATATGTTTTAAATTTTTGTTTAGATTTATCTTAAGATCATTATTTTTATAGTTTTAAAAGTATTAAAAATGAAGACTAAAATTGCTCCGCAGAGCAATCAAAACTAACATGCTCGCTAAAGCGCACATTTTAAGACCCATCTTGCCAATACTTCAAAATGTATACCATCAATATATTTTAAATGCGTTTCCTATCGTTATGCAACTTTTGAGACCAATTTTGCAAAAAAAAAATCCAAAACTTTTTTCGCCGAAATACACTAATATTAAACTTTCCAATCGCTGGCAGGGAACCAAATATCCCCCTAAAAAAATTAGTTTGTGTATAAAGGTTCCGCCATCTATCGTTTTTTTTTTTCAACTAGCGCTTATTTCGTGAATGGTAACACTTAGCTCATGTCTGATTTGACAGATAATTAGTTTTATCCTTCCGCTGAACGAATATGGTTGTGTATACGCTTGAACAACGCTGGGAAATATTGCGACATTACTTTGAAAATCATGGTAATGTTGCAGAATGTGTGCGAAAATTGCGTACGGATTTTGGAAGAAGAGAAGCACCGTCAGCTCCGTATGTTCGTTGTCTTGTGAAAAAAGTGAAAGAAACTGGCATCCTCATCGATAAACCAAATTGAAGAGGAGGATATTGGCAACATTTGGTTTCAACAGGACGGCGCTACGTGCCACACAGCCGAAGCTACACTCGATGTTTTGCGCTCTGGTTTTGAAGATCGCATTATCAGCAGCAGAGCTGATGTCGTTTGGCCACCTCGGAGCTTCGATTTGACACCGTTGGACTATTATTTGTGGGGTGCCGTCAAAGATAAGTGTTACGCCAACAAGCCAGAGACAATTGACGCTTTATAGGACAATATTCGTGAAGCCATTGGTGAAATACAGCTGCACACAATCGATAATGTGCTTAAAAATTGGACCGATCGTGTAGGCTACTGCATGGCCAGCCGATGCAGCCATTTGAATGAAATTATTTTCCATTATTAACCGGAAGGATTGTACTTTCAAATAAAAAAAGAAATTTGAGAAAATATTCAGTAGTTTTTTTTTATAGCATTTTCAAAAAAAAAAAGTTATTTGGCGGATCCTTTATATATATATATATATATATATATATATATATGTATGCACAGCGCATACATTAGGGACACGGCCAAAATTGTGCCCGAAATATGCGGTGTATCGAACCAACTGTCCTCATCTTATACGCTATGCATACATATATATTAGAGTTCGTTTTCAAAATTTTTTTTTGATTTTGATTTCTGGATATTATCACTTTTTAGAAGGTTTTTGTATCAATAAAAATAATGGCGTATTTTTTATTTTTTTTATTCCAACTCCTTCCCGTGCCTATAGGCGACTCAAATCGCGGATTTTGGGTCCCTTGTCTCATACAACAAAAACGGCTAAATATATGTCAAATCTTACTTCAGTATTCGATTCTACGGGAAAACTTAGGCCCATAAGTTTTTTTTTTAGTTTTTGGAATGCAACAGAATGCATAATTAGAGTGGTCCAAAAAAATAATTAAAAAATTTAAAATATTTTTTTTTGTTAATTTTTTTTTACAATGAAAAAATACTTACATCTGAAAAAAATGGTCCAAAAATTTTAATTTTTTAGTTACCCGTTCAAAAGTTATTAAAGTTTAAAAATTTAATTTTTTAGTGAATACAAAATAATTTATTGGTTTATATAATAATTTATTGGATTTGAGTCGCCTATAGGCACGGGAAGGAGTTGGAATTAAAAAAAAAAAAAATACGCCATTATTTTTATTGATACAAAAACCTTCTAAAAAGTGATAATATCCAAAAATCTATTTTTCAAATTAACTCATCGTTCGAGTTTTACAAGTATTAACTCAATCAATTCGCATAAAAGCTATTTATATATCTGTGGCTAGGTGCTAAAGCGGCCGATGTCAAAATATTCACTTTTGAAGGTTTTACTTTTAACTTTTATAGATGAGTTTATAGTGACATTGTCCAGCATTACATTTCTGAAGTTGTTCTGGGTTAAATTTGACATTGGTTGTTTTAGCATTATGAAAGAGAGCAAGAAAGAAAATAAATATACTACAAAGATTAACTCAAAACAGCAAAATATTGATATTGGCCCTTTTAGCTACAATCCACAGATCTTAAAAAATCACCCTTTCAGCTCAAATCGTATAGCATTTGCCTGACTTCCTGCAGGCCCGGGTTCGAAAACAGTGTAGGAACATTTTATTACAAAAAAAAACGTTTCAATATAAAAAATATTTTTTTCTTAAATTAAGTTCTTTTGAAATTCATTTTTAGACTCATTATTTTTGTCCATACTGGTAAGCATATAGGTAAAAAAATATTTTTCTATTTTTGTAAGGTGTTTAGCTATGGTATGCCATTATTTTGCGCGACATCGCCATATAAAATTAATGAGATTTGTAATAACAATTGTAAGTACTTACCGTTACTAAATATGTATGTACTTATATATTAAGGTTTTTCTACGCTGGACATCGTTGTCAAGATCATTAGATATAGATTTCGGCATAACTTGTTTTAACAGCAACGCATTCAAGAGTGCTGTTTACTTGAATTGCCAGCTTTTTGCACTGTGACTCAGAATATTCGGTCGAAAATTAATTTTTTTCTATGTGCTTGTTGTATTGATTTGATGTTGATTTTTGATGTGTTGTGGTCCAAACTCATCTAAAAAAAAATTTAAAAAATCTTTGAAAATTTTACTTAGTTTTTTTTTTTTTTTTACAAATATTTTGCAATTTTTTTTTTTTGCTGATTTTGGCATATTAAATAGTAAATTCTAATAAAAAACTAAAATCAAGCTTAAATATAACAAATTTTTTTTTATGTATTTAACAGATTTATTTTTGCTGAGTTTTCTAATATTTAGCAAACAAAATCTATTAATATCTGGAGTTATTTTTTAGTATATTTAGCAAAAGTTTCTACAGAGTTTTTCTATTACCGTAAAATTAAACAGTTTTATTAGTACAACAAAAATTTTTCGCCGAGTGTAGTAGTAATAAATTATACTTTTTATGCGACACACATATAAAATACATGTATGAAAATGATTAACTGGTATTAAAGTCTTATGTTTCACAGAAATATTTAAAAATAACAACAAATTATGTCAAACATTGAATTAATCATTAATATTTTTTTTTTTTTAATTTAATTTATTCATGGTTTGACAAACTGACAAAAAAAAACGAAACAGTGGCAATAGGTTAATGTACGAAGAAACTTTTTACTACTGGTCTGATCTCGACAAATTAAACTGAAAAAATCTGCTTAAATAAAAGCTTCTTACACAGAAAAAACTAACATCGATATTTAATTAAAAAATTTGTAAATACAATTTAAAATTTAACTGAACTGGTACCAAACAAGCTTTTAATCATATCAATTAAAGATTTAATTTCAAATTTTCTTTAGATTAAAAAGCAATGCGGAAAAAATTTAAGAATATGTGATTTTTATTATTAATTAAACTTTTAATTGATACAATTAAATTAATTTTGTTTTTTAATATTCAATTAAATTCTTTTTTTTTTAACCCGAAACACCCTAGAAGTTTGTTGTGTTGAATTTTAAAAAGATATTGTACATATGACCTGAATATAAAAAACTGCAATACATTTTTCTATCCTGCCTCCAGGAAATTCAGAATGTCCTATTACCATATGGCAACAATGGGCGGGCTAGGGGACATATTTTTATTATTTTTATTTTATTTAAGTCTATGGAAATAATCCGTACAGACCATGAACATTAAATACTATTAAAAATATAATACAATCGAAAAACTAAGATTACTTATCTAATTTAAAGAATTTAAAATTAAAATTTTATCATTCTTTACAATATCTAAACCTTTATTAAAATCAATTAACTGAAACAACATATTAAACTCGTTGCAAATTCTACGAAATGGATCAAAGTTAGCAAAGTTAGATTTATAATATTAAATAAGTAAAAAGGTCTTTGAATTGGATGCTAAATAGTAAATCCAAATTATCCCTCGAAAACAAACTCACTATATACAAGTGCATTTTAAAGCCTATATGGACCTACGGAATACAGCTTTGGGGTACTGCTGCAAACTCAAACCTAGAAATATTGCAGAGATTTCAGTCCAAAGTATTGAGACAAATCGTAGGAGCACCACAATACATATCAATATCTCAATTACACCGCGAACTAAGAATTCCTTTGGTAAAGGATGAAATTCACAACAATGCAAATCGATATATTTCCCGTATACAACAACATCCGAATCAGCTTGCGTCAAACCTGATGGGAGAAGCATCAACATTTTCAAGGCTGAAGAGGAGAGCCCCACTGGACCTAGTGAACTAGGTGTTATAACTGAAGGATGTCACAATGGCGACATACCATCACACATTTTGTTTTAGTTTTAAGTAGTATTTAATATAAATGATCTCATGTATTGCTGAATGTCACACAATTTTGTATTAAGACAGATTGCAATAAATAAAACTCAAGTTAAAAAAAAAAAAAAAAAAAAGTAAAAATTCATAATTTCTTGAACAACGAAAAGAAATATTCATATTTATTTTACTTAGCAGATATGGCGAATTAAGACTTCCATGCATCAACCTAAGCAGGAAGGACACATTCAGCATTTGCCTACGGCTTTTCAGTGTAGGTAGTTTAATAAGTGCAAGGCGATGTTGATATGCGGGCAGATTAACATTTGGATTCCAATTCAGGCCGCGAAGGCAAAGTAATGAAAATTGTTTCTGAACGGATTCAATAGAGTTTGAATGGATAAGGTATTGAGGGTCCCACACAACAGAACCATATTCCAGAATCGGTCTGACCAGCGTTGTAAATAATTGTTTTGTAGTATATGGATCACAAAATTCTTTGCTCCAGCGTTTGATGAATCCAAGAACTCCAGTAGCTTTATTTACTGTTCATGATATGTGCGATCTAAAGTCTAACTTTCTATCTAGATGAATGCCAAGATCATTAAATGAGTTGATCTTGAAAATATCATATATTTGCATTTTTTAACATTAAGGCTCATTAAGTTTATTTTGCACCAGATAATAGTAAAACGATTAATATCATTATGTAGAAGTATTTGATCACAACAATTGTTGAATGCAAGATAAATTTTCACATCATCTGCATACATTAACCCTCTCATGCCCAATGTTGCGTATATGCAACATTGTGTTTATGAGCGTCGAAGTACCGCTATTTTAAATATTTTTTTTTTAACCTTTCGCAAAAATATAGCCTCGTGTGTTATTTAAGCTTACAGCTAATTGGTTGGTAGTCAGCTGTGCACATATTCAGTTAGTAGCTATTCTCCCGAGAGCGAAGTTGACAAATTCATTTTGCAAAAAAACATTGTTTCAAAAAAGTGTTGAAAACATTAATACAATTATTTCATCCTAAAACCAAGTTCAACAACTAAATAATGAAAGGTAAGTGAGTAATTTAAAAAAAGAACTGGCATGAAAATATTATTTAGTTTGTCTGTAATAATTTTGTAACTGTAGTGTTGCATATATGCAACATTGGTCTATTGATCTTGCGGACATGCTGATTGAATCGTGCAAAATCATCCACCGCTCAAATAAATGGTACATGCGCATAGTGTACTGGTGCATAAATTCGAGTTAAGTAAACAGTTGGTTGTTGTACCGCAGAGACATCACACATACAGACGGCGAATTGAAGCATGTGCCGCTCATAAATTTCCAATTGGATGTTGCTGCCGAGCTTTTGAACGCAAGTCAAACTATAGTTGTCGCAAAAAAGAGAGGTCGTCCATCATCACTCCTTTTGACAACGAATTCAGGAATTTCATCACCAGCTCCATCATCACCAGCTCCTTCTACTGGTTCTGAATCAAACCCCTATAAAAGAGCATATGTTACAGATCCTGCAAAACCCCTACGATTTGATGGTTATAATCATTGCCCGGAATGGGGAACAAGGGACTGATGTAGGCTATGCAGCACTGGGTTTCCAAGCTGTAAATAAAGCAAATGCAATGTGCACTTGTGCTCCAATCCTCAAAAAAATTGTTTTGTATCCTACCATACATAAATTGAAATAAACCGCATTTGAAAAAAAATCAACTTGTATTTAAATTTATAACACCATTGTCCAATGTTGCCTATACGCAACATCCTGTAGCTCTTGAACCAGGACACCTAGGGCATTGAAATTTTTGTCAGTTGATATTGAGTTCAACTCTATCTTATGTGTCTACTGAAAAAAATTTTAGCCACACCCATTTTAATTCGGGCATGAGAGGGTTAAAGTATTAGAATGCGTAATAACTCATTTATAAATAATGTGAATAACAGCGGTCCAAGGTGACTGCCTTGTGGGACTCCAGATGTAACATAAGAGAGAATATACTAAAGCCAATCTTATCGAGTTTGTACAACAAAAGTTCATGATTAACTTGGTCGAACGCCTTACTGAAATCAGTATAAATTACATCGGTTTGTTTTTTTATTGATAAAGCCTTCATTAACATAAGTAGTAAGTTCAAGCAAATTTGTAACTGTAGAGCGGGAATTGCTGAAACCATGTTGACTCGGGGATAAAATAGATGAAACTTGATGTGACAAAGAATCATAAACGATTATTTTAAATAATTTTGGTATAGTGCTTAGTTTTGCTATTCCTCGAAAATTAGAGACAACCACTTTTGAACAGCGGGATAATAAATGATTCCTTCCAAGTATAAGGAAAATAACCCAATTGAAGCGATTTATTAAAAATAAATGACAGGGGAATATATAGTAGATAAGCACACTGCTTTCAGATGCAACTAGGAACACTATCCGTTAAATGTTTTTTTTTTTAATATATTGATAAATTAATTTGAATTACGTTTAAAAATGCAAAACTAAATGAATTTTATAAGTGGAACAGGTTAAAGCGGAATTAATTCTGATTTCATATGGTGAAAAAAGCTGATAAATATAAAAAAAATTACCACTTCAGTAAAAAATTGTCACAGAATACAGTATAGGACCTCTAAGGACCTTCTTACAAATAATCTTGTCTAATTTGGACCTAGTTCGTTACGTTATTACAACAATATAACGAAATATTTGAATTAAAATATATAATTTTTATTAGAGAGTCAAACTCCAAACCACCCAAAACTTTGTCTAATGAACAAATTTTGAAAACAAAAGTGACAAATTTGTAGAAAATGTCCAAAAAGTACAAAAAATGTGTCAAAACAGAACATATTTTAGGCAACAATTTTAAAAATCTGGTGTCAATTGAAGTTTGTGAATTTTCATTGAATATTCGCTAAATAACATAAAATAGCAACTGTTTTTTAATTTGTTATCCATTATAGTAAACAAATAGACAATAAAAATATTATTTGCAGCTAAAATATTAAGAAAATTCCTAAATAACTTATGTATTATATTTAAACCAGTCGCCTAGCCCTCCCATGGTTACCATATGGTAACACCAAAATCAGTCGTTAAAAAAAACAACAAATATATCTGAAAAAACAAGTGAGTAGTTTTGAAATATTGGAGTTATCTTTTTCAAATAAATAACACTTTGTTTCAATACTTTTAATAAATATATCCATTTTTAATGCATTTACATTTAGAAGTCACAGTTTTTTGCATTTACTAAGTTTGAGGTTATGTAGCTTTTATAATCAATGAGCAAGTGTCCTAAAAATTATTTTAGTGGAAATTTTCAAGTCTCCTTAATAAAACTCGTGTTCATTAATAATGGTTGCATTAAGCACAGGCAACCAAACGTACATGTTTTATATTACCATATGGTAACTATAGGGTGTTATGGGTTAAGCTATTTTAAAAGCGTTTTCCTAAAAATCCAAAACTTAAATTTTGTTACCGATCGGTCTGATCTGGCAGTTTATAGTATTAATATATTGCATTTTTTTAAGACCCACTGTGCAATGTCATAACTACTATACAATAAATCAATTTATGTTAGTATTGATGAATGAATAAAAAAAGTCAGACCTTTTTTGGTACGACCGTAAACTTTATTTAATTGTTGTATAATTTGTTTCATACAAAAGTTTAATTAATAACACTGTGCTACACAGAACATTCACTTGTTAGATTACCTTGTGTAGGTTCTAAGTCTAGCTGAGTGTATTACAAAACCGGTTTGAGAAGTTGTAATATACCCTCAAATTTTTGAGATAACGAGAAAAGAGTATGTTTTGTGACTGGCGCGTTTAAACATTTGTTACTGAAGCATTAAGAAGCCACTAAACTGAGTATCGCATAGGAGAAAACCCCTAAGCCCGGCAGGAGGCCTGTCACGAAGAAAAACTACTCAGCGAAGCAACTAAACTACCTATCACATAGGAGAAAACAGCTAAGCCCGGCCGAAGGCCGGTCACGCAGAAAAACTTTTATCACCGATGCCGGGCTTTGGACGGACTGAAGGAGAAAACCATTAAGTCAATACATGTTGTACTATCACCTGCACTCGGTTATCCCTGTGTAATGCCAACGATAGCAAAAAAAGTCATATTTTTATGTAAAATTCATTATTTGAACAGTAAATATTACAAAAATAACCAAAAAAAAACACAGTAAAAAAATTTTATCCCCATTTTGTACACTCAGGTAACTTCTGCTTTAAAAATATGTAGTTGTTTGGGTTGTAATACAGTTTCTTCATTTGTAATGTAAATTTCAGTCATTTGTAGAACAAATTAAATTTTCTGCTATCCTTGTAGTTCATTTAAAAAACAAACCACATCAAATGACTGTTTTATGATTTTACATTTATTTTTTACAGTTGTTTTTTTGTTATTTAAAAAAATAAAATAAAAAAAATGTTTGTTTATTTTTTACTACAATGTGGTTCATTTTTACTACAATTGTTAGTTATTTTTTGAACATTAAAAAACAAATGAAAATGTTAGTTGCATTTACTGAAATGTAAGTCGTTCCTTTTTTTAAATTAAATTTCATTTGTTTTCAACTACACCACTGCGGTCATTACCTACATAGTATTCTAAGTGTACTTAAAATATACCTAAATTAGCTGTACGTATCATGAATCATAAAAATAATATAATTTTTGAAGTCTTGAGAAACACTTATATGTTTCTACGCATACAAGTTTTTGGGACCTGGGGCCCCAGGGGCAGAAGATAGAAACATTTTTTCTTTTTTAAGAAAGTGCAGTTTTTCCCCATAAAGTGCAGTTTTGCCTAATTTTCAGTTTTTTTTACAACAATATTCCTAAATTTAATCTTTTCCTAAGTAAAATGAGCTTTTATTTGGTAAAATCGGTTGAAAATTGACAAAGTTGTGGTACCTTTTCTATATATACAAAATTTATGTTTCTTTCTCCTTCGCACTAATGCATTGGTTCCCAGTGTAGGAACGGTAATAACATGTAATTATTTTTCTTTAACACAAATAATAAGGACTAGTTAATTTTATCATTATTTTAATAGAAAAAATAATACGTTACCCACGTACTTATTTTCATCATTATTTTAAATATAAAGTATGAGTCTAAAAATAAAGTAATGATCTAAACAATTTTTGAAAATCTATTTTTAGACTTATTATATTTTCACCTCTAGTAAGTACATATATAACTACTCCTATTTGATTTTTTGCAAGCGGGAAAGTAACTTGTGCAAGCAAGTTTTTTATGCTTTTATCTATCAAGTTAGATCAATGTTAGAGCGGTTGACTGACTACCTGGAGGCCCGGGTTCGAATCCCGTGAGGGTACATTTTATTAAAAAAAAATTTTCAATAACAAAAATATTTTTTTTTTATTAATTTTAGTTTTTTTTTTAAATTTATTTTTAGACTCATTGTATTTGTCCATACATAAGCATAAGCATATGGGTAAAAACATATTTTTCTATTTTTGGTAAGGAGTTTAGTAATGATATGTCATTATTTTACGCGACATCCCCATACAAAAGTATAAAAGTAAGAGAATTGTAAGTACTTGGCATTACAAAATATGTACTTATATAACCACTTATATGGTAGTGTTTTTCTACACTGGTTTAGCATTAGAAAAACTAAATTCGGTCTGTATATATAGAAAGTGTACCATAACTTTGTCAATTTTCAACCGATTTTAACAAGCGAGGGCTCAATGTGCTCATGTAAACATTAACTGTATCAATATTTTTTGTTTTAAAAGAATATTCGAAAAAAACGTCGTAGAATTTTGTTTTTTAATTTCAAATTTTATTAAAAATCTCTACTTATTTATAATCATAATATATAGATTTAAAAAGACCAGGTAATTTTCTTTCAAATACTGTTTAAAAATTCAAAATCGGTTGGAAAATTATTTAGTTACAAATGTCTAAATGCGCCAGTCGCAAAAAATACTTTTTTACCTTTATCTCGAAAATTTGAGAGTATATTGAAACTTCTCAAACCGGTTTTGTAATACACTCAGCTAGACTAGGTCACTTGCAATGTTTTCTTTGTAGCACCGTGTAATTTATATTGAAGAATCAGAAAAAACTTTGCTTGAAACCAAATAGAAAATATTTCGCCTACACGTGTACTTACTACTTATTTCATACCGATTAAAGTGTGCTCCCAAATAAACTTTAACACACAAAAAAGTTACATTAATAGAGACTGAGTTAAGCGATAGTTTAAAATACAAAATTTTATTGATTCAAATTTTGTACGGATTTATATTCTGGACCTTCTTGTCGTAAAGTAAAGCGTTTACTATAAATTAGTCTAATTTTTCTGGTATGCCTCCCAGCAAACAATCCGGTCCGTTTATGTGCCGTTTTCGGTACAGCATATACGGATCCGAAGTCCGTTTCCGTACCGTTTTCCGGATCAGTATACGGACCGGAAAACGGAATAAAAGGAACATCGAATACGGATTCGAATCAGTATAAAGCACGCTAAAACGGACCGTTTTCGTACCGTCATGCTGTATAGAAAACGGAGTGTACGAATTGAGTGTACGTTAAAAACGCAGTGGACTCCGTTTTTAAAATACCGTATACGGTCCGAATATGGTCCGTATTCGTACCGTTTTTTTTTTAAATGGTCCATTTTTTTTTTTTTTTTTATTTATTTTATCTAAATGATTTCTTCTTTTTTTAATTTTAAACAAAAGTTTGGTTTTATTTTTAAATTTTTTCATTTAAAAAAATATTAACAAAAATGGATTAACAATTACATTATTAAAAAACAATATGAAACCACATAACAATTCAATAAAAATCAATAAAAGGATGTGGTTTTAACATTTTGATTTTTTTTTTCATTTTAACTCTGGTGTTGTTTAACATCTTCATCAAATTTTCTTGAGATCTGTGTCTCTATATTTAATTGCAAAAACATCTGAAATACAAGTATATGTTAAAAAAGTGGTGCATTTAAAAATAACCAAAAAAATTACCACTAAAAATCTTAAATACCTATTCAGCCATTTTTTATTTTATGCAGCCGTTCTCGAGTTATGGAGTGACAATCAAAATGTACACTTCATCTTATATATATAGATGAAAATGACTAATGTTCAGAAAAATCACCACATCTGCCGCAAACGAAAATATTTTTAAAGAATTTTTTTTTTAAACCATCCTCATTGCATGCTCTACAAAACGCATTCAGCCATTTTTTATTTTCTGCAGCCGTTCTCGAGTTATGGAGTGACAATCAAAATGTACACTTCTTTTTATATATATAGAAGATTTTATTAATATTTAATTTTATTAATAAATAAAACTGTTTGATTTTTTTTAAACAAAACACACTCCGGTAATACCGGAAGAAAAACGATAACGGTTGTAACGGAGTTTTAACTGATGAAAATCGGTGTAGTCCGGTTAAACGGCACCGAAACGGATACAGCAAAACGGAGTTAAAACGGATAATTTTCGAAAATTTGAGTAATCCAATTTTACTGTACGTTAATGGTCCGTTTTCGTATAAGCTTCGACGGATACGTCAATTCCGGTCCGTTTTCGTACCGTCAATGCCGGATTCATGAATCCGTTTGTAACGGACAGTCCGTAAAGTTGTTACTTGGGCTCCCATAAGCAATTTCTGTTCTGATTTTTCTGTCCACTTTAATCGAAAGTTGGAAATAGATTTTAGACCTTTTTTTTGGAAATTTCTATTTTGTTTTTGTTTGTTACTAATCCGGGACGTTTCTAAGAATTTACGATACATGAAACTTTCGCTGTGAAAAATCCGCAAATACATAACTTTTGTTGTTCATAAAACAATCAAATTTTAAAAAAGTCTTTTTTAGTAGTTTTGCTCGCTTTTCGGCTTTTGTATTCTTTTTAGCATTCCTATACAGGACTTTTTGCACTTTAAATGTACTAAGCCCAACAATTTTTTTTTTAACTTGGCTCACAAAATGTTTCGAACAGTGTGCGCGTCGTGCTACTTCGCGGTCAGAAGCCTTTGTATTAGCACTCAAAATTTTCTCCACCTTTTTGGCCTAGGGTTCCTTGTTATACCTTTTAACTGAAGACATGTAACTTTTTGTGTGATTTTTTTGAAAGTCCAACTTTGATTATTTCGAAAAGTTTAAATAACTTTTTCACTCACTCGTATTTCATTATTTATTTTTGACAAATCAAAAAATTTTATTATCTGCCACATCTTTCAAGCATAGTCTGAGGAATACAAAATATTTGTGCGCCCCGGTAGGCTATTTGGTAGCGTACTGACTTATCAGTGTGGGGGTCGTGGGTTCGATTTCCACCAGAGGCACTGGTCTGTTTTCGCTACAACGCGCCGAATGCTATAGTAGATAGTGCTCGGTTAGGGTAATAGTATATAATTTTTAATTATGTATATGATTATTAATTAATAAAAAAAAAAATAAAAAATATTTAAATCAATCGCAAAAAAATTATAAAGAAAATGTGTGTTAACATTTATTTGGGCTCATACTTTATAAAGACAAACGATGCAGGGACTCCAAGACGAATACTCAGATTTCGATAAAACTTAAATATCGATTAGAAATAAAAATTGTAAGATCGACCTGTCTACCTAGCATTTGGAATCAGAAATCGGATCCCAAGGCACCATATGCAAATGTGATATTGTTAGAAAGGGATTTATAAAATGTGTCCATAAAAAATACAAAACAAAAATATTTTATTTTAAATTTATAACGAGCTTTCAACCTCCGTATATTTAGAGCCTCCATAATAGGCAGAATTTTAACAAAAAAACAAAAAGCCAGATCGAAATACTAGTATCAACCTAGCTAATATGTTCGATTTGCTTTATTTTTGTAAATATACGGAGGTTGAAAGCTCGTTATAAATTTAAAATAACATAAATTTACATTTTTTCATAACTTTGGCATAGTTTCTCAAAGTTGTTGTTGTAGGTTTTTCGATGCTTTATTTATAGGATTATGGCTTCCGAATACAGATTTTTAATTCATTATTTTATATTGAGCGTACGGATCTTTTTCCTTTTTTTTTGTTTTTTTTTTTTTTTTTTTTTTTGTTTTGATATTTATGCTAATTTGGATTTTAACAAACCCCTTTTCAAAAATCCCTTTTTTGTACTATTTGCTAGCAAATTTTATTAGAAAAATCCAAAAAATTTTCAAAAAATTTTCATCGAAATTTCATACAAATCGAAGAGTTTAGCATAGAATATTTTCCTTGTCAGTTGGAAGTGCGAAGTAGTTTTATTGTGATTTCTAAATGTCTCTCTAAGTGCAATTATGGTCAGTTGAGGGGCGACTTAATGTTGTCAACATGCCTGAAAACCATAATTAAACCAACTAATAAATTGTTTTATTATTAAACAAATTCAGTATATTTTTTTACATTTCAAGTTTACAAAAACTTAAAAACAAACAACAAAAATATCAAAACGCTTTTATATAACATGTACATTTAAATATACATTAAAAAAAACTGGACGGAATTTCCTAATTTAAATTGTAACATTTTTATCACCTACTACTACAACTATATAGACAAAAAACATGAGCATAATTTATAGGCGCCTGCGCAAACCTTTTGTAGCAGTTACTAAATACATACGGTATAATATTAAATTTAAATATCGAATACAGTAAAATCTTTCAATAGCGGACATCGACAGTCACAACTAATTTGTAGGTTATAAAAAGAAGTCAAAGTTTGGTTCATAAAAAATCAAATTTCTTAATTTTTGAATAAAAATGTGTCCATAAAAATATACAAAACTAAAATATTTTATTTTAAATTTATAACGAGCTTTCAAACTCCGTATATTAAGAGCCTCCATAATAGGCAGAACTTTAACAAAAAACCAAAAAGCCAGATCGAAATACTAGTATCAACCTAGCTAATATGTTCGATTTGCTTTATTTTTGTAAATATACGGAGGTTGAAAGCTCGTTATAAATTTAAAATAACATAAAAATAAGCTCGATGTATACAAAAACAAAAAACTAATATAACTGTAAAAAATATTTTAAATGTCTTCAAACTTGTACAATTTATATTCTATCAGAGTTTGAACTTTATTTGCTAATATTATGAGAAATTTGATTTTTCATATTAGTTGATCTAAATATTGTTAAAGGAATTTTAATTTTGTTCGGTTTAAGATTATTTTATCGAATCCCAAATAGAAATTGATAATTACTTTATTACAACATATACATTAGGGCGGGTCGATTTAAAAATCGCTCAACGTACAAGGAAAGTCGTATTCTAGGGATCAAAATAAGAAACTTTGCCAAAGGAACCATACCTCTAAAACGAATTCTGACGTCCCGACTTTTGACCCGTAGGGTCAAATTTTGAAAAATCCAACTTTGACCCATTTAGAGTGCCCCAATCGAATCCAACCCAATCGAATATAATTTATACATTCATCTGCTAGAGCGTCTTCCAGAGAAGAAATAGATACCCTAATCTTGGAAAGACTCCTCCTACTTTCTGAAATATCTCTATCCCGAGATTTGTAAATTTTGCTATAAAAACACGGCTAAAAACGCCCTCTTTCAACTTAAATTTTAACCCCTTAAGGGTCACCCAGAATGATGATTTATGCATTAATCTGCTATCGCGTCTCCCGGAGAAGAAGTAGCTCCCATAATCTTGGAGAGATTCCTCCTACTTTCTGAAATATCAAAGTGGGCTTTTTCAAAATTTGACCCTACCAGTCCAAAGTTGGGACATAAGAATTCGTTTTAGAGGTATGGTTCCTTCGCAAAGTTTCTTATTTTGATCCCTAGAATACGATTTTCCTTGTACGTTGAGCGATTTTTTTGCCTCCCTACAAATCGACCCACCCTATTATACATATATGCTACTCGTAATCGTATCAATTGAATTACAGCTGTTTTCGATTAATCAAGAAATAAGCTCGGTGTTTTCAAAGCTCTTTTTATTTTCGTTCTATATTTATTGTTGTTACTGCAGCTTTAACTTAGAAAGTGTTAAAGTAAATTTTGTGTCGTTATATAACAAGTAAAGCTTCTCTATATTAATAGAGAAAATAAAAAGAGCTCTATATTAATAGAGAAAATAAAAAGAGCTTTATTAATAGAAAACAGCTGGCATTTAATAGATATGATTACAAGTCGCATCACATTTTTTGTCAAACTTTTGCTTAAATAAAGAATTTGTCGGTAGTTAATCCTAGACGGAGCCATAATGGTATTTAGGAAAATGCATTAGTGTCAACCACTGGTTCTAAGTAGTTTTTTTTTCAAAGTTTTTTTTTCTATATGTTGTAAAAAAATTAATTATCATTTTCTATTTGGTATTGAATAATATGATCAAATTTCAAAAATCTTCTACATCGAAGTGTAATTTTTAAAATTTTTTTAAAATTCTCAGCCTATTTTGTGCACTAAAACATTCGAATAAGCAAAAATGCTTTATTTGAATTTGTTCTGGTCATTATGTAAATATATGTACATTAGAGTGACCCAAGTTGTATGGAAGCGAAATTCGTGCAAGGTGTACCCCCCTCAAAATGAACATTGGTATTTTTTATGATGACATCTAAAATATTTCGGCTCTAGCTTTGACCTCTCGTGAGCTGGACCGTTTTGAAAAAGGGTCCATTTTTTGCATGTTTTGTTAATTTAAGAATCTGTTTCCTTACCAACACATACAATATGTGTATCATAAGAAAGGTTTTTTTTTAAGGCATAAACAATTTGTCCACAGACGATCATCCATGTCCTTTTTTTAAGGATATTCTGTAAAAAAAAAACGGTTTTTGATTTTGTTGTTCGGGGTTGTTTGTAATAAAAATGCCAAATTAACATATTTTAATCTTTAGTCGATTTAATTAAATACGGTTTTTGATTTTTTTTGTTCGGGGTTGTTTGTAATAAAAATGCCAAATTAACATATTTTAATCTTTAGGCGATTTAATTAAATACGGGACAGCACAAAAGACCTACATTGGTCGCGGTGCATAGTGCCTTCTGATCTAATCTAATCTAAATACGGGTCTCAGTTTCGCGTTTTGACAAAAATGCAATGGGTGGTAACTCTACGTTTTAAAAAGGACAATATGGGTATCAAATTTTTTCTTTTGCCAAGTACATCATCTTTGTATGTAAACAATTTAGATTTTTGCAAATTATATGCATTTTACACGGTGCTCTGGAATATATATAAATGCAATTTTGTGGTAACTCTATTTGAGTGTTTGGTTCCTAAAATCGTTTTAGATTTGTAAGTCTATTAATAACTTTTGCCGTCTTAAATCCTGATTGAAAACATTTTCTAAATGGATAAGAATTACGACAACTTTTTACCTAATAAAAAATCTGAAATGTTTGGAAACATTTTTCTATTGTAACTCAAAAAAATCTTCCATAAGCATTTGAAAAATTTGTCAAATAATTTTTGGGGGTAGGCCCCCTCTGGCTACGACCCTGATCGATTATAGTTTTTTTTTGTGTACCAGAGCTTGTAAATTGTTAAAGATTATCTGATATAATTTTGATATTTCTTTAGTTTGACTATGGTGGTAAGAAAATGAGTAAAATGCAATACCAAAATTATAGTGATATACAGAAAAAGATAGAAAATAAATGTTTCAAACGAAACCATACGGTTCAAGATTACGTTTTTGGCATATCTGTGGTTGCTGATAACATGGTTTAATTATAAAGGTTAGCCGATCGCAGGGTGATTGGTCGCCACAACAACTTTTTTGACAGCTTTCAGTAAAATAATATTTACGAAAATATAAAAGAAAATAAGAACATTTTATTCGGCATACATGACTTCAAATTAATTATATAATATATAATATTATACTTCAATTAAAAGAGCAATATTACTTTGTCATTGCCGTTTTAAGGCTTTAAAATGTGATTAATTACTTCAATTCGAGTATGTCGTTTCTGCCGACGTTTCTTGATTTTGAAATGTTATTGTTCTGAGAAACGTCGCAAACGACAGTCCTTGGTAATTAGTCCATGGCTGATAATGTAAAAATCTTTTATTTACAAACAACTTGACTATATAGAAATTCAAACTAAAAATAAATAATTTTTATTTAAAAATGTAAACAAATGTTAAATTAAATATTCTAATTTAAAACTCTTTATAATAAATTATATTTGGTCTGACATTGTTAATCTCTAAATAATAAAAAAAAATATTCCATTAATAATATTTTAACGTTACTACCCCTGCTAAGAAAACTAATTAAAGTTTTTTTTTTTGTTTTTTTAAACTTTAATGATTTAGAAGAAAGAAAAGAAAGTGAAGAATTGATGATATTTACGAATTTAGAAATAAAAACAAAAAATATTAAACAAAAACTTTTTTGTAATGAAATGTAAACAACACTACACACTTAAAGAAAGCAATGAAAAATATAAGATCATTTGAAACTATTAGCAACCCACTGTAGAACGTCATTACCATAGAAGTGGTTATATAAGTACATATTTGGTAATAAAAATTACAATTGTCATTACAAATCTCATTACTTTTATATGGATTATCGCGCAAAATACTGAAACATCATTACTAACCACCTTAGAAAAATGTGTGGTTACCAGTAAGGACAAAAATATTGAGTCTACAAATAAATTTTCTAAAAAACTAAACTTAATATAAAATGGTTGATTAGAATGAGGCTGAAGATGACCTAGTCGCTTAGGTCGAAAGTGCGGCACTCAATTAGTATTTTCTATTTGTAATAGTAACATTTAATTATGATCTCAAACCTGACACTCCAAAATGAATTTAATAAAAAAATTTTTTTTTTAAAAAAAATGGAATTTGAACCCAGGCTTTCAAGTTGTCAGTCAAATGCTCTACCATCTGAGCCATCTCGACATGTTATACTTGTTTTTTTTTTATCATATATCACAGAATTACCACTTTGGATCAATCGACCCTTCATTTCCCTTAGGGATTCCACTCAAACTACCCCTATAACAGAACACATTGCTCTTAGTATGTGACCAGCTTTCCTTCAACAAATTTTCTCCAGTTCTTCGATACGTCTACCTACACCAGTCACGTGATAATTTTTTAACCTCTGGTTCTGTTGCATGTCACATAAATTCTAAATACTTTGACACTACCTACTTCTAACTTGTCCCGCAGCATATTCATGTCAGTCGGTACGGTGATAGGTTACCTTGGTCAAGTTATTCGCCACGTCACACAGTGCTCCACAGGTAGCAATTGTCACCTCCTATGACAAGCCCATGTTAAAAGTACCAATCACTTTCATATAACAGAATCGAAACTTGGACTGGTTCATACATACAAAGTTTTGTAAAGTACGACTGCACTGGTCTAAGGGGTACATGTTGCCGGGCATGCGAAAAGTAATTAGCAAGTAACCTGTCACTTTTTACTAAGCGTGTATCATATTATGTACGGATTGCTAAAAAGCCAGTCCGGAACCAGTCTGCACTTATTCAAAAGAGAGTGTCATACCACCTGTTCAAAAAGGCACAACAGTAATCAATTTTAAAATTAGTTTATTTTGTCTATACCCAACAAAAAACTATAAAATTAAATTCATTACAGTAATTTAAATTTGGAAAAGTACGTAAACTAGACAGGAAGGCCGGATGTTCAAAATATAGATTTTTTGCAAGTTTTTTCTTCTTAATTTGCTAACATTTTCTACTAATTTTTATTTTCCAATACTTCTAAAAAGCACTTCATGTACATTTGAATTTTGGATTCTGCACTATAATTCTAGTTCACAATAATATCTTTATAAAAAGAAGGAGCTGCAACAATTCACAAAATATATTCTCAGTTTCAATTTGGTTCCAAAAGAAAGAAAAATCGTTCCCAAAAATCTTGTAAAATATCTAAACCAGATATTTCGAAACCAATATGCAGAAAATTATAGTTTATATTCTTGTAAAGTGTTTCAAGTTTTTAAATAAGTTTGGTAGCGATATTAAATGTGTAAAATTGCCATTCACTCGAAAAATCGCCAGTCGGCATTTCGAAAACTAACTTGCCAAACGAGTTTTAAGATCGGGACGTTTGGCGATAAATCGCCATATCTGACAAATTTGGTTAATTTTTAAACAGTTCGGTATTCCATTATTTTAAACCAGTGGGGTCTTACGTCTTCATTTCTACTGTCACATAGTCGGTACATAAAAAAATTCCTTCAGTGTTGTGTCCACTTTGTAGCAGTCAAGGAACTGCATCCGTTGGTACTAATTGCCATGTTTTCATCCACTGCTAACGGTTTTGAACCAGTTCAATGACCAGTAGCAACTTCAACTGCAATGACCCTTGTTGCTTCAGCACACTTTGATGTTATGTTACTTTTTCTCCAGTTACATGATATACCTGGTATCAAATTGTCAATGTTTTGTCACCATAACTAAAGTCACGTGATTGGACATTTCACCCAAATTAACAGTTTTTGGTGCACCACAATTATGGTCTCACTAGTTTCGTGACGTGCTCCCCAATCATATATCACAGAATTACCACTTTGGATCAATCGACCCTTCATTTCCCGCAGGGCAGTTGCTAAATTTAGCAAGAAATTAGCTAATCACAAATAAATTTTTTATTACTGAGCTAAAATTAAATAAATGTTCATTCATCTATTAAGAAAAAAGTGCAAAGGATTGAAAAACATAGTCGTTTTATTTTATTTTGTAATTTTTATTCTGTAAAGTTCTATTGGATGTACTAAAATTTAGCAAATATTTTAGCAAATTAATTATGAATTACAGTTTACTGAAATTTTACTAAAATTTAGTAGCGGCTACAAATTTTGTCTACTCATTTCATTTTACTACAGTTAAGCAGACATGTGATGATAAATTTAGCAAAAAATACCGCAAAGTTAAAAATAATTAAATTTCTCGTAATAACAGCAAAATTTTCAGTAGCCATTACAGATTTTTTTTCTTAGTGTAGTTTAAAGTGTCAAGAAGAAGATTACATAAATGTATTTTAAATTTGAAGTGCGTAGGTTATGAAAAATCGAAATTAGAATATATTCTGCAATAATATTAAATACAGAAATGGACAAATTAATTCTGAAAAAACTTAGTTTAAAAAATTTAGATTTTTAATAGAACTTAATGCGAGATATTTCTAAATGATTTTTATGAACAGTTTAATACATTCAATGGAAAAGTTTCATTAATATTATAAGGCATATCGTCGCTGCTCCGTCGTGATTTAGTATGTCTTTTTTATGAAGTTTTAAGGGGAGCAAGTTTTTTATTTTTAGACATTTTTATACACATAACCAGGTCAACCAGAAATATGCTAAATCATGTGATATGTAAATGGATAAGAAACTTATCCATTTCAGAACAATTGATGAATTGTGGCATCGATTTGAGCATGTTTTTGCATAATTTTCTCTTAATATCATATTTTTGCATATTTTGATGTTAACAGAATATTTTTGAAAAAAAGTCATAGCTTTTAGCATATTTTGTACTTTTTAGAACAAAAGCCTATTTTAAGAGCATATTTTTCGTTAATTTTTTTAATTTTCCGTTATCGAACAAATTTATTTTTCATTAAAAAATGTTTAAGATTGTTTTTAATATTTTCTGGGTTTCTGAAATTTAAGCCATTTTTGCAAATTTAAATATGTTGTATTTAGGTTTTATTTATGTTTAATCTACCTCTTTTTTAGCATCTGAAATAAATTTCACAAATTGAAAAATAAACTGAACTGAATTGAAAAATAAGTTTTCAAATACACAATTTTAAAGAAAAATTCATGGATGTTAACCGATTCGATTAATTGTATTTTAGCGGTAACGATATTACAGGTATTTCTGTAACGGTTTTTTTTAGCGTTAACGGTATTTTAGTGGTAACCATATTTTAGTTATTTTGCTAACGTTATGTTTGGGATAACGGTTTTTTAGTTATTTCGGTAACGGCATTTTAAGGGTAACGTTATTTTAGTTAATCAGGGTATGTCAATGCACACCGATATTTTAGGTGCATTATGCCCGAGTTCCAATGACTGGCTAGTTTATGATCAAACTTTGGGAAAATATATTTGAAAATTAAAATTATTCAAGTTCGAGGCCATACTCTATAATTCTTTATTAGGATATTGTTCTAATAAAGAAATATAGAGTATGGCCTCGAACTTGAATAATTTTCATTTTCATTGCACAATTAAAGGTCGAAAAAACATAATTTGTATTTTTAATAAAAAATTATATCAAACTTGTAAAAAAAGAGAAAGTACGGCCTTGTTTACTTCCCTTTTACATTTTGTTTTTAAACAAAACAAGTGTAAAACTAAAAAAGAGAATAAAAACAAAAAGCGTGTATTGCATATCTACCAAAGGTAGAGCTTGTACATAACGAACAAGTTTTCAATTTATTTTTGATCAATGGTGATAATATTTAACTTTTGCGCTCTCATTTAGTAAAACTAGGTTAATGTTTGATATTTACATGGGATTGTCACTTCTTTCAAAACATGTTCTGAAAATTCCCGAAATAGATTTATCAACACATTCCTAAAAGGGGTCAATTAATAAATTTTGAAACTAAAATTCTACACATTATTTGCTAGGACTACATCCTACACTCAAAAAAAAAGTTAGTAAAGTCAGCAAAAAATTTTGCTGAGTCAGCAAAATTTTAGTCAGGAGGGTGCTTGCAAAAAAATTGCTAATGTCAGCAAAATTGTTTGCTGAAAATCAGCAAGCTAACTTTTAGCAACAAAATCAGTAGATTCAGCAAAAGTTTTGCTAACACTTAGTGGATTAGAAATTTTTTTTTTTTTAATTATATAATTATAGAAACGATAAGAAAAAGTAACAAAATATACAACCCTTTTTGCAATAAGAAAAAGGAACCATTACAATATACCTAAGATGAGTGTTTTTATCTTTCGCTTTAGTCTACCTGACTGTATGTTTGTTTGCAATTTTACCACACTGGATTATTAATCTCAATAAAAACTTAATTTTGAACATTTCATCTTTATTAAATTTAAATATTTTATTTTGTCTTTTATTGAATTAATAGACAATTATTTTCACAAGACGGTGACAACACAAAATTTAAGTTGTTTTAAAAAGCAATTTTGCTTTATGGACGAAAAACAGATACAAAAATCTTCCATGGTTGATTTCATTATATATCTTACAAGAGTTGTACTTTATGGTAATATTTCAATACTACATCTAATTCATTCTGCGAATATCTTTCAATCTGGTTGTCGTCCACACTATTAATGTGTTTATCAGCACAATTTATTTTAGCAAAATAAATTAGTAAAACATTAGTAAAATATTAGTAAAACATTAGTTCAAAACAGTTAAATGCTGAATAAGTGTAACTAAAATTTTAGCTAAAAACATAATTTTAGCAAAAATTTTGCTGAAAAATTGTATACCTGATTTACAAGACGTTTTACTAACTTTTCTACGAAAAAACATAATTTTTGTTTTTAATAAAAATTATATCAAACTTGAAAATATATTTATTAAGAGCGATTTTTTTCAGAGCTTGCCAGATTATTTCGGTAACGGTATTTAAAGGATAATGATATTTCAATGATTTCGGTAACGGTATTTTAACGATAACGGTATTTTAGTTATTTCGGTAACGGTGTTTTAGGGATATTTATATTTGAAAAAGGACATTTTGAGACGTCTAACAATGTCCAAATACTATTAGTGTATATATCGGAACAGAACATCGATAAAATTTAAAGTAATTCAACTTTTATTATTTATTTAAAATATATATTTTATTTCTATGTATTAATACTTAAATCAGAAACAAATTATAATCTTTAAACTACTATAAATTAAAAATTTCTTCTAACTAGCTTTGATTTTCATTTTTCAGAAGTTGTTTAGCTTCTTCATCTAATTCGATTGTGGTTGATTTCCATTTTTGTCTAATCCCAGCAAAAAATTTCCAAAAAGGTAAGCGGGTTTGTAATCAAGCATTTTGGGCAGAACGCATTCCTTACTAGATTACCTACTCGATTCTTTTAACAGGGCGTGAGACTAAAATAATTGATTCTTTAGAATTGATTATTTTTTTTACCGAAGAACTATTTACTTTATATTTTTAAGAACTACATACATTTTTTAATAAAGAAATAGTTCGATTGTAAAATTACGAAGTACTTACACAAAAAAAATAAATAAATAGTTCCCTAGAAAAAATAAGAACTACTTACATTTAAAAAAACGGAAGAAGTTCCATAAGTAAATTCAACTTTTGCTCACACGTGATTCTCCTAGGTCACTCAAATATAACGATCAAAACTCATACGGAAATAAAATCCTAAAAAGTGAAACATCGAATTGTTATGATAACATGGGTTTGTCATAATTTTGGTGCTATAAACCACGAAAATATAAATTTTTCAAAAAAAAGGACAATTCAAAATTTAAAAACAAAAATATGACTCACGCACAATCACCCTCGAAATTTGTTTTTACACTCACTCACGATAACGTCAGTAATTTCAACTTCCACTCACAATTTTCTGCTCACGTGCGCTTCCCCTAATTTATACCTAACCACAGTTTAGCAAAATTTAGGCAACATGCAATTTCTGTTTTTAGTATTATTTTCCTGCAAATAAAAATTTGTTTGAAAAAATATATGAGATAAATTCTTTAACATTGTAGGTATAACTTCTTTTTCAAAATTAGGAACTACTTCCAATAACGTCCTTTTATTAAGAAAAAGTATACACTCACAATATTTTTTCCGTAAAGACTACTGAATATACACATTAAATTAACTGAAAATCAGTTAAAAACAGGACTACTTATTTTTCGTTTGAAACAATTGTATTTTTTAGTTTATTTTCAACTGTTGAATATTAATTGACAAAATCCATAAAAACAATAGATTGTTTTCGTTTATTTCAATACTCAATATAATACAAGGTGGCGCAAAAGTAATCCTCCTATCAGAAAATGTTATAAATTTTGCGATTGGCCCCTAATGTCAGTTCTGTTTTGACATTTGTGTAGTAAACACATGCGAAATACACGTTAATAAACAATGTTACGCTACACTGCTCCAGAACGCGGAATATTGGTGACTATTTATTTGACCAATAATCGGTCGGTGACTTTGGCACAACGTGAATTTCGTCGCAGATTTCCTGGCCGTCCAACGCCTACTGGTGAAACACTGCGACGTTTAGCCGCTCGCCGCGAAGAGACTGGCACAACACGAGATGCTGCCAGGCGTGGCAGACCCCGGAGTAGCCGTTCGACATCGACCAGACGACGTGCCACGCAAATGGGTATCAGTCGACGGTCTTTACAGCGAATTTTGGTACAAGATTTGAAGATGTTTCCGTACAAAGTCCAGACGGTGCATCAGCTGTTAGCTGCTGACCGCCAATCGCGTGTAACATACGCTCAAGCCATCCTTAATCACCACCAAGAGGAAGATGATTTTTCATCAAAAATAGTCATGAGTGATGAGGCCCATTTCCATCTTAGCGGGTACGTAAATAAGCAAAATTTACGCTTCTGGGGCACTGAAAATCCGAGTGTAACCCACGAAGAGCCATTACACCCGCTCAAAGTCACTGTATGGTGTGCTGTTTTCGCTGGAGGAGTCATCGGACCTTTTTTCTTCGAAGACGTCGCGGGCCAAACGGTTACTGTGAATGGTGAGCGCTACAGAGCAATGATCAACGAGTTCTTTTTGCCGCAACTTGATAAATTGGGATTGGAAAACATGTGGTTCCAACAGGACGGTGCAACGGCACACACTGCACGTGCCACAACCGATATGCTGAAGAATGCATTTCCCGGGCGCCTAATCTCCCGTTTTGGCGATTTGCACTGGCCAGCAAGATCGCCTGATTTGACCGCTCCAGACTTCTTTTTGTGGGGCTTTTTGAAGTCGCGGGTTTATGTCAACAAGCCTCAGACTCTTGCAACTCTTAAAGACAATATCCGTCAAGAATGTGAGGACCTATCGCCGGAAGTTTTGGCCAAAGTGATGGAAAATGCCATAAAAAGGGCTCAAATGAGAATCAACTGTGGCGGCGGCCATTTACATGACATCATATTCTCGACTTGATGTAAAAAAAATTAAAATACCAAATAAAAATAATCCACAAGAAGAATCAAAGTTTTTCATTATTTTTTTAAATTACAGCCAAAAAACATCGGAAGGTTATTTTTGCGCTACCTTGTATAAGAACTTTTTGTTTTGAATTGAAAATTTTAACTGAATATTTTAACTATTACTGGACATATATGGGTCTGATGTGCACAACAAAATAGCGATGAGATCTTCATTAGTACAACATCTGGACATTTTTCTTGTATTGTGCTCGTGAAATAAATACTATCGTTTTCTTCTTTCTGTTGAAAATATATATATCAGCGAGAACTTTATAGCTACACTTTAACAATAATGAAGAAAAAATTTTAATGCATGCATTATTATACTCTTACTCGAAGTTTTTTAAATAATATTTTATAACCACTTATTTGAAACATAAAAAACATTAAATTTTTTTTTTTAAGTACAAATTTAATATTTTATTATCATTTCTTTGAAACATAAAAAATTGAAATATAAAAATTCTAACATAAAGGCAATAAATTAACAGGTAGCATATAGCTAAATTTACAGGTAACATCCTGTTATTTCCATTTGTTTTAAATTTAATTGCAATTTTCATTTATTTGAGGCAAAACTGATAAAAAAAATGTGATAACCTTAAAACGTGGAAGACCCTTTGAAAAACGAAACATTAACTGCCAGTTATTTTTTCATAGATCTGTTGTGTCAGTGGGTTTCTATCCCCATCAGACTCTCTCAGTGTGGCCTCTTTTTATTTGTTCGGAAACTGGCACCGAGCAAATGAAAATATGTTACAGAAATTTAAAAGTTTAAATTCATATTTATCATGTTTTTGAATAATAATTTAATAAAATGTTTATTAATATAAAACTTTAACTATAAAATACATTTAATTTTAATAGATTATAAGAAAATATAAGCAAAATAAAGGTGAGTGTTTTAAGCAACAATTTTGTATCAACATGTTGCAATTATTTTTTAGTGTAGAAAAAATTTTTTCATTACCACGCCCGAGTTCAATTTTACTTGCGCAATTCTTGAGTTTATAGAAGAGGGAGGAAAAGAGAATGGAAGGGGGTACAAACTTGCCCGTACTCCAATTCCGTTTTGTTTTATCATCCGCAATTTTCAACACGAACTAAAGAAAACGAAAATTGCTGAAACAAACTTTTCCTGTGTGAAGCAAGTCCAAAGGAGAATTGAAGAAAAATTGCGCAAGTAAAATTGCCGTGTGTGAACCGGGACTAAGCATTAATAAACGCTGTGTACGGTAGCTTCTCTATTTGTATATACTCTTTGGTTGGTTCTGATACAAATAAAATTCCGATGAAGTAATAGGTTTCCATATTCGGTATGTAGCATCTCTAACTGTACAATTATTCGCAGAAAATTATACATTCGTTATATTAGCAGGATCTTACCCAGGTAACAATAATTCCTCCGGATTCGAACTTTATTTTTGCTATTTGCCCATGAACGTTCATAAATAAGTATCTTACTTATCTTCATTATCAGCTGAAGGAATTCTCCCAATATTAGAATTTGATGCTATTCTCTGCCTTCTCAATAATCAGGCAATTTTAAAAATGGCACAAAATAATTTAAAAATTACTTGCAAAATGGCAAGACCAAACAGCGAAATTTTAACAAAAAAAAAGGAAAAATTTCATGCTAACTCCAAAGTTTTTTTTTTATATTTCTGTCAAAAGCGGTATCAAAAAATGTTTTCAGTTAAACTGCTAATGTGTTACCGGATTAAATTAGTATTATTTTGAAATGCTAAAAGTTTCGCCGCTTTTAAAGAAAACATTACTACAAACATCAATAAAAAACATATTTTTTAAATTTGTTTCTAAAAGTTAAACACAGAGAAATAAAGTGCCAACCGAATTGAAAAGTGTATTTGAATAGTAACAACTTATAAATTCAGTTAGTACAACAAATTTTACATTCGATTTCAGAATATTTTGGGTTTTGCAACTAAAATTCAGTAGAATTAACCGAACTTTGTTGTGAAAACTAATGATTAGCATTGCCAACTGAAACAAATTCGTAATAACCGAATATGAGTCGTGGTAGCCGAATTTCAGTTGGCAAAGAGCTAAGTTTTTCTCTGTGTGTATGTACAAAAGTTGAGTTTCCACAATATTTTATAGATTTTTTTATCGAAAAGAAGAAGCAGAAAAAATTAAATTTTTACAAAATAATTGTAAAAGTGGTGTTTCGTCGTAAATGGCATACAAAACTGGCCCTAGATATAATATTTACTCCGTCTAGGCAATACATAAAATATATTTATATTGTAAAATCCGATAAAAATATAAAAAAGAAACCTACAAAATGTATGCCACAACCGGTTATGTCGGTTTATGGCACACCCGGTTAAAAAAGATTTTGGTCTTCCATAACCGAATTATGAAATTCACTTTTATTTACAGTGGTTTTGCTCTGCCAGCAAGTAAGAAACCATATTTGATAGAAATGTGTCCATATTAATTTTTTTTTTTAATTTCTTCTTCTTTGGACAATTATGATATGAAAAAAGTTTAAAAAAAAAACAAATAATATTTTTTTAAAGCCTAGAATTCAAAGATTTCAAGGGTGTTAGCTTCTATAGAACTTTTACAATTTGTAATTAAATTTGTAAAAAGAAATTAGTTTACACCCTTTAAATTTTAATTTTAAAATATAAATTTACGACGATTTTAATTGATTTTCTACAAATTGTATATGCTTTCAGAGAATTTTTTATGTTAGGTCCAATTTAGAGTACATGTTAGCTAATGTGGACCTTTTGAGTGGTTTTGAAAATTGTAAAGGGTCCGCCAAATAACTTTTTTTTTTGAACTCCTGAACCAATTGGACTTTGTATGGCGTCATACCAAGGTCTTTATGCAAAATTCGTCTCAATGATGTCTCCGAAATGTTCAATTGTTGAGAACGACGGTGAATTGATGTTGATGGCGCTTCACGCACACTTTCTGCCACAGCAGCAATATTCTCGGGTGTACGCACTGTTTTTGGCTTTTCACGCTTTGGTTTATCGATGAGGATGCCAGTTTCTTTCACTTTTTTCACAAGATAACGAACACACGGACCATATTCGTTCAGCGGAAGGATAAAACTAATTATCTGTCAAATCAGACATGAGCTAAGTGTTACCATTCACGAAATAATCACTAGTTGAAAAAAAAAAGTTAGATGGCGGACCCTTTAGTATAACTTTTTTTATATATAAAACAAACAATTGGCCTATAAGCTGATGTATTTGGATTTGGAAAAAACCAAACGTAGGGCCTCACTATATAACATTCCCATATGTACATATATATGTTACGGTATTTGCTAAGATTATATATTTTGTCATAATGAAATAAATATATATTTTTATTGTGATAATATTATATAAACTTGTAAATGATTGTAGAGTTTAAAATCTCTTCTGAAAGTGTAATATGAATATTGCAAGTATATGAAGGCCCACATCAGTAGTGGATCTAGGGACAGAAGTTAAAGAATTTTTGGTTAACTTCTCCATTCTTTTTTAATTTTATTTTAGAGGAGGAAATATCCTATTTCACACCCCCTGGATGCGCGACTGTCCCACATAAAGAACAAATGACTTTTGAGACCACTCTTTATAACATTTTTTTTATTAATTTATTTCATTTATTTGGTAAAGATTAGTGTTTTTTTGAGTGGCTATATATGCTTAAATAATTTCTTATTACACATTACAAAATTTCAAACCAAAATAAAAAAAAAATTCATATTGTTCTTTTTGTAATATAAAAAATTTTGAAATTTTATTTTGTCAATGAACTAAGTGGGGTATCAAACACATACTTAAATATCAATAATTTTGTTCAATAAAACAATTTTTTTATTTGAATTCAAAGTGGGAGATAAAAAATGTATGTACGTTTTTTTTCATATATTTAAGGTACAACTATGTATACCCGAGTAAAAAAATGTGTATATTGTCTTATATTTCTTCATGTTCAAATATATTACAATATAATATTATGTATGGTGTCATGTATAGCTATATATTACTTTAGGCTTTGTTGTGTGGTAATATGTCTAACGATATATTATTATATATTGGCGTTTATAAAATAAGATATTGAGTAGAAATTCTATACATACTAAGACATGATAGATCTGTTATATTAATATATTTTTATATATACCATAATATGTAATCATATATGGGGGCATATGTATAAAACAACTTAAGACATAATTATATATGGTATGAAATGTTATAAAATATAATTATGTAAGATACCACATACGAGAGCAGTCCCAAAATCAGACGACCTATCAAAGGAAACACAATACATTTGGGAAACATTTTCTTTATTTCTCAACATAATACCCTTTTAGCTCAATACAGTGGTCCCAGCGATATTCAATAGCTTTGATAGCCTGTTTATAGTAAGTACTGTCTAGGTCCTTAAAATATCCATCAACCGCAGACTCAACCTCTTCATTGTGGGCGAATCTTTTACCACCGAGCCATTTTTTCAAGTATGGAAATCGAAAATAGTCAGAGGGAGCTAAATCTCGCGAATAAGGTGCGCGATGATGCAATTCAAACTTTAATTCATTGTTTTTTTGGCCATCGCAATAGTGGATGTGTGAACTCTATGTTTTTGTTCTATTGTGAGCAAAAGCGGCACCCACCTTGCGCACAGCTTTCTCATCTCCAAATTTTCTGTTAATATGCGATGCACTTTTTGAAATGCCTATCATTTCAGCCAGCTCACGCACCTTCAGCCTACGATCATCCATCATCATTTTCTGGATTTTCTTAACCGTTCCTGCGTGGACGCCTCATCGACCACTAAGGGGTTCATCTTGGCAGCTCGTACGGCCTCGGTTAAACTCTGCCACCCAATATTTTATAGTCATAAACGAAGGAGCAGACTCCCCCAGAGTAGAATCTAGCTCGGCATTAATATTGGCTATACTGAGACATTTCAAATGAAAGTATTGAATTAGATAACGGTGACAAATTTTTACCATGTTCACAAATTAACTAAGATCGTTTATTTTTGATGACTGCAAAAAATACTAAACAACGTGTCGCCTTGAAATTTAAAACCTATGTTTTATAAGGTTGCCACTTTTCACCAAAGTAATTTTTTTTCAAACTTATACCGCCATCTATACGTCAGGTCGGGTACTTTAGTGACCGCCCTCGTTTGACATAACATTATCAATATAGTTTGAGATATGATTATATATGGTCTAACATCATTAATATAGCTGTAATTATGTATTATTACATATAACCCCATACATGATTATATCTGCACCTAATGGCTTATTTTTTTAAGTTTTATTAAGGATTATATATTTCATGGGATTTAAGTAGATTCAATTAAATATCGAAATATCTTATTCGGTCCCCCAAAAATTACTTATCTTTTTGAATATAATTAGATATTTTAGGATCTATCAGGATCTTAAGATATATATTATTGGATCCCCCATTTTTGAGATCAATATTGATATAATTTACTCCAATAATGTGTTTGAGGGATATAATTGCATATTACTGGATACCCCAATTTTGAAATTAACTTGAATAAGATTAAATATCGATCAATACAAAATGAGATATGATTTTATATTTTACATATTACTTTTTTTCGATCGCCCGAGTAAAAACGTTTGTATCTAATAATACATTATTTTACATCCAAATAAATATGACTGTTAAGTGAAATCTTTAATAATTATTACTTTTTATCATTTTCTAAAACTTCTTATTATTTTTACAATTTTTCTTAATTTTTAATTATCATAAATGAAATTATTGTAATTTTATAATTCTTTGTCGATTAGTGTAAATTTGAATTTTGCGCTAATCTTGCTGAATTAGCCATCTTTATTGAATTTATTTGTATCAAATATGTTATAAAAAAACAAGAACTGTCATAATGCGATGTAACAAGCATTGCATAGACACAACTTTAGTTGAGTTCGTTCTTAGAAGTCAAAGAGAAAAGTCAATTTAACTATCGTAAATCGTAGACTTTAAAATCGTATTATAATTAAATCGTATTATAAAAATTGAAACATTGAATTAAATAAATAATTGAATTTATTATTGAACTTTGCTTTTTCGGGATTTTCTTTCAACTTTTTTTAAATAATCGTGGACAAAAACTCTTGTCCAAACATTTGGCGCCCGAGCAGGGACATAGCTGACTTTAATTGCATTGGTGAATCACTTGTTACCTGGAACCGTTTCTGTTGTGGGAATTGTACATCCAGCCGTTGTAAACCAGCACTTGAACTCTGCCCAGTCGTAAGAAAATCCATCGTTTGCCTTTTAACAAAGAATAATTGTCGTTGTTGACATTTTGGTTAAATGTCGAAAGAAATTGGATCATTAAAGGTGATGTAATAATTATTTTTAAAAAAGAGTTTAAATTTGTTTGAAAAAAGAAACAATAATCGTTTGCTGTTAAATTGTTTTAATTTCATATTGTAATTTGACCACATGTTTCAATAATACCACCTGTTTGAGCTTTTGTTAGTTTGGTAGCAATCTGCTTTTTGTTACGTGCATAAGGTTTGGGTCATTGATAATACTGCAGAAGTTTGCAAGTTACAGTAGCTTGGCCACAAACCACGAGATCTCGTTACGAAGTTTTTATACTTTCAGCTTTGATATTGATTTGAAATAAGTTGAAAGGTTACGTTTTTTCAGCCAATTGACAGAAAGGTGTCAAATTAAAGCTTTCACTATTTACATTTCTATAAAATAAAAAACGTGACACTTTGACATTCTAATTAGAGCATTTTGCAATGGGAAAGGAGGAAGAATCACCAAATGAAAATGCCCAATTATTGGTGTCTTATAAACAACAGAGATCTACAACTAAAGGTAGCATTTCAAGAATAAAAAACAATTTGGTGGAACGAAAGGCCTCGTTGTCTGCCATTGATTTAGAGTGTTGGCTTGAAATGCTAAATTCTTATATAAAAAACTTGATGACGTATCAGACAAACATTGAAAAGCTAGACCCCAATGATGGTAGAAGGGGTGAATTGGAAGAACTGTGCGTAAGTACAAAATCATTATTAAAGTCAATGTTAGGTGGTAACAGACGTGAAAGTGTGGCAAATGAAACAATAAATAGTTTTGTACCGGTTGCAAACAAACTGCCTTCATTAAAAATTCCTAAATTTAGTGGGAAATATGCAGATTATAAAAATTTCATTGCTTCATTTAATAGTTTGGTTCATAATGAACCGGCTCTAACTACTATACAGAAATTTAACCACCTCATGTCTTGCCTTACCGGAGATGCACTTCGCACGATAGCGGCTTTTCAAGTAAGTGAAGAAAATTATAAGAGTGCTTTAGACAGATTAGCAGACAGATTTGACAACAAGTATTTGATCTTTCAGGATCACGTTAATTCGCTTTTTAATATACAAAAAATTGTTAAACCTTGTTCATCTGCTCTTCGTCAAACAGTTGACAATGTTTCTGCTATTATTGACTCTCTGTCGCACTTAGGCACTGACAAGGATATAATGCATGCCTTAATTATTCAATTGGTAATGTCAAAGGTGGATAATGCTTCAAAATCCAAATGGGATGAACAACAGGAATTTAATGAATTGCCAAAATGGGATGCATGTGCATCAGTATTAATTCGTAGATGTCAGGTTTTGGAGGTTAGTGAGGAAAGAAAAGGTAGCAATGAAAGTGCAAATAATAATAACAGCCACGGAAAACGTAATATAAGATCGTCGTTTGCCTGCACTCGAGGCAAAACAGAAAATTGTAATTATTGTCAAATTGATGGACACTCAATAGAAGATTGCTCAAATTTTAATGCTCTAAACGTTTCTCAGAGATTTTCATTTGTGAAAAAAAATGGCATATGCATAAATTGTTTAAAAAAAGGACACATTGTGTCAAAATGTAATGGGTCAAAATGTAAAGTTTGTAATAAACCCCATAATACTATTTTACATAGGTATGAGGCTACACAGGATAATTTACCACAATCTGTTTCAAATCATTATAATGATTATCAAGCTGTTGTTCCTAGCGGACAACAATGTTTCAATTCTAACACTGGCAATAGAAATAATACAGCTGTTTTATCCAATATTGGGCCTCATAGCAGCAACGCTGCATCAAACTCAGTAATGCCTGCATATTCACAGGCTGGTCATTCTAATGCTCAATGTATGCATGTAGGTTCAGAGTCAGGTCAAATGATATTGGCTACTGCCGTGGCTTTGGTAAAGAGTAAATACGGTCAATACCATTTAGCCAGAGCTTTGTTGGACTCATGCTCGCAGGTTAATTTAATGACTGAAGATTTCGCACAAAAGTTAAGTTTAAAGCGAAAACATTGCTCTTTCAGTATTATTGGTGTCGGTGATTTAAGCATTACAGTAAGGCATGAAATAAGTACTTTTGTGAAATCAAGAGTCTCCAACTTTGAATTTTTCTCAGAATTTGGTGTTGTACATTCAGTTTCAGGTCATCAGCCTAAATATGCAATGGCAAGGGATAGACTTTTAATTCCAGCTAATATTAAACTGGCTGACCCATATTTTGACAGACCTCAAAAAATAGATCTGTTATTGGGATGTGAATATTTCTTGGACCTTTTATCAGTAGGTCAAATTAAATTGGGTCCATCGCTTCCAACCCTACAGAAAACTGTATTGGGGTGGATAATTTCTGGAAAATATAAAGATAATTCTCCAGCCAATGTTTTAAGAATTTGTAACGTAGTTACTGAATCAAAGATTTTTAATTCAACGTTTTTAGATGCACTGGTGCATCGCTTCTGGGAATTAGAGGAAATTCCAAAACGTTCTTTGTTCACAGAAGAGCAAAAATTATGTGAAATACATTTTTTGAATAACACCCTTAGATTACCAAATGGTAGATTTGAGGTTAAATTACCTTTTAAGTGCGATCCGTCCAATTTAGGATTTTCATACGAAACCGCACGAAGACGGTTCTTAGCTCTTGAGCGCAGATTATGTAAAAATGAGGACTTGATGAACATGTATAACGAATTTATGAGGGAATACCTGCGTCTTGGGCATATGTCCCCTATAAGTGATAATGTCCTACTAGGCCCACATTATGTTATTCCCCATCAATGCGTGTTGAGGCCACACAGCTCAACAACGAAATTGAGAGTGGTGTTCGACGCCTCTAGTAAGACCTCCACGCAAACTTCGTTAAACGATATTTTAATGGTTGGACCCACGATTCAAAATGATTTATTTTCCATTCTTTTAAGATTTCGTCTTCACAGATACGCAATCACTGCTGACGTAACGAAAATGTACCGTCAGGTATTGGTTAATGAAAATGACACTAAATTTCAGCTGATTTTGTGGCGTGAAAACAGTGAGCAACCGATTCAAATATACAAATTGAACACGGTAACGTACGGCACGTCGTCAGCTCCTTTTTCAGCAGTAAGGTGTTTAAGAGAGATTGGAAAACTTTTTGAATCAGTGTATCCTTTCGGGTCTTCCGTTGTTATTAACGATTTCTACGTTGACGATTTAATATCTGGCGCTGATAATTTTGAAAATTTGGAAAAATTGAGAATTGAAACAACTGAAATTTTAAGATCATGTGGTTTTGAATTGGCAAAATGGTTTTCTAACCATCCCTCGTACAACAATGAAATATTTGAAAAAGATCTCGATTTTGACACTTTAGATGTCACAAGAGCTCTTGGACTCATTTGGAGTACCAAAAATGATTTATTTACATTTAAAATGGAAGACAATTTTAGTCATTTGCCCGCAACTAAAAGAAATACTCTGTCAATTTCTTCAAGATTATTTGATCCATTGGGGTTATTGTCCCCAATAATTATAAGGGCCAAAGTTCTTCTACAAGAATTGTGGAAAAGGCAACTCGAATGGGATGAATCCATACCCCAACATTTAGATACCATGTGGTTGGACATAAAACATACGTTATCAGAGACTCATAAAATAACCATACCTCGTTTCGTAGATATAGATTCTACTGTAAAATGTGAAGTCCACGGATTTGCCGATGCTTCAAATAATGCATACGGTTGTTGTATATATATTCGAAGTGAGCATTCAGATGGTGTTACTTGCAGATTATTGACTGCAAAGTCTAAGGTGGCGCCACTAAAAGTTAAGTCCCTGCCACGACTTGAACTTTGCGCTGCGCACCTGTTAGCAAAACTTTGGCATACTGTAAAACCACTACTACCTTCATTTATTAAAAAAGCAACATTTTGGTCAGACTCAGAAATAGTGTTACATTGGTTGCAAAATCACCCATCCTCACTATCCACGTTCGTTGGAAATCGTATCAGTGAAATTCAAGAATGGACAGGTGAATCTATTTGGTACCACGTACCGTCCAAAGAAAATCCAGCTGACATTGTGTCACGCGGTAGCGATGTAGATTTTTTAATGCAATCTATTTGGTTTACAGGCCCAAGTTTTTTATATCTTCAGCCAGATGATTGGCCAAAAAATAAGCACTTTGATTTATCACCCGAATTAAAATCTTTGGAGAAAAAGAAATCTAAAACGGTAATGGTGATGAGTGAAAAAGTCGAAAATCTATTATTGGAATTTTTAAATCGTTTTTCATCTTACACGAAAATGTTAAGAGTGTTTGCATTAGTGCTGAGGGCAATCATGAAATTTAAGAGAAAGGGCTTAAACCACAGTAGTGGTGCCTTAACGCCAAAAGAGCTTAATATGTCATTTTTAAAAATTGCAGAAATATTGCAAAAATTTGAATTTTTGGAGGAATTAAAAATTATTCGAAGTGGTCTTTCTTTAAAATCAAGTATTTGTAACTTAAGCCCATTTATACAGGAATATAGTGAGCATGGCCTTTGTTTCTCTTTGCTACGCGTCGGAGGACGCTTGTTGAACGCTCATATAAAAGAGGAATCAAAGTTTCCGTTATTATTAAAAAAGGGCTCTCATTTTATAAAAATTTATTTGGAACACCTTCATAAAACCAATTCCCATGCAGGTCCGAAAATATTAGTTGCTTTAATGAGAGAGCGAATTTGGTTGGTAAATGCTAGAGAAGAAGCTAAAAAAACAGTTCGTAATTGTATAATTTGCAGTAGATATAAACCAAAACTTCTTAACCAAATCATGGGCAACCTACCCAGAGATCGGTTGACCGCGGTCAGGCCGTTTTGGATTTGCGGCGTTGATCTTTGCGGACCGGTTTATACTAGTACCAGAATTCGGGGTAGGGCCCCAATAAAAACCTACATTGTCGTTTTTGTGTGCTTTGCATCCAAAGCTGTTCACCTCGAAGCAGTTTCAGATTTAATGACAGAATCTTTTTTATCTTCTTTGTCCAGGTTTATAGGGAGGAGGGGTCTCCCGAAAAAGATATGGTGCGACAACGCCACAAATTTTACAGGAGCCGCGAATCGTCTCAACCCGAAGTTCTTAGAGGAAAAGGAACGAACAAAAGTACAAGAAGCGTTAGCCGTGAAAGGAGTAGAGTTTCAGTTCATTCCTCCCAGAGCCCCTCACTTCGGGGGGCTGTGGGAGGCCGCTGTCAAAAGCGCCAAGCATCATCTTATAAGAACAATCGGAAGCGCAAACCTTACATTCGAAGAATTGACGACAGCTCTAGTGGACGTAGAAGCCATTCTGAACTCCCGTCCAATAGTACCAATTTCGAACGATCCAAGCGATGGGGAGGCCCTGACCCCAGGCCACTTACTAATAGGGTCCTCTATGAAAGCTCTGCCCGAGCCCAGCTCGACGACAGGCAAGCTCAATTGCTTGAAGCGATTTCAACTCTTATCGTCCCTGAAGGAACGTTTTTGGTCTGCATGGCAGACAGATTATGTACTCCAGCAGCAGCAAAAAGTGAAGTGGACTCAAGAAAGCAAAAACGTAGAGGTAGGAACCGTGGTAACTGTTCACGACGACAACAGTCCACCTCAAATGTGGCTTCTAGGCAGAATCGTTTCCGTGGAAACAGGAAAGGATGGAAGGGTGAGAGTTGCAATGGTGCAAACAAAAAACGGTATTTTTAAAAGGCCTATTCACAAACTCGCTCCCTTACCAATTCATGATGAAAACACAACACCTAGTTACCATATGTTGCAGCCTGTTATGAGTCAACAGCCGTGCAAGGGGGCCGGTGTTAAGTGAAATCTTTAATAATTATTACTTTTTATCATTTTCTAAAACTTCTTATTATTTTTACAATTTTTCTTAATTTTTAATTATCATAAATGAAATTATTGTAATTTTATAATTCTTTGTCGATTAGTGTAAATTTGAATTTTGCGCTAATCTTGCTGAATTAGCCATCTTTATTGAATTTATTTGTATCAAATATGTTATAAAAAAACAAGAACTGTCATAATGCGATGTAACAAGCATTGCATAGACACAACTTTAGTTGAGTTCGTTCTTAGAAGTCAAAGAGAAAAGTCAATTTAACTATCGTAAATCGTAGACTTTAAAATCGTATTATAATTAAATCGTATTATAAAAATTGAAACATTGAATTAAATAAATAATTGAATTTATTATTGAACTTTGCTTTTTCGGGATTTTCTTTCAACTTTTTTTAAATAATCGTGGACAAAAACTCTTGTCCAAACAATGACGTTATATATACCTTTACATTGCAAAATAAAAACTAATATATATTTTTATATTATTTCATATTTAAGAAAAAACACAAGTTAATTTAATATAAAATTGTATATTATCCTATACAGTCAGATTAGAAAATTCGTTAATCTTCATTTGGATATAATTATATATTACATCAAAAAACTTGAACAATTTACGATATCATTATGTGATATAATTATATATGTGACTTTTGATATTTGGACAACTTAAGTCCACTTAAGAAACTTACCCTTTTTGTTGTCTTTTAAAATTTCACATTGATTTCTTGCAGGTTCTTGAATTTCTAGACCTTATACACAACAACATGTAGGGATCCTAAAATCAACTTATTTTGAAAAATGTTTAATTTCTGTTGAAAAAAACTTGTTTCATTTTATTAGGATAAACATTAATTGCCTTTATAGTGATTAAATGTGCTAAAATTCCAAAACTGTTTTAACAAACTGTGAAAAATAATTTTCTGTAGGCTGGTCCCTTTCCGGATTCCATACTTGCCTTAGGAAATCTTTAAGGGACAATTTTCTTAGAATTTCTTTAGAAATTTGTTGGGTTACATCACAAACTCAATGAGAACTGTTTGTGCTCGTCTAGGAGCGTGATTCAACATTTCATTTGTAACACTAGAAGTTTTTACTTTAGATTTTTAATGTTTGTTTTTCCGTGTTTGTTATTCCAAGTTGTAAATTAAAAAATCCCATAAAATCTTTGTTAATTTTTTAAAATTTTCTAAAGCATCATATAATTTTTTTTAATCGGGCTGATACATAAATTTTTTTACATGAATAGAATAAGATTAAAATGTCTGATTAGAAATTTTGGTTATTTTTTACTTTCTGTTTTAATTTTGTAAATATTTTATTACCTTATTTTATGATAAGATTTTGATAACACGGTTAAAAATCAAGACATATGCTTCCATGTATGAATTCATTCATATAAATATTGCATCAATTTTCGTTAATGTGCACATAGGGTGTCCCTTAAAAATAGATTTTTCAATACAACCCCTAGTGTTATTACAAACGGTCCCAAATGGAAGAAATAATTTTTTTTTAGAAAACGTTAATCGCAAGACGGTCGAAAATGCCCCATTTTGGAAAAATAGTGTATTATTATTAAAATTTTCCAAAAATTTTACATTTATCAAAAATTTACGTTTTATTTAATTAATTCATTTAATATACTTAAAATTAATCAGATATGGAATTCTGACTTCATCGGATATCATTAAACCACTTTAGCCAGGAATCCAAAACGACTCACGAGTTTGATAAAAATGCAGAAACGTCTTTTTTTTTAAATTAAAATGTCTATTCGTATATGCGACTTTAACATATATAAAATTTCTCAAGTGCTTCTAGCAAACTTCTGCAAATATACATGAAACTTCAAAAAAACTGCATATTTTCAGAAATTTGTATGTTCGAGTTTCCTGCGTTTATTTTTTAAGTAGTTGTTCACCAATGACTATTTTCATCAAATTCCTTTAAATTTTTGAATGTGGAATCTATTAATACCAAAAATGAAAGTCTATACCAAGATTTTAAAACATTTGTGTGAAAATATGCACAATAGAGCGTATTTTTTTTTCAATTTTCGATTTTCATCAATTATTGTTGCGATTATTATAGAACTAGGTCTTAAAGTTATGTGGTGAGAAAAACAAATAGTATTAGCCTGTGGCGCCCCTCGAACAAAGCTATCGATTTTTTAAAATTTATCTTAAACTGCTTTAAAATACGTCTTGCGACACATCAGTTTCATTTAATTTTGGCATGTTAAGACGAATATTTAAAAATTTTTGAAATCAGATAAACGGCTTTCGAGATATTCTGACTTGATTTTGAATAAAAGTCGAGTTTTTTCGTCCAATCTAATTTTTTTTTAAAAATTATCAAAACAACTTGTATTTTTGCACCAGCAAAGTAGACAAAACTACTTTTTATTTGAGTGTAATTATGTCTATATCTATTGAAGGATAACTTGAAAATTTGTCTGCAGATATCTCTGAAAAACTGAAAATTTACATTTTTTTTTGTTATGCTTTTCAATTTTATACACATGATTATTGAAGGAATATTTACTTTAGCCTTCGATTTTCATTAATTATTGTTTTGATTGTTGTATCACTAGGTCTAGGGCTAAATTCGTTATCGGTTTACCTAAACCACGTTTAACTGACATCTTAAAAACTCGGTCTTAATATATCAAAAATTACAAACATTTGAGATAAATATTTTAAAGCAGCAGTTTTAATAATGCGTGATGCCTCCTTTTTTGAATCCTCGAAAATTCGATCAGACTTACTGTGTACCAGATGTATTCGAAGTTCTTTCTTTTTGATCTCCACGCATAAATAACTGCTTCGTTAAGATGAAGTTAACGGTTTTCTACGTAAACTCGACGGGTTAATAATCGCCAAATATTCTCAATGGGGTTTCCAATACTTTTATATTTTTGTGATGATAGTCATTCCATCGTCTGATGACTTACATGTACTGAGGCATTGTCTTGTTGGAAAATTAATTCTTCTGCCAAATCAGCCATACCGGCGAAACAAAAAGAACCCCCAACCATTAAGGATCCGCCTCCGAAATTTCTTTTTGAGAAATACCAAAGCTGTTAAAACCATTTGCACCATCAATATTGAACTTTTTCTCATCAGAAATAATCACGTTTAAAATAAAGGTAGGTTAAAACAGTCCTACCAACAACAGCGATTATTGTTTTACCTTTCGCCAGTTGGTTTGTAAATTCCTTTTAGCGAATTCAAGTCGAGCAGTTTTGTGGCGGGTTAATAACCTTGGCACAAACATCAGCTTTTGGCAAGTAATTCTAAAATTTGCCCACTTTTGTTTAAAATTGCATAAAAAAACTAAAATAATCCTTTAATTTTTCTTTATTTCCTATTCTTCTTTGTTTACTCTTATATGTTATTATAGGTATAAAACACTAACAAAATATTATTACAAAACTTTTCTCTTAAATCAATTGAGTGATCTTTTAAATTGTACAGATATCAGTTATTACACTCTTAAAACAGTTATAAGTTTTAAAAAAATGTTTGTAATTTTGGAAAAAATAGCAAAAATCATTTGTAATTATAGTTATGCAACGCAGTGTATGATGAAATGAGAACATGGTTTGTGTAGTATCTGAGTTCGAAAACAAAAAATTCTAAGATGATTTTAAAAAAATTCTATAATTGAGAAATAGAACAGAACAGAAAAAAGAACATCCAAAGAATCAAATCCGAATGCTTTCTCCCTATGACAATCCTATGTTAAACTCATTGCTGAAAATGCTTAATTAGAAGCATTTTTGGATCCAATATTTTTGCTGGGTATCGTATATAAAACTGATATTTTTAATCATAGAACCAAACCATTTTGTGGATAAATGTAGTTCGATGCGGTGCTTCATAATCACTCAATCCTACTTAAATATTTCACAGGGCAACCAAAAAATGCAAGAAAGCAAAAACATATAACATTCGAACTATATAAAAACCCGCTATTTTTATCGTAGATGTGCAACATTCTGCGTTAGCATTTAGTGTAACCAAATGAATCAATAAAACGGGGTTTGGAAGTCTTGTTAGTTACGCCTTTTGCGTAAGAATTACGTTACTCACTCACTGACTCAGCATCGCACAGCCTATACCATCCTAAAGCGGAAACGTCCGCTAAAACATAGACGTTTCCGCTTAAGCTACGAACTAAAAATTTTTAATAATCTGTATAGAGTAAATTTTTAGAAATTCTTTCGGCTTTCTAGCCAAACCACACTATAGCTGGGAGCTAAAAATTCAACATGCACCCTTATTACGAGTAGACATCTGTATTGACGGGGATTTTTGGAAATTCCCACATGGAGTGGCAAACTGGGAAAAAGTCTTCCCTCGGCAGCCTGGCGAAACAGCTGAAGCTAAGAACTTGATATTTTTATGTGATCAGGTGTAGACAACTGTATAGAGCGTACTTTTGTATGTTCCTATGGGAAGTGGAAATAGTCTCCCCATTGGCGGCCTGGCCAGACCATCAAACCAAGGAACTTAAAATTTGGTGAAAGAGTACCGGATCAAGAGTAGAACTCTGAATATACTGGACTTTTGGAATCACGTGTAGAAATCTGAATATATTGGATTTTTGGAAATACCATCGGTGAGTGGAAAAATGTGAAATCCTTCCCCTTAGCGGCCTACCCAAGCTCCTTTGGAAATTTAAAATATTTGTTCCTTCAAATATGACCTAAATCACTGATGTGATACTTTTCGAATTCTTGGCTAGGAACTTCCTGAGCTAACGGAGGAAAAAGTATTCCCTGCGGACAAGCCACTAAAGCGAAGAACCTGAAATTTGGTGTGTAGGTTGCCTATCACGAGAAGACATCTGCCTATATGGGATTTTGAAAAACTCCTTCGAGTAGGCGCAAAAAGATTAAAAGTGCCCCTTAGCGGCCAGCCCAAATCCTTTGGCAAGAAATGATGAAAAATCTCCTACTTGACAGCCTGCTCAATCTTCTTTGCATAGAATCCTAAAAATTAATAATAAAAAAAGTTGAAAAGTATCTCCATTGTCGGCATGCCCTAAAGAACGAAACATTAAATTTGAAATATTCGCTAAAACTGGGTCTTATACAATTTTACTGTAAAAGACAAAAAAGGTAGTATTCCCCTTAACGTCCTTCACAAACAAAAATCGAATCTTAAATTTTTCGACTCCATATCATCTTGCAGATTTTATATAAGCATACTACACAGAAAAAACTGTAGGATCCAACCATGGAATTTGTAAATTTAAACACTATCATTTTTAAATTAAAATGTATTTCCAACAAATTTTTTGTTTGAAATGCTTGTAAATTGTAGTTTTTATATATAAATTATTTAAAAACAAAAATTCAAAATTACAAAAAAAAAAATCAACAAAAAGTTATTTCTATTTACAAATCATTATTGTTGGAGCCAATTCAAAAAACTTTTTTTTATTTACAACATTTGACACTTGTTTAATATTACACTCAGGGAACTTCTGCTTTAAAAATATGTAGTAGTTTAGGTTGTAATACAGTTTCTTTATATTTAATGTAAATATCAGTCATTTGTAGAACAAATTAAATTTTTTATATATATATATATAGTTCATTTAAAAAAACAAACCACATCAAATGACTGTTATATGATTTTACAATCATTTTTTACAGTTGTTTTTTGTTATTTAAAAAAACAAAAAAAGTAAATGTTTGTTTATTTTTTACTACCATGTGGTTAATAATTTTTATAACAATTGTTATTAATTTTTTGAACATTTAAAAACAAATGACAATGTTAGTTGAATTTAATGAAATGTAAGTCGTCCTTTCTGCAAGAGAATTTTCATTTATTTTTAACTACATTTGCAGTGGTCTTTACCTACATAGTATTCTAAGTGTAGTAACAGAATCTTGTAATTTATTTCTGTGTACCATTTTCGCTATTAAAGGGTCCGCCATCTAACGTTTTTTTTTTTTCAACAAGTGCTTATTTCGTGAATGGTAACACTTAGCTCATGTCTGATTTGACAGATAATTAGTTTTATCCTTCCGCTGAACGAATATGGTCCGTATGTTCGTTATCTTGTGAAAAAAGTGAAAGAAACTGGCATCCTGATCGATAAACCAAAGCGTGAAAAGCCAAAAACAGTGCGTACACCCGAGAATATTGCTGCTGTGGCAGAAAATGTGCGTGAAGCGCCATCAACATCAATTCACCGTCGTTCTCAACAATTGAACATTTCGGTGACATCATTGAGACGAATTTTGCATAAAGACCTTGGTATGACGCCATACAAAGTCCAATTGGTGCAGCAGTTCAAAAAAAAAAAGTTATTTGGCGGACCCTTTATAAGGAAGTCGATATCGACTTCATTTTACTGAAAAATTATTCGTTTTCGATACGATTTCAACACATTTTGCATACTGGGAGTGTCCTGTTGTGACCTCCACCATTCCGCTCAAAATCCTCATGGAGAAAATAATTATCAGGATAAAGTCGTGTTTAAATTCCGCTGTAATAATGCCAAATTTTCACATCAAACTTATATTTTAGGAACATTTGAATGAATTTTAAGGGCTATAGATGATAAATTTAGTATCGCTTTTATAAAATGGGCAATTGTTGTAAAATTCCTCATATGTATGTATATGTTGTTAATTATTTTGGGCTTGGCCATTTAATGTTTGTTGGATTATTGTAATTGCAAATTTATCATTATCGTTGTCAATGTACATTTCTTCTTTTCTATAATTTTTTTTATTCGATTTGTTAGCATATGTTTGTTTGCCTGCCTGTCTGTCTGGTTGTCCCGCTTGGGGTTATGTTGTCCCATGTCTGTTTTTTTTTTCTACAATTTCTTTGTTGTAAACGGAAATACTTTTTTTTTTTTTGTAATATGGTCATTGAAAGAGGAAATCAGGGTTACAGAAAAGGGCAACATTTTAACGCTCATTTTGTCTTGTTAATTTACATATTATTAATGTCTTTCAGTAGATGGTCTTCTGTACATAAACTTTATATAACATTTGAAATTTTCCAATAAAGTATTGTAAAAAGCGCCATTAAGTGGATATTTCCACAAAATGAGTCAGAATTTTAGATATTTTTAGAATTTTGTAATATGATTCTTGATATTGAATTTTACAACATTTTCATTAAAGTTCTTTAAGTTTGTGCTTAAACCATTTTCATTTTAAGTGTTATTGCCAAATTTATAATGGCGTAGATTTTATAAACCCGTTTTCGTAATCTTCCAAAATGTTTGAAATCTTAAAATATGGTTGAATTCCTTAAAGTACGTTGTTTTCAAAAAAACAACTTTCCTGGTTAAATATGTACGTGGGAAGTTTTATTATTTTGGAATTTTTTGTATTTTTCATGTCAGCGGCGTTTACAAAAAAAAAAAAAAACAATAAAATAAGTGAGCCTTCCGAGAAATTTAATTTGGTTTTTTAATTACTGAGGTTGACCCTTTTCTGCTGTGTGAGTTTGTTTGTAAATCCATTTATTTTTTTATTGTTAAATTCTACGAAAAATTGCAACCGTTGCACTAAGGGTCAGAAAATCCGGGGTTTGGAGAAAATTCGTTTTAGGGAATTTGCAAAAACTGAGTTCACCAATGTATTAGAGACATATTGGAGCTGTTTCAGTAAATATTTCTAAGTGATACATCAACACATGTACAAATGACAGCGTAGCAAAGTTAAAAATTCGATATGAAAATTAAATTGTTGTGTAAACTATCTTTTCGGTTTATTCAAATCATGTTTACAATAAGATTTTTTTTTTTGCAAAAATAAACCTGAATAGCGTGCTGTTATTTATAAAAAAAAAAATTGTATCAATTCTGTTTTCATTTCATTAACATTTTGGCGGTTATGTACTATGTAGGAAAAGACCACTACAAATGTAGTTAAAAACAAATGTAATTTCACTTAAATAAAGAAACACTTACATTTCAGTAAATTCAACTAACATTGTCATTTGTTTTTTAATGTTCAAAAAATTAACCATAATTGTAGTAAAAATGAACCACATGTTAGTAAAAATAAAACAATCATTTATTTTTTTCTTTTCAATTTATAACGAGCTTTCAACCTCCGTATATTTACAAAAATAAAGCAAATCAAACATATTAGCTAGGTTGATACTAGTATTTCGATCTGGCTAAAGATCTCATCAGAACCCGAAGTTTTAGAAAAGTTAGAGCCTCCATAATAGGCAGAACTTTAACAAAAAACCTATTAATAATCATAATCATTTCATAACAAAAAAAACTACTGTAAAAAATGAATGTAAAATCATAAAACAGTCATTTGATGTGGTTTGTTTTTTTAAATAAACTACAAGGTTAGTAAAAAATTTAATTTGTTCTACAAATGACTGACATTTACGTTAAAAATAAAGAAACTGTATTACAACCCAAACAACGACATATTTTTAAAGCAGACGTTCCCTGAGTGTATTATTTTTTTATATAGACATACTTTTAATAATTAATAGCAAACATTATATCCCAATATTTTCTCATTTCATGTATCAGTAAGTAGATTACAGTGTTATATTTAAAATTAATATACCCATCAGTGCTACTTTTCAGATTTGGCGCTTCTAAAGACGCTTGAAATAACGACTATTACCTTTTAAATATCGTAACTGTTGTATAATTTGTAGAAGATTGACGAAAATTTGGTCACTATTCGGTATTCGTCATGTTTAAGCTTTTCGACCGAATTATTCGCCTATATGGCCAAGTCTTTCGGCATATAAAACTGTGTTCAAATTAGTGAATTTTTATCATGTTTTAGCTATTCGGTCAAATGCCGAATATTAGTACTATCCTGCCGAATTATTCGGTTTAAAATCAGAGAATTTTTAATCAAATAATTGGAAAATTTTAACATATTTTTATTTAGAAAAAATTCTGTATATCAACAAATAGTTGAATATTGCTATTATATATTGAATATTAAGCAACATAATTGAAAATATTTTATTTGCAGTCAAAAGTAATACATTTTTAAGTAATAAAATCTCGAACATGAGGTTATTTTTGTCAATTTTGGCACATTTTACAATTCGGCAGAATATTCGGTAGTTGTTCTGAACCGAGTACCGCATATAAGACATTCAGTAATTTGCTGAAAAATTATGAATAATTTTTAAAGAAAACGCAAAACTTAAAAATTTAGCGAGATTTTTGTTAGAAAAAGTTTGGTTATCAATAGCCTATATGAGTGCAATACTTTTAATTAGAAATATAAGGAATATGGGGTTAACATTAGAAAAATGTCGCCTTTTATTATGTTCGTGAGATCTCTAATTACTTGGCTAAAAGTTTTCGAATATTTATCATCTCTAATTATTAAAGAGGCTATGATAATTTAATTTCTGTTTAAAAAGTTGCCTTTTAACTTGTAAATAAAATTTTACCCACTTTAGTGACTTTGGCAAAACCAACAATTTTGGCCGCCATATTGTATCCATGATCTTGAATTTTAAAATTTATATTACCGTTTTTGAAACGATCGTCCTTGAAAATGATCCAGCGTGTATATTCGCCCAATTTTGACGAAAGTTTAGCCCTCTCATTTGTAAGAATTTTTTTTGATTAACATCGATGGTTTTATTTTATCCGTAATTTTGATTTTTCTAAAACCAACTGCAAAATTTAAATCAATGACCCTGAGAACATACACACAGAAAAAAATGTTGCTAGTTGCCAACTGAAGTTCGCTTCATAGGACTCAAAATCGGTTATTACGAATTTCAGACAGTTGTCACAACTTTATATTAGTTTTCACAAAAAAGTTCGCCTAATTCAACAGAATTCTAGTTGCAACACCCAAACTTTTCAGAAATCGAATGTAAATATCGTTGTACTAACTGAATTTCCAAGTTGTTACCATTAACATACACTTTTCAATTCGGTTGGCACTTTATTTCTCTGTGTGTATTAACAAAAAAAAAATTAATGTAATCGGACTGAAATTAAATATTTTGCAGCCATTTTTGATCCGTCATTTTGAATTTTAAAATTTTTTTAACTTTTTATAAACGATCGTAACTAAAAATGCTCCATTGCATATCATCAACAAATGTTGACCACATTTGTTGCTTTTCACGCTAAACAACATATTTTCATTTAATATTTTCAAAACCCAACTGCAAAACGAAAATCAGTGACCCTAAGACCATATTAACACTAACATTTTAGTGTAATCGGACTAAAATTTGATTTTTTTTGCCGCCATTTGGAATTTTGAACTTTGGATATCAGTTTTGAAATCACCATCACCGAAAACCCCATGATGCATAATTTGAGCCATCTGTGATGACTACGGGAAAGACTTTTGGCCAACAAATTCAAGTTCTGGCCCTGTGTGCGTTGGCGTTTAAAATTTTTAATGTTATTTTTATATTTTAGTTTAAAGGCCACCGTTTGGTAACAAACTTCTTGAACCAGTAGAAAATTCAAAGCCAAAAAATAAATAAAAATGTCGCAAATTGTCAACAGCTAATAAATAAAAAACATTTTTTTTTTTTTTTGGTTTAAATAACACAAATCAACGAAATGAAAAAAAAAATACGTGATATAAATTTTTGATAAATTTATGTACAATTTGCGACCATTAAAGGCGTAAGAAAAGTCCCATTAAAATCTAATTTAAATGTTAACGTTGCAAAGCATAAAAAACATTTAAAAACTTAAAGAATTCAACGTAAGCACAACTAGATTAAAATCAAAATTGACATTTTTTAAATAATCTTTTTTATGCAAATTTTGAAATAACGGCCTATAGTTATTTTAATTATAACAACAAATATTGTATATTATGGTATAAAACAAAATCTGTAAGAATTTAAAATTGCAATAAAAATCGGTAAGCAGTTTTTGTAAATTTAATAATATTTATTAGCCAAATTAATAAATAATTAACACAAATTATGATTAAAAGTTCGATTTTAACTCAAGTTCTAACTATGGCCCAAGCACTAGCGTCTCCCAAATGGGGGTCAACTCAACGGTTTCCAAGTGGGGTCCGTGGGAGTATTCCAGGGGGTCCACACTGATAGAATTTTGCTTCATAGTATTAATGAAACGATTTCATTAAAGTCGATTCATTGATTTAATGAAAAATTTCATTAACTGAATGAAAATTCATTAATATTAGTATTATTTTCATTAACATTTTTTATGATTTTTTCATAACTTCATAAAAAAAATTCATTAAATCAATGAAAAATTTTCAAATTTTTTTCAATAAAAATTCTGACTTGTAATAAGAAAAAAAAAATTTTTTTTTTTGTACTATCATGTTAAAATAAAAAGAAAACTGAAAATCTTCTCTACCACGCCTATCTCAAACAATTGAAAAATATGTGCATATTAATTATAGTATTAATTGCACACTGTCTCAAAAGACGATGAATAAAATTCAAAAAATCCCCAATGAAAAATTTCTTTTAAACAGAATTAACCAAAACTTTGATATAAATAAATTTTTTTTATTAAATTTGCCTAGAGCTAACAGTTTTTGACGAATTTGAATAGTTGGTCACTAAATTCCAGGGAACAGATTTCTATGAAAAACGACATATTTTGTACCGACATATAAGAAAATATGTCATATTTTAACACAAATTATAAAAAATGTAAACAAAGATTGAACAATAAAACAACAAAAACAGAAATAAATTAAAATTGGACCAGACCAGACCTTATAAATAATATCAACGAGGGCTAATTTCTCAATAACCAACAAATTAATGCTATGCTAAAATAATCATAAAAAGTGCAAATTAATAACTATCAATGAAACTATGAATTTATTTATTAAACACATGAAACTTTCATAACGATTAGGCGAGAATTAATGAAAAAAATTTCATATACTTTATGAAATTTTCATTGGCTCAATCCATTCATTAAAACTGATTTAATGAAACACCTTTCATTGACTCAATGAAAAGTTTCTTTGGGGACTTTTTTATGAGAAAATTCATTGGATTAATGAAGGAATTCATTAATACTACGCACAAATTTCTATCAGTTCCGACAATATGAATGTTTAAAACAAATTTTAAAAAATTCACAATATTTTTTATAATTTTATTAAAATTTCAAAATATTAAAAAAAATTTAAATGAATAATTGAGATTTTTTTTTTTGGACTACATTACACTGATAGAATTTTCCTTCATAGTATTAATGAAACGATTTCATTAAAATCGATTCATTGGTTTAATGAAAAATTTCATTAACTGAATGAAAATTCATTAATATTTTTATTTTTTTCATTAACATTTTTTATGATTTTTTCATAATTTCATAAAAAAAAATCATTAAATCAATGAAAAATTTTCAAATTTTTTTCAATAAAAATTTGGACTTGTAATAAAAAAAAAATTTTTTTTGTACTATCATTTTGAAATAAAAAAACTGAAAAATTTCTTTTAAACAGAATTAACCAAATCTTTGATATAAATAAATTTTTTTATTAAATTTGCTTAGAGCTAACAGTTTTTGACGAATTTGAATAGTTGGTCACTAAATTCCAGGGAACAGATTCTCTAAGAGAAACGATATAGTTTTGTTCAAAACGAGACCTAATTTGTTATCGTGTTGACAATGTTACACAAAAACGTTACAATATTTAACATTTTTATCTAATATGGTCGTAATTTAACTACAAAAAGTGGACTATAATCGTGGAACGTTCTACAGAATTCCAAGCCAGATCGATAAAAAAATTACATATTTTGTACCGACATATAAGAAAATATGTCATCTTTTAACACAAAATTTAAAAAATGTAAAGAGATTTTTTATAAATAAAAACAAATTGTTTTATTACATAGCTGGGATGTATAAGGTAATTCAGAATTCATTAGATTTCGAACTTTTTTTATAAAAATAGATCCTATAAAGATCTTTTATAGATCCTATAATGACCAGACCTTATAAATAATATCAATTAATGATAATTTCTCAATAACCACCAAGTTAATGCTATTCTAAAATAATTATAAAAAGTGCAACTTATTAAACACCAACGAAAATATTTCATACAAACTATGAATTTTATTCATCAAACACATGAAACTTTCATAACGATTAGGCTAGGATTAATGAAAAAATTTCATATTCTTTATGAAATTTTCGTTGGGTCAATGAAACCATTCATTAAAATGGATTTCATGAAACTCCTTTCATTGACTCAATGCAACGTTTCTTTGGGGACTTTTTTATGAAAAAAATCATTGGATTAATGAAGGAATTCATTAATACTACGCACAAATTTCTATCAGTGTAGTTAGACAAATTTATTCTAGCCTAAAATTGCCTTACACTTACAGTAGGTCCTTTTAATAATTGTGCACCATATTTGATAAGTACGTCTCACTAATGTTATTATAATTGATTCGATTAACAATTTTTAAAGCCAATTCATACGAAAAAGTATGTGACTATTCTATGTTCCCCATGTGTTTGTAGTTGTTCAAAAGTCATAGAAAGTTTTATTTATTTGAGATTTTGTACAGACATGGTACCGACATCACCACAAAAGGATAAATCAGATTTTAATTTTATTAAATTTTATTGTTGTTTTGTATAAAAAGTTATAATGCCTCATAGGGATATTACATAGACAAGTTAATCTACTAACAAGTAAATGCATTAAAATCGTTTTAGCATTTTTGAAGAGAAAAACTGTTTTTGTGGTGAAAAAAATTTTGTGGTGAAAACAAATGTTTGAGGTGAAATAAATATTTGAGGTGAGTTTTAAATATTATTCACCTCTTAGCGTCTGGTGGAAAAATATGACGATATATTTTATACACCAAACGCTTCTATGAAATTGCACTAATATAGTGTATGAAAATTTTAAAGACACTGCTGGACCAATTTTGCTCATTTTCAATAACAAACTTTTCGCGAAAATGTCTATCAATCTAAGTAAAAATTTCTCTATTGCGCCATTTCAACAGTCAGGCAGACGGATATCGCTAAATCGGCTTATATATTCATAAGGATCAAGAATATATATACTTTATGGAGTCTTATACCGATATTTGGATATATTACAAAATGAATGACAATTTGATATATACCTTCATTACATATGATGGAGGGTATAAAAATGGAATTAACTGCTTAATCAAGCACTAAACTAGGCGATTGAAACATTTTTAATCTTTTTGATTAACAGTTAATCCAACATTTTATTTGAGTACTATTTCTAAACGACTCTCTAGTCCTACTACTAATTGTGTGCAACTCTGTGTTTTATATAATTTCGGTTGGCAAGGCTAGAAAACTTACAAATTCAGGTAAAAATTAACATTAAGAGGCTGCAGCAAAAAAAAAAAGTTGGCGGTGTCGATAAAATGTTTGCTAACGCCGACGTTCCTTGTACCTCTTATGCCGGATCTCTATCGGTGTTACCTTGATATTTTAAACTGACAAAGATAATCTGTTAAAGTTAAACTTTTAACTGTCAAAAGATGCTTATGTAAACGAGGAAGATTCGAAAGGTGTATTACCTTTAATCAAGTCGATTAATTTCGCAATCTAAACTAAACTATTAAATCTTATGACATTAACACCTTATTTGTAAAAATTAAAATTTTTGTATGAAAGTAGAGTTTTTTATTTAAAAAATTCCTCAAAAAATCTATTTCTCAAATATTAAACCTTTTTTTAAATTTTAATTGTTCAAAAAAAAAAAATACAATTTTTTTATACACTTTTATGTTTTCTATGATTTTTTTAAGTCTCGTACCGAAAACTCGTTTAACACAAATTCGTTTAAGATATTACCTACATTATTGCGAACAAATTTAAAAGTTCAAAGATAATCTTCTGGCATTATAATTTAAAAATGACTTCTGCCATATGACCGACACGGCTGGCTCGGACGTAGTCTCATCTGGAGGTCCAATTTTCGATGATTTTTTCCTACATTTGTGGCCGTATATTGGCAATAACGCGTCGAATGTTGTCCTCCAAGTGGTCAATCGTTTCAGGCTTATCGGTGTAGACTAGCGGCTTCACATATCCCCATAGAAAATAGTCCAGCGGCGTTAAATCGCACGATCTCGGAGGCCAATTCACGGGTCCGAAACGTGAAACTATGCGGTTAAGAAACGTTTCCTGCAATAAATCAATTGTGGCACGAGCTGTGTGACATGTTGCGCCGTCTTGTTGAAACCACAGCTCCTTCACATCATGGTTGTTCAATTGATGAACGAAAAACTCAGTAATCATGGCTCTATAGCGGTCACCATTGACTGTAACGTTCTGACCAGCATCGTTTTTAAAGAAGTACGGACCAATGATTCCATCAGCCCATAAAGCACACCAAAAAGTCAGGTTTTCTGGAAGTAACTGTGTCTCGACATATACTTGATAATTATCATCCCTCCAAATACGGCTGTTTTATTTATTGACGTATCCATTTAACCAAAAGTGAGCTTCATCGCTGAACAAAATTCGCGTATTTCGAACAGAACCATGTTTTTCAAAATAAATTTTGCACAATTTGGAAGCGTTGTTCAGGCGTTCTATTCATGTTGAAATGCCAAACCAAACTAAACATAAATCACTTCACAGCTGACACAATGGCCGCCAGTTTAAAAAGTGTTGCCAACTTAAATTTCTATACCTGTATAAAAAACACCCTTTATAATCTAAAATATATAGGAAATGCCAAAAGATAATAAAAATATATTTTAATATAAAAAAATTACTTATTTTTAGTAAAAAATCTGTTTCTGTTGAAGGTTTACTAAAAATTTACTAAATATAAGTTACGTTTACTAATTTGTCCTACTGCTTTTACTTTACTAATAATTACAGACAAGTTTTGCTAGAATTAGCTAAACCGTATTCTAACCTAAAAATAGTTAATTTTTCTGTAAAATTACAGATTTTTCTGAAACATTTACAGACTTTTATTAGAATGTATATTTCCCTGATAAAGGAGGCCGTAGTCTCCAAGAAGTTTAGTCAAAAGATCATTAAAGGTTTTAGTTCGGTCCTAAATGGGTTAAAAATATCGTTGAAAATAACACTTTGGGAAATTCGGATAAAACCCGAAATTGCACAAATATCGAAAAATCACCCATAGCTTAATTCAAACGCCTTTCATTTGCTGTCACATTTACCTTTTTTTTCTTTTGAAAGAAATATAACAAATTCTTCAAACAAATGGTTTAAATAACCCCCCCCCCGCCCCCCCCCCCCCCCCCCCCCCCTACAACTTCCAATTTGAACACGCCCTCTTTACAGTAGATTTGTCCCAAAAATGTATAATAGAAAAAAATTTAAATACAAAAACAAATTGTCAAAATCAATATTTTTTTTTTTTTAGTGTAGATTTGAGATTAAATGAAATAAAACTTACCCCTACTAGCTTTTGAATTTGACAATGCATACTAAAATTGGCACCTTACCATATAGTATTACACTAATAAAAAAAAATTAGTAAACATTGTTGGTAAAAATACTAAAAACTAGTTTGAAATAACGCTTCGGGAAAAACTACTAAAGTTTTATAATGTTTTGATAAATATTACCCAAGTAAAAAAAAAAAAAAATAATGTGGGGCAGGCACGTAGCTAGGAATTCGTTTCGGGGGGGGGCTTTTCGATTTTTTATTTTGATTATATATATATTTTTTTTATTGCACACTAGAGTAACAGCTTTTTTTTTTTTTTTTGTTTGCTAAATTTTTGTTAAATTTTTGCTTGCTAAATTTTTACCGTAATGGGCAATCATGTATTAATAATAGAAATCGCTTTCTCAGGTCATTTTGAAACAAAAACCTCCCGCATAAAGTGCATATCCTTAAAATGCATTTATTATTGTGTTCATTATTTTGCGAATTTTGATGTCTATATCGCGAAACAACGCTTTAATCTGTTTGATCACAGTCCGCGAAACACGTCAAATTTGAAAACGTTTGTGTACTTTAAGTTTGATATGCATCGTTAGTGTCTAATTACGTTAAATTTATAGCTAAATATTAATTTTTAGTTTAATTAAATAATAAAGAGGATAATGCGGAACACTTTTTTAAAACCGCGAAAAATAAAATTACTTGATATTTTTATGTGCTAGTATACGTCTAGGGTAGCTAAAACTTGATAAATGTAAAACAAGTAAAAAAGTTTCAACTTCAAATAACCCGATTAAAATTAATATGATGCTTTATATAATCATACGAAATTTAATATGAGTCTTAATATAGTTTTATCCGAGAAATGGGCATAATAATTAAATATCATCCGAATAATGACGCGATACAATTTAATACGATTTTATAAAGCGGTATAAATTTATATCTATCCAGTTTTTGATTTTAAAACGTCATGAAAATTCAAAATATCTATTAATCTTTTTCGACTTTAGCCGCTTGCAAAAGGTTTACAACTTTATAATTTGTAACAAATTCTATAGCATTTGAAAATTTTATTTATAATAGACGAGGACAAGAAATTCTCATTGAGTTTGTGATTTAACATAACAAATATCTCTAGAAATTCTAATAACAAAGTCCCCTGAAGATTTCCTTAGTCAGGAATGAAATCCGGATAGGGACACGCCTACATCAGATTGCTTTTCACAATTTGTTAAATAAGTTTTGGGATTTTAGCACATTTAATTACTATAAATGCAATTAATGTTTATCCCGATGAAAATAAATTTAAATATTGTGTTTTTTTAAATATGATATAATATCAAAATATATATTATTTTGCAATGTCTAGGTATATAAATATATCGTAATTATTAATTGGATTAGTTTTAGCGTATTCTTAATGCAATATACAATTATACGCAACTATATATGACATCATGTTAAATTTTTTATACGAAATTAATTTTATATATGAATTTATATAATTATGTCCGGTTAAATCCACTGGCAGTGTACATAAAATAATGTATTATTTTATGCAAAAGTTTTAACTCGGGAAATTAAAGATTTATAACCGTGCAAAAAACAAATAAAAAGCAAATATCCTATATAATTTGCCTGACACTTACAAGGATGCTTTTCCGATGGGTCCCCTTTGAAATTAATGAAATCCGGATAGGTGATAAAGCAGCAAAAATATATGGAAAACGTATCTATTTTTAAAATTGGTAGTGAAATTTAACACATCTTTGTATGAAAATATGTTTAAAGTTTAGGAAATTTACACTTATTTAAAAACAGCGTTAAAATGCTCGAGAAACATTTTGAAAACCATTTTGACACTATGTCGTGGACCCCGGCTGCCACTTATTTGAATTATTTTAACAAATTATTTTTTTCCCCTTTTTCATATATCCGACTCATGTCTTGTATTAAAAAAATCGCAAATTTTACAAGCAAGCGTGATAGTAGTCTGAAAGAAATAATAATAAGGAAAAAATATAAAATTGGAAAATTTAAAAATATACCTGACATCGCCTAGGTCTTATTTAAACTAAATTATGTATTTCCAATTCACTTTGATTTATATTCTGGACAATTTCAGACGCTTTTCAAATTGTCTTTAATCAATTTTTTAAATAAAACCCCTTTAAAATGTCTAAAAAAAACTACATCGTTATAACACAAAGACTGGTTTAGCTACTTGATTTTAAAATGTCGCATTTCAAGGAGCGCCGATAGAAATTTGTTTACATTTAGTCTAAAAAAAATTGAGAAAATTTGAGTTACATTTGACCACGTTAACACAAATACACAGAAAAAATCATTGTCAAAAAAATTTCAATTAAACTTTTGTTCGATTTCAAACTTACTTTCAATTAACTGTTTAATTGAAAATGAATTTGGTATCAAAAAAAATAATCAGTTTTTATAACGTATAATAAGAAATGCAAAAATTTTAAAAAGTCGCCAAAATTAAAAAAATCGTTTAAAGTAGAAAATTCGCGTTTCTTTAATTTTGGTATTTTTTTTTAAATTTTTTTCGAATTTTCGCGTTTATTTTTGGAGTTTTTTAAATTTCTGCAATTTTGAGGATTCTTTTTTAAATTTTGGCAATTTTTTTTTCAAATTTTGCGATTTTTTCAAATGGTCTCGATTTTTTTAAATTTTGGGGATTTTTTTTACAATTTTGGTGTTTTTTTTTAAATTTTGTAATTTTTCCCAATAGTAAACAATATTCAATTAAATTCTTAATAGATGTGAATAAAACTATATGTAATTGAAAATAATATTAATTAAATAGATACAAATTATTTTAGTTGTTACCACAATTGCATCAACACGACCGAATTCAGTTAAACTTTTGCTGAATCAACAAATATTTTAATTAAAACTCAATTTTAGTTTTTTCTGTGTAGACATATTTAATTTTTAGTTTGCATTGTCTCAAACAATTTTTTGATTATATTTTAAGTCAAAGACTTCGAAATCACTTATGGAATGATTTTATTTATTGGTTTTAGTCGAAACTCAACTCTAACAATGATAGCCGCCCATTTGCAGGCGATGTTTTCTAACGAAATTTTAAGATTCGAACCATATAAAACTATTTCCTATTTGATCCAAGTCAAAAATAAATATTTTCATATTAAATTTATCAATAACATTGTTACTTTCTAACAAATTGTATTAAGTTTTTCAATTTGTCAAATCATTTCGGGGGGGGCTCTAGCCCCCAAGCCCCCCCTAGCTACGTGCCTGATGTGGGGCATCATCAAATTATATTAAATTATTTGAAAATTAGATATGCAATGAGATAAAATATGATCCGAAAAATCTAAAATATCTCAATACATCTCAAATACATCAAATTCGATATAATTGTATCGAATTAGACAGAATTCTACTATTTTGTACAATTTGATGTATATTAGATACAATTTCATCCAAGTTTTGTCACCATACAAATTTTTGTGTATTATATATATAATTGTATCGAATTAGATATAATTCGATATTATTATATAAAAGTTCATACAGCTTTTCTCAACAATTATATCAATTTTTATCTATATCTACAGTTATTTTACTAAGGTGAAACTGTGGAACCAAAAAATCATGGCACTATTTTAACTATTTAACTCCGAGCAGGATTATTTTGTAGAAAAATTTGCTTTTCTCAGATTTTTTCACTTTCAAAATAAGTTATGTTGCGTGAGAGGCTTAACTTTTTTGTTAATTTCCTCTAAAAGATAGAAATCTCAACTACGGAATTATATAATCATATCTAAAATAACTTAGAAAATATTGTTCATATGGTACCACATATAATTGAATTTAGCGTTGTAATGGACCATATATAATCATATCTGAATTCAATTAAAAAAGAATCGAAACATTGCAGCTCATATATTTCTATATAACTTTGTAAGAAACAATATATGACTTTATAAAAAATATTTTTAATGTTGGTTCACATGAAGTATTATATAATTTAATGTGCATTTATGTTGAATTATATACGAACGCATATATAACTATATATTGTATACATAATAATATTTAATTAGCTATATTATATATAATTGCATATAAGACAATATAAAGTAATATATTGCTATATATACCCCAATATTAAAATTTTTGAAACAAACCAAAGCTATATACAATTTGATACAAATATTTATGCTTTGACATATATATTTATATGACTATATAAATGTATGCATTGAGACATTTAATTTTATAAAATTATATCTGAATCTATATAAACTTTTTTACTTGTGTAGATAAGAATACCAAAAATAAATCTGTTGAATGTATAAAAATTAAGTTGTAAATGAAATAAATTTTAGTTAATTAAAAGTAAAAAAATAATCTGCTTAAATACAAAAAAATTGGAAAATATTAGTAGACAAAATAAAATTAAAAGAAAATGTTAATTTGTAAAGTTTTTTTTAGATTTCTTTTAGCAAATATTTTCGTTGATTGAAATAAATTATACTGTTATTTGCATTCTACTAAATTTAAGCCAAATATAGCAAAAATTTGGTTGATATTACATTTTTTGTTTGCTTTCTACAAATATTTAGCAAAAGTTTTTGCTTATTTTAGCAGAGTTAAATGGTATTTGCAATTAACTAAAATTCAACTTGAATATTACTAAAGTTCTGTAAAGTTAACATATTTATTTGCTCTTCTTATATTACTAATATTTAGCAAAACTATGCGCCCCGGTAGGCTAGTTGGTAGCCTGCTAGCTTATCAGTGCTGGGGTCTTGGGTTCTATTGCCAATAGAGGTATTGGTATGTTTTCGGTACAACGAGCCGAAAGCTATAGTAGCTAGTGCTCGGTTGGGCTAATAGAATATTATTAGTAATTATAAGTTTACACAGTTCAACAAAATCAGAAAAAGTTGAGATTTAAATTTTTTGATAAACTTTTTGCAAAAAATACAAAATTAAATATTGTAACGCCACTGTTTTTTTGCAACATTAAAATAGTATGGTCTATACATCTTAATTTGATGTATTACACGTTTCGAAAGATGCTATAATATTCCTTATGCATTACCTTAAAGTTGAAATTTCTCATTTTTCAATTTCGCTACTAAAAAAATCTACATCGAAAAGAAGATCAAAAATTTTAACATGTTCCTTTAAAAAACATCACTGGTTACTTAATTTATAAAAAAACTCGAGTACTTCCTCTTTTAGTTAAAGAAAACAATAGCTTAAACTAAAAAAATTGTATATATTTTTATGTCTTAAAAATATAGAGTCTGTGACAAATCCTAATTAATAAAATTCAGATAAAAATATTTACGTATGATTAACACATGTTTTCTAAACAATATCATCAAAGTTTTATTTAATTGAAATACGTTTTTTTTTTTTTTTTAAATAACGATTTTAAATTATGCCTGCTCAAAAATGTACGTTTTAAATTTTCTCCGTAGTAAATTCATACAAAATTAATTTTAAAAAAAGTTATAAAAATTGTCCGATTGATGGGGGTTTTGATTAAATGAATTAAGTGGAATATATTTTGACATCATGTGCTAAAATTTTGAAAATTCGATGAAGGGGTTTTATAATATTCACAAAAAAGAAAAATAAGTCAAGTGTTCACTTTAAGCATATCCTACATCCTTCACCCAATCGCAATAAATTGATATGGTTATTAAACCTCAAAGTCTATACTTTGAAACCATGTTAAAAATTATTCAAAATTAATTCAGGTATAAGAAAAAATAAAAAATTTTAGAAGAAAAAAACTTGATTTTTGGTAAAAGGTAAATTCGCGAACATTTTAAAAAGTAAAGCCAATATAAAAATCTGGGGTTCACATTCGTGACCTACGGCCTAAAATCTATCTCCGATCCATTTTTAGTGTTTAATTGTGTTATAAATAAATAAAATTAAAAAAATATTTAGCAAAAAAACTGTTAATTTTAGCAGCTTTTTTAAACTTTTATTAGATCTTTCTGCTTTATTAACAGGTTTATTTCTATGGGTGTAGTATTAAGTTACTTGTGTAAATTGTCTCAAATTTGTTTGAACAATAAAAAAAAAAATGTTGTCGTCAGATTTGTTTGAAGGGAATGGAATTTGTAGTCTTTTAAAACTACTTGTCTACTTACTATTATTTCACACAAAATATGCGTGAAATGCGTAACAGGTAACAGAAAAAAAACTAACAAATCCATAAAAATGTGAACGTTTTTACCTGTTTTGTTAAGTCACTTACTAAAAACTAAAATTTTATTTATAAATAAATGATAACAAATTTTTTTATGTTTCGGCATTTTTTCATTGTACGGGTTGATTTTTTTTTTGTACGAGTCCCAGCAAGAACTTTGATTACCATATACGTGCCCAGGTAGAAATTGACAACCGTACCAAAACAATAGCACTGACAAACCACTGCTATTTCTTGTACTAGAAAAACACAGTTTTGTTTGCAAAGCATGTGTTTTGCCAATATCACCCGCAAAATTCTTTGCGAATATTGTTTTTACAAATATTACAACCAAAAAAAAGTATTTTTTTTTAAATATTTTATTATATTTCACACACACAGAGAAATAAAGTGCCAACCGAATTGAAAAGTGTATATTAATAGTAACAACATATAAATTCAATTAGTACAACGATATTTACATTCGATTTCTCAAAATTTTGATTGTTGGAACTAAAATTCTTTTGAATTAACCGAACTTTGTTGTGAAAACTAATATAAAGTTGATCCAACTGTCTGAAATTCGTAATAACAGACTTTGAGTTGTAGTAACCGAATTTCAGTTGGCAAATATCTAAATTTTTTTCTGTGTGCACATGTAATTAGCAATTAATATGCATGGAAATTTAGCCCCGCATGTGTATAAGACTAAGACCGAACTGTATTGCTGCTTTTTTAATGTGTTTTATTGTGCACATTTAAAAAATTTAATTTAAGCTATTTTAAAGGCATCACATTTTTTGAATTACCAACGTTATGCCAACGGTGGCAAGTTCGCTCAAACCAACGGTTGGCCACTTTTATCAATCGGGTAACAGGACGATACTGTCAAGATTGTTAATCTCTCGATCTGCCAAAGCATAACCGACCGTCGCCAACGCTTTGCCAACACTGTGCATATTATATTTTTCTGCCTGGGGTACTATTTGATAGTCCGGTCAAATTAGCTGGCTAATTCAAATAACAAAAATTCCGACAGAGCTGAATTTTGGTACAGTTCTTGGGTACACCATTACAAATAAAATACCAAAAGTCCCCATCAATCCCATGCCTGCGAAAAAGTTATTCAAAGTCAAATATAAAAATTTTCGGGTTTTCAAAATTTTCTTGTAAACGGCAAGTTTTATCAAAGAAAAGATCAGACAAAAATTGTAGATCATAAAAGAAGATTTCCTTGGGCAGGAATGAAATCCGGATAGGGACACGCCTACATCAGATTGTTTTTCACAATTTGTTAAATAAGTTTTGGGACTTTAGCACATTTAATTACTATAAATGCAATTAATGTTTATCCCGATGAAAATAAATTTAAATAACAAATATGCAGGTGCTTGTGCAAATTTAAATGTAACTGACACTAATAGAAAACATGATTTTCTATTGTTGATTTACTTGAATAAACGTCACTACATTGCTAGGTCTGTCAAAAAAACAGAGTAGTATTTGGAAGATGACAAAGCCAATCGTGACAATTTTTTGTTGTTGTTTTTGTTTTTTCTTTGATATTTTAAATTTTGAATCTCGCTCCTAGACGAGGACAAGCAATTCTCATTGAGTTTGTGATTTAACATAACAAATATCTCTAGAAATTCTAATAACAAGTCCCCTGAAGATTTCTTTGGGCAGGAATGAAATCCGGATAGGGACACGCCTACATCAGATTGTTTTTCACAATTTGTTAAATAAGTTTTGGGACTTTAGCACATTTAATTACTATAAATGCAATTAATGTTTATCCCGATAAAAATAAATTTAAAAAATTTTTCAATTTATAACGAGCTTTCAACCTCCGTATATTTACAAAAAATAAAGCAAATCAAACATATTAGCTAGGTTGATACTAGTATTTCGATCTGGCTAAAGATCTCATCAGAACCCGAAGTTTTAGAAAAGCTAGAGCCTATATAATAGGCAGAACTTTAACAAAAAACCTATTAATAATCAATTTTGCTCCATTCTTGTCTTCTTAGTAATCAACCACGTGGTTAGGTCTTTTCCTAACAAGCATCATGACGTTACTAAACTTTGAAGACCAAAAATGTTCTATTTATATAAAAAATTTTTAGTGTGTACTCTGGCTCAAGTAATATTTTTTACAGTTATATTAGTTTTTTGTTTTTATATACATACATCGAGATTATTTTTATGTTATTTTCAATTTATAACGAGCTTTCAACCTCCGTATATTTACAAAAAATAAAGCAAATCAAACATATTAGCTAGGTTGATACTAGTATTTCGATCTGGCTAAAGATCTCATCAGAACCCGAAGTTTTAGAAAAGCTAGAGCCTATATAATAGGCAGAACTTTTTTTATTTTATTTTTTTTGTTAATTAATAATCATATAATTACAAATTATATACTATTACCCTAACCGAGCACTAGCTACTACGGCCTTCGGCGCGTTGTAGCGAAAACAGACCAGTGCCTCTGGTGGGAATCGAACCCACGACCCCCACACATATAAGCCAGCACGCTACCAACTAGCCTACCGGGGCGCACGAATTTTTTAATGATTATTTTGAATACTAATATTCCGTAAATAGTTTTGCTGATTTTAGTAGATTATTTTGTTCCTTTTTTATTTTATTAATTAATAATCATATAATTACAAATTATATCCTATTATCCTAACCGAGCACTAGCTACAATGGCCTTCGGCGCGTTGTAGCGAAAACAGACCAGTGCCTCTGGTGGGAATTGAACCCACGACGCCCGCACTGATAAGCCAGCACGCTACCAACTAGCCTATCAGTCCTTATACTTTTTTTGTAATAGTCACGCATATGCGTATAAACTATACAATTCTGAGTTTAAAAACTCGAAAGAAAGTTAGTTGTTTCTTATTTAGTCTATACGTATGACCTTGAACAACATCTGCCTACAAGGCGACGCTCATATACCTGCTTTTTTCGAGTGACGTTTGTTAGTTTAGCTATATATCTATCTTCTCTTCTATTAGTTAAGCTATATATCTTTATTCTATTCTCTTTGGTTGTGGTGAATCAGGCGCTTAGCCAGGGGAAGGAATAATGGGACAGTTCCTGAATCCAACATGAATTTATTCAATACAAAAATATAAGAAATAATAGAAAATTGTCTAACTTGTTTATGTGGTTTGTTTATGGTAACAACAAAATTCTGTAACCACCACAAAATCATTCAATTGGCAAGAAATTCGATTTTAAGCACAAATATGTTTTCTATGTGCACCTTACACAGGGGAATTTCGGTCATTTTGATGGTAAAAACGTTCTGAAAAAAAATACTATTTATGTTCGGTAATCTAAAATTTTAAATTTGTGGTCATCGATGTTTGAAAAACTATTTTTTTGTGCTTAAATTGCACAATTTTGAGCTTCTGATACAATTTTTTACTAGCCACCTAATTTACTTAACAAAACGAAAATTTTCCCTGCCACGGTCTACGGGATCATCAAATAATCTCGAGCAGAAATTACTTGTGATACGAAAACGTTAGTTTTTTTGTCCTTGAATGTACCTTTTCCAACGATATCGTTTTTTTCATAAAATGATGATACCGTTTTCGGTATCGCAATTCCCCAAGAATAACGATAGTAAAATCGCCCGATTTGAACGCAATTGAAAATTTATTTTCAATATTGAAGGGGAACGTTGGACCAAAACGATTTTCCAACAAAGACGATTTGTTTTTGTGTCTGGAGGATGAATGGAAACGCATAGATCCAAAAATAATTGATAATTTAATAAAATCTATGCCGCGTCGGTGCGCCGCAGTAATAAGAAATAAGGGTTATTATACCAAATATTAAAAGTTTCTTAGGTTTTGCCCAGTGAATTTTTAAGAATTTTTTTGTTGTTGTACTATAAGAACCGTTAGGTGAGAGATAATTACCAATTTTTTGTTTTTTAATTTTGTATGACACAGTAATTAATAAAACTGCATTAAAACATTGAATTGAAATATGTTCATTTCAAATAATTTGACTCAGAAGCTAAAATCAAGCAGTGTTTCTTAGGTTTTGCCCAATACTGTATATGTAAAAATACTGCAACCATTGAATTTTAAGTGTTACGTTTTGTTTGTTATGTTGTTTTGTATTTATTTTTACTGAATGGGTTTTGTCTAATTTTTTTATAAATTTTTTTTTTATACTTTTTATAAACAAAAAATTATTTTTTTAAAAATTAAAAAAAAATTTACTACAATTGGTTGCCAAGATTTTTTTTTTATAATCAAATTTTTTTTTTGTGAATGTCAAGCATTTTGTAATTTTCAATTTTGGGAACCCTGGGTAAGTGGGACTAGATTGAGATTAACCGTCCTCCACACTTGTATTGCCGCAACACTCACTTAAATATTACCTTCGGACATATTTACTCTATATTTTATCTGGACAACCAAAAACGCTTGGCGAAGCATACTTGCCTGTGGTCGTCAAAGGGTTAAAAGTCAAGGTAAAAATAGTATGGCAATTAACAGAAACATTAGCAACATTGTCCATTATATATATATATCACCAATATAATTTTTTTTAAAAGATTTTGAATTGAGAATTAACTTTAACAAAAATGATGTGCGCGTTGTTATCTAATTTGATGACCACCACTGTATATAATAAAATAACGTATAAAATTGAACTTTGTAAAAAGTGCTTATTTAACCCTTTATGAGTAGTCATTATTTTTTATTTAAAAATAATCACTGTAAAGAGCCGTTATTAAGAAGTCAATATTTTGTATTTTAAAATAATACACAAGATAATGATATAGAGCAATTCCATATGAAAACGATCAAAATTGGCAAATTTTTGGACGACCCCTCTCCGATTTTAAAATAAATAGTCTCAATCGATTGCCCAGCAAAAAATAATGTACCTACATATTTTTTTTTTTTAATAGTGACTGGTTTAGTGGTGGTGTGCACCACTGTCATGTGACAAAATTGAAGAATTCTTCATAAGGGACCTCATTGAAAGTTGTTTTAAAAAAAGCGATCGCAACGAGTGATAGCTCGTTGGAAAGGTATTGAATCAGGCTTTAATTGAAAAATAAAATTTTCCTAATTTTTCTCAGAAATTTATCTTTTTTCCCATGAAAATTAAATTTTCCCATGAAAATTAAATTTTCCCATGAAAATTAAATTTTCCGATTTTCCACAGAAGCTCCTAAATTTTCCGGCTAATTTTATTTTTTTTGGATTCCTCATAATTTTTGCTTTAAGAATCAGCAATAAAAAAATGGGGCCCGACTCCTTGTTTGGACAGAAGAAGAGCATTTAAGAGACCACCTTGTTCTCATTGTTTTTATATTTTTTATAATTGAATTATTTTTAATTATTTAACAAGAAAAATTAGGAAAATTTTATTTTTCAATTAAAGCCTGATACAATACCTTTCCAACGAGCTATCACTCGTTGCGATCGCTTTAGTAGTTTAGTAGTAGGTCCCTTATGAAGAATTCTTCAATTTTGTCACATGACAGTGGTGCACACCACCACTAAACCAGTCACTATTAAAAAAAAAAAAAATATGTAGGTACATTATTTTTTGCTGGGCAATCGATTGAGACTATTTATTTTAAAATCGGAGAGGGGTCGTCCAAAAGGTGATCGCTTTCATATGGAATTGCTCATTATTGATAATGCAAACTGTGATAAGATGACATTCCCAATATTTTGCTGGGGTATTAAAAAAAAAAAAATAATAATTCATGTTTGTTCATTAAAATGTTAATTTATTTAGTTTGTGTTGTCGATTAATGTCAAACAATTTTCATATCGAAAATTGTCTTTTTGTTGGAGTTAAAAACAAAAAACATAAAACAAAAAATGCTGAACAATAAACTAGATTTTTTAAGTTATCTGATAAAGATCTCTTTTAATTTCTATTTTATATAATTTTATTGAAAAAATATTGAAATGATTTTTTGATTATGTATAATTTTTTCTATAAATTTCTTTTTAATTATAATTTATAATACAACAATGGACAAGCGTTTTAAAATATATTTCGATTAATTTATTTATGATACCTGTTCGTTTAACTGATTGGAGTTTATAAAAAATAATTTGTGTTAGTTTAATACTTTAAAGACGACATAAGATTTAGTTTATTCTAAAATAAATCGAGTCATATTAAGTTCTCTACCCCACTAAAAAAAAAAGTTATATCTCAAATATTAAGTCATAACCCATTTGATATTGATTGATATCTAAGTTCATCTCAAAATTGGAGTTTCCAGTAATATCTAAATATATCTCTCAAATATATTACTAGACTACATAAGATCAAATTTAATCATAAAATTGGGAAATTCAATAATATCTAATTAAGATCCTGATAGATCCCAAAATTTCCAATGAGTTTAATTAAGATCAAATTAGATCTAAGTAGATAAGTAATTTTTGATAGATCGAATAATATATTTTGAGATTAATTAAATCCACTTACATAACACTATGGAACAAAATGAGGATCATGGTCTTGGGGTGGATGATTCTTATACCGAACGATGATTCTATTAAGTAAGTATAGTAAAACTCCCAAAGCGTTTGGTCCTGTGTTGGTACCTATCTATCGACCTATTTTAATAATTAGTTTTTGATACCAATATTGCCTATGTAGTGTGTTAGGGTTGCCATTTAAAGCTCTTCGGAAAAAATCGCATAAAAGCCAAAAGCTTACGAATATTGGAAAAAGCTCAGACACCCCCTCGATTAAATTTAATAGACAATAATATACATATTTTTTAGCTTAATCCAACAATATTTCTTTAACAAAACGCCAGTTTTAATATAACTTAAAACACAACGAAAATACTAGAAAGTTATTGGACATGTTTCGTATACCAGGCCCAAAAGTATCCAAAAGCTCTTTTATTTGGTACCCCTTTTGCCTAATATAATTCGAAATAAGCCGAAAAATCTAAAATTGCGGTAATTTTTGAACCCACTTTTTAAACCCTAAACATGAGATTGGGCCGCTAAAAAAATACATGTCCCTGATTTTTTTTCTTTATCACATATCCAAATTTCATTATGATCGGAGAGAACCCATCGGGCGACGCACAGTGGTTGAAAAGTTGAAATTAATACTGAATTTCATGTTTTCCGCTCATGATGAAATTTATTAATTTCATTAAAAACATATTGAATATCATGTATCTGAAATGCTAGGGCAATATTTTCATTACTTTTTTGTAGGCGTTTCCTCAAAGTGTGCCAAGTCTAACACACAACATTTGAAAGAAAATCCTAAAAAATAGTAAGAAACTAAAAACTCTTGGAATGACTTTAAATATGTATTGTTGTTGTGTATTTTCCCATAATTTAGGTATTTAAGATGAAAATTAAAAAAAAAAAAATTAAAGAAAAAAAATTTTTTTGACAAAAATTTGCTTCATCTTAGGAGTCTAAAAATTATTATTTTCTTCAACTTTGATGGACTAGAACTTTTGTGCGCGGTCGAGCGCGGTGCTCTACCTTATACCAAATGAAAGCTTGAAGTCTAATTTAAACAATAAAGTTAAATTCAGCTGCTAGTTTTTGCTAGCCTTTGTCTAGTAAACGTTTAAATAGAAAACAAGCTACTTTTTATTGCTTATTACGCATTCTCTCGTTATATTACGTTTGCTGCTTGCTCTTCGAAGTAAGTCATAGTTTGGTTTTGGCAATGATTGACGGAAAGGTGGCTAACACAATAACACAAACATCATCAAGTGCGGTATGCTATATATGTAAAGCAAAGCCTTCCGAAATGAATAATTTGGAAATTTTAATAATGAAGCCAGAAAGTGAGGAAGCTCTTAAGTTCGGTGTATCTCCATTACATGCTCGCATAAAATTTATGGAGTGTATACTGCACATCGCTTATAATAAAGATTTTGCTGCTTGGAGAACTAACTCTGCAACCAAGGAAATAAGGGAGCAAACAAAAAAATCATTCAAGGCAAATTAAAGTTGAGCCTGGGAATAAATGTTGACATGGTTAAACAAGGAATGGGTACAACCAATGATGGAAATACATCAAGGAGGTTTTTTGAAAATCCCAGAATTACTGCTGAAGCTGTGGGTGTAGATGAAAATCTTATTCATCGTTTCAAAGTAATTTTAATAACTATTAACAGCAACGCTGATATATGTCCGAATAAGTTTCAGCAATATTGTTCGAACACTGCCCAATTATATGTTAGGTTGTATAGCTGGTACTACATGCCAATGACCGTACATAAAGTCTTGATACATGGAGGAAAAATAATAGCAGCAGCAATTTTACCTATCGGAATGTTATCAGAAGAAGCCCAGGAAGCGAGGAATCGCGATTATCGTGAATATCGAAGGTATCATGCCAGAAAATGTAGTAGGATATCAACAAATGAAGATGTGATGCACTTACTTTTAGCTTCTTCGGATCCTTTTATAAATAAGTTTCGAAAAGTTTAAAAAAAGCAGGAATTAGATCTACCTGAAGATGTTAAGGAATTGTTGTTATAATAAAATATTAATTTTATATATACATGTTTCATTTTAATGTTTTTTTATTATTACTAGGATTAAAAGCGTGTTTGATTTAAAACCAGGTTACATGTTAATTTTCTAATTATTTAGAAAATTGATGGGGAAAGTTGGGGTATTAGAGGAGGGGTGTGTATGGAAGATTTGAATATGATATTATTTTTAATAATCCTATGAAGTTTAGGGATTGTAGCATTGATAACAAGGGATATACATCATATTAAAAAATTTTGTTATATGGGAAGTAGGCGTGGTTGTGGGCGAATTTCGTAAATTTTTTAGCCATTGATTTTAATTGCTACAAAACATATATATACCGAATTCGGTTGAAATAGCATAAATTCAAATGAAAATATTGCCATTTATATATTTCACTTGTATGGGGAGTGGGCGTAAAAGTGGGCGGACATATTTTATTCTTCATATATTTTCTAATGATGATAAAAAAAGCATCTGTAAAAAATTTGGATGTTCTACGATGACTCCTTCTATTTTTTTCCATTTCTACTATGACGATAAACCACTGTGCGACGCACAGTGGTCAATTTCACGAGATAGCGGTCAAAACTCTATAACTTTTGACCGGATTGGTATTTTTTTACGCAATTTGTTTTGTTCAATAGGAGGGACTTTAAGCTTCAATTTGCGTGTTCAAACGTAAAAATCGACTAATAGGGACGTAAGTAATGTGGAGTTAAAATGCATTTTAATTTTTTGTTGAGTTTCCATGTAAAAGTTGAATATTTTGACATTTTAAATAGGTATTTTTTTATAATTTCTTATTTTCTTCAATCGTATTTTACAACCAATACTTATTTATTATTCCTACACTTAATTTTGGTCAGAAAATGCCAACATTTGGCCCCTGACATTTATTTAGTCTCAATATTCACAGGGGCCAAAGGTTGGTTTTTTTTGGAAGAAAGCTAATTCTTGTGAGGATTAAACTGAAAAATAACACTGAAATTCCCAACAATATCAATACCATTTGGATATATTATATACAGAACACAACATCGATAAAATTTTAAGTAAACTTTTAATATTGATTTAAAGTGCACATATATTTTATTTAAATGTATTAATAAAAATTTATACTAAAATTAGAAACAAATTATAATCTTTAAACTAGTATTAATTAAACAATATTAGTAAAAATTTCTTCCAAATAGCTTTGATTTTCATTTTGCAGTAGTTGTTTAGCTTCTTCATCTAACTCCAATGAGGTTGATTTCCATTTTTGTCGAATACTGGACATATATGGGTCTGATGTGCACAACAAAATATTAATAAGATCTTCATTAGTACAATATCTGGAAATTTTTCTTGTATTGTGCTCGCGAAAGAATCTGTAGTCTTTGTTCCTTTTTTCTTGCGCTTCTTCTGAGAGATCTCCAATTGGAAGCATATTGTGCTGAATTATTTGTTCCCCATGGAACAAAATTTTGTGAACTGTGGTTGGCATATGTCTCCAAGAATATTTTTGGTTATAAAGGGTTGCTGTCTCATTAGCATACTGACCAAATTTTTTTGCATCTATCTTTTTGCTACAACTTCTAATATGATTTGGAATCGTCGTATTAAATCACAATCTACTCCAGTTATAGAAGCTGCAGTTTCTGGATCGGAAAAAATCTCCTTACTGTGTTTCCATCATTAGAATTTCCTTCTCCTTGCTTTGGCTGGTCAATTATAAGGCCTATCTCACGGTATTTTTCTTGAATATCTTTTTTTTTTGCTTTCTTTTTTCCAAATTTTCTTTGTTGTTTCTCACTGTTTCGCCTAACGGGCCAAATTCCAAATCGTATCCCAATTTAAGAATATGCTCCATAAAACGAATTCTAGCATGAAGAGGTGACATTCCAAATTCATATGCTTCATTAAAACTATCGTCTTGTGTTGGTGGTTGGCTCAATTGACTTGATGTTTTTTGGCATATGGTGCAGCTTGACGAAGACTTTGTTTCGGTTAAAGCTTGTGCAACTTTTCCATCGATCATTGTAAGTGACATTTTAAAGTTAACTTCGATGCATTGGTCATTAAATTCAAATATCACTGGTTGAAGTTCTTTAATTTCATCTCTTATTTTGCCAACTTCTTCAGTTATGACATCTTTAGTTTCTTTTTTGTAAGCAAACTTTATTGGTCTACAACATTTTGTTGACGAGGGAATTTCATTCTTCCATACATCTATCTCTGCAGCTCTACTAGTTGACGGCTCTGAACCAATATAAGTTTTTGTTAAACGTATTGGAACGAAAGAAATCATGAATAAATTGGCATCTGATGAATTTTCCGCATTACATTGTTTGTATTGTTTCTGGCCAGAGGACCCATCACATCCCCATTTATAAATTAAAGTCATGCTGCAATTTTTAAACTTCTTTAAATAGTCAGCATCAAATGTCTTTAATAATCGTTCTGCAGTGTGTTCAAGAAGATCCTGCAATTTTATTTCTGCTGAACTTGAAGTTACACTAATAGCAGTTGGTGAAGGTAAGCAATCTTTTTTGGCAGAAACTATATCTCTATATGATGGAAAAATTCCACAATTTTTTTCATTGGTTCGCTTCCGCAATTCTGTATATTGGTTTTTAGTCATTTTCAAATCCAAAAATAGTGCAAATGCTTCTTCTGGAGTAAATTTATTTTCTTCAGTTGGTGTCGGCATACTTTCTAAAATCCTTTTTGTGCGTCTGGGGCTTGCTTCCACTATTTTGTCAATGATAGCAATTTTACTCTTTTTAGTTTTCGATGGTTGAATTTGATGCAGAAATGAATCCTTTATGATGCTACAAGAAACTTCTTCATTGATATGTTTAAGCTTGCGTCTTCGTGATCTTTCACTACAATTATCAATTGGCTTTGCTGGTCGACCACTTTTTCCAGTTTCCGTGGTAGTTACTGATGGCTTTTTAAAAATAAGTTTATTTCTTAGCCATTCTTGGTTGCGTGAGTAAGACAATTTCTTGTTTCTGGAACATTGATTGTACCGTTTTCTTAAAGTATTTAAAAAGTTTTTTATTTTTAAGTTATGAATTTTAATTTCTTGTTTGTCGCATATTTTGAAGAATGGATTATTCATTATATGTAAAATAATGTCGTTTTCATCTTTCCGTTCAAAATATATATCAGATAAAACACTATAACTGAATTTAGCCATTGTTTAAACAATAATGAAGAAAAAAAATGAATGCATGGATTAATATACTATTGACATGATCTTTTTTACCTCTTTGAAACATAATATAACAGGTACTTGGTTTTACCAGTTATTTCCATCGGTTTTAAATTTATTTGCAATTTTCAGGTATTTAAGTTGTGTAATATTAGATGGCAATAAAATCATTTTTTACCTTTTCCAAATGAATTGCTAGATACCACATAATTTGAGAGTTAACAGGTACTGGCAATAATATAACAGGTACTTGGTTTTACCAGTTATTTCCATTGGTTTTAAATTTATTTGCAGTTTTCAGGTATTTAAGTTGTGTAATATTAGATGGCAATAAAATCTTTTTACCTTTTCCAAATAAATTGCTCGATACCACATAATTTGAGAGTTAACAGGTACTGGTAATAATATAACAGGTACTTGGTTTTACCAGTTATTTCCATTGGTTTTAAATTTATTTGCAATTTTCAGGTATTTAAGTTATGTAATATTAGATGGCAATAAAATCATTTTTTACCTTTTCCAAATGAATTGCCAGATACCACATAATTTGAGAGTTCTATTGTCATTTTTGTCAAAATTTTGATACACCCTTCTACGTGGACTAGGTCCAAATATGGGCCAACTTCTCCTAATTTCAACAGAATTACTTTTTGGGTCAATAAGAACTCTTGTACAAAATTTCATCAAAATATATGCATAATAGCCACTTTCACATACAAATAACTTCTCAAAAAATATGACGTGCATTTGTACCGAATATCTTACCTTGGGTCAGAAAAATTGTTGTAGCTCAAAAAGTGCATGCCCGATGCATGGACATGTATATATAGAAATGTAGGGGAGAGTTAGGACTACAAAATAGTAAATTTGTGTTTTGACTCAGCTTGACTCACAGGAGTTGTGCTCTATGAAGTAGGAAATTTCCAAGAAATTTGACCTTTTTTAAAAAAAAATATTTAAATTGTTCTGAAAACAGTAGATCTTCAATTTTTTTACCAGTAATAGGAAATAAGTTAAGTTACAATACAAAATTTATTTCGTCCAAAAATCTTGAAAAACAAAAAAGTTATGATCATTTAAACTTTAAAAATTAACTAAAAATATCATAAATTTACTAAATTCTGAAAAAGCCCATTTTGGACCACCCTGTTCTCAGTGAAATAGTTGAAATAGAGTTCTAAGTTTTTGGCTCCCGAGGTTTACTACTATCTACTTTCATATGAGTCTAATAACTTTAAAATCGGAGAACAAAAACCAAAAGGAGTTTTGGCCGCTATCTCAAAATATTGACCACAGTGCGACGCCCCTTTTTATTTAGTACAAGGTACGTAAAATTTAAAAAACACAACTTTGGTTGGCTCTCTTAAATTTATAGCATTTTTATAGGGCCGACTTCTATGAGATAATGAATGATCATTCGAACGAAACCTTGCAGAATTTTACTCGAAAGCAAAAAGGCATTTGATAGAACGTTTTACTGCTAAGAAGTGAAAAAGAAAAGAAAATGTAGGTCCAAAATGTATATATATTTAAGAAAAAAGAACTAATTTCATATATTATTATATATTGTATATGAGTATATGGAACGTTTTTTCATCTGGAATTTGAAAGGTTTTTAAATTTTTTTTTTAAATTTTCTCAATAATACCGGTACCTTCCGCTACCGGCACGAATGGAATACCGATATTGCTATTCGTTTCGGTGGCCAAATTTGAAAATTCCAAAAAACACCATAAAATGCACTTCTAGCTTTTCAAATTTTTATTTCTCTTTTACGTCTATATACAGCAAAAACAGAAGGCACTAACAATGGAATTTGTAAACTCAAACAACCTTAATATTATTTCCAACAAATTTTTTACTTGAAATCAGTGATGCAAAACGTGGCACAATAGGGCCATTTGTGGCACTTTTGACAGCTTGATGGCCCTGTGCTACTTTCTTATCTATTTTGGCCCTTTCAGCTCAAAATTAAACTAACTACTTTAAATCGTTTAGTTCAGACTTTTATGAAATTTGCCTGATTTTTTTATTCGATGAGAGAATATACTAGTTCCTTAGAGAATGAAAAAAACGGGGAGTTGTTTAAGTTTTTATAAAAACCGCATTCAAAATCATATATTTTCGTACCAGGAGGTCAGGTTTTAAAATTTTTGAATGCAGGACGATAACATTTTTAAATCTTTTTATATTTGTCCAAATTTTTAAAAGAAGTGCCGCAATTAATTTGTTATTAAAAAAATGTGTTTTTGGAGGCTTTTTAAAAATGTTATGTTATCGCAAGAGCGGAAATAATTTATGAGAATTCATAAAATATGTTAAACTTTATTGTCAGAGGGGTTTGTCTTGCATTTTTAAAACAGCATTAAAATGTCGAACTCTAATTAACAATATTATTTTTATTTTAGTAAAAATCTAATAAAGGAATTTTTAAAAAAATATGGCCCTACAGGGACGATAAATGAGATTTTCAAATAGTATCAACCAGCATAAAAAATAGTACTTTTTCGACCCTCATAGTAATAAATACAAGTTTTTATTATAAATTAACGTTTTTAAAATATATTTGTATATAAAGACAAAATTTAGTTGATTTTAGTTACAGAATTTATAAAAATTATCAGACTATTTCTTAATTTCACATTTTTTTGCAAGGAAATCTATTTCATCACTAATTTGATTTTAGAATCACAATGCAAATTTGAAGATGTTGGCAATGGCCTTTTTCAATTGTACTTTTTTAAGATATTTATTTTTCACTTTTCGAACACTTTTTTTTTACTCGAACTCAAATAAAATCATCTTTAATCAATTCCATTTACAACGATTGGATCCAAATAAATACATTTGATTAATGTTAATTTATGAATGGGTAATTGAATTAAATGTTGAATCTTGAAGTTTCTCTGAAGTTTCTAAAAATAGAACTGTTGTGTTGTTGCAGTCGTACTTCTGAGATTATGTATGCAAGAACAAAAACACCGTGTATTGAATAAAACTAGTTTTAATCACAACAAAACTCAACCTGACGATAGATCAGTGCGCTAAAGCGTTCTGTCTAACGTGTAGTGCGAGTGCAAGTGGCATTAGAAATCAGTTTATCTATACCACGGTCAGTGATTGCACAGAAAATTTCATATAGACGCAATCGAACAAATAAAAACATAACAAATATTACATTATTCAAAAAACAGGGTCACTGACGAAGGTTCAATACCAGAAACTGCGCAGTCTGATTCACGAAAATTGAAAAATTTACAATGTAGTTATGATTTTTAGAAAATACGCTCATTCTTCTCTACCACGTCTTTCACAACTAAAATTAAATAAAATTGCATATTAATTATAGTATTAATAGCAATTGTGTGAAAAAGACGTTAAAATTCAAACTCAATCTTTAATTTTTATTTATATGTAAATAGTACCAAAAGAGTCAAAGGAGTACCATGGTACTTTTCCGGATCAAATAGTACCAAAAAAGTACTATAGTACTAACATTATCATTCCTGTGGCCCTATCAATGGTATTTTGACCCTTTTGAAATTGTCAATTTGGCCCGAATCAAAAAAACTCAAAATGCATCACTGCTTGTAAATTGTAGTTTTTTTATATATAAATTCTTAAAAAACAAAAATTCAAAATTACAAAAAAATCAACAAAATTGTGTTTATATTTACAAATTTATCATTGATGTTGATTATTTAAAAAACTTTTTTTTGTATTTACAAAAATGATCTTTGACATTTGTTTAATATTTCAAACAGAATATTGTAATTTATTTCTGTGTATATAAGTTTTGAAGATTTTACTATCAGCAGTTGGTTGCAATTAGATCAAAAGCAAACTTTGATAAAAAAAATATTTTTTACCCTTTATTTGTAACATAAAAGAAACTGAAATTTGACATTTAGAAGTCAGACCCAAAAATCGTGTTGCCCGGTGTAATCATATTTAAAACTAAATTGTTAATCTTGTACCATATATAAAGGGTGTTTGTTATAGATGTATAGAACTTTCAAATGGAATAAAACAAAGATGAATTTTTTAAATTGACATGAAATTTACTTTATGCGAAAGATAATATTCTGGCATTATAATTTAAATATGACTTCTGGCATATGACCGGCACGGCTGGCTCGGACGTAGTCTAATCTGGAGGTCCAATTTTCGATGAATTTTTCCAACATTTGTGGCCGTATATTGGCAATAACGGGGCGAATGTTGTCCTTCAAGTGGTCAATCGTTTCGGGCTTATCGGTGTAGACTAGCGACTTCACATATCCATACAGAAAATAGCCCAGCGAACAGAACCATGATTTTCAAAATAAATTGGCACAATTTGGATGAGTTGTTCAGATGTTAGTCTATTCATGTTGAAATGCCAAACCAAACTTGACAGCTGACAAAATGGCCGCCAGTTAAAAAAGTGTTGCCAACTTAAAGTTATATACCTCTATAAAAACACTCTTTAGAAACTGACATAATTATATCTTATATCATTTATGCTCATAAAAATAAACCTGTAGGAATAGTAGAAAAAGCTACTAAAAATTAGTTAAAAATCAACTTGCAGAAAAAACTGCTAAATTTTGCAAATTTTTTTGCTAAATATTAACAAAATAAGAGGAACAAAAATAAATCCGTTAACTTTACTAAATTGTTGTTATATTCAATGTGAATTTTAGCTAATATTACTCTGTAATATTAGCAAAAACTTTTACTAAATATTTGTAGACTGAAAATAGCAAACAAAAACTGTAATATGAACAAAAATTTTTCTATATTTACCTCAAATTTAATAGAATGCAAAATAACGGTCTATTTTGCTAATATCAACAAAAAGTTTTGCTGATAATTGTAGATTGCTACTTCATAAGGGCAGACTTTTATTCGCATTAAAAAAAAACTTTAAATTTTTTAATGTTTTTTTTTTGTTTACTAATATTTAGTAAATATATTTGTTAATTTTAGCAGATTATTTTCTTACTTTCAATTAACTAAAATTTAGCTCAAATATAACTAAACAGTTATAAATTCAACAGATTTATTTTTGCTATTCTAATATTACTAATATTTCGAAAAAAAATCGGCAAAACCGCATTCTATGGGGCGTTCCTAAAAAAAAAGAAAAATATGACCCCACCCTGGAATTAAAAAAAGAAAATTGTTTCTATCTTCCGGTATGCCGGTATGCGTAGAAATATATAAGTGTGGATACTCAAATGAAACGAAATTTCCTCATGAATCAAAAATTATATTCTTTTTATGATCCGTAATACGAACGTAGCGTCCTCTAGAGCTATTTTAAGTATAGAAATAGCGACGAAGTTTTTTTAGTGTTTTTTTCTTGGTTATTTTTGTAAAATTTACTGTGCAAATAGTGAATTTTACATGAAAATATGACATGAAATATGAAATAGTTGCTATCGTTGGCATTACCCAGGGATAACCGCGTATATTTGGTAGTACAAAATTTATTGGCTTAAGTTTTTTCTCCCATGTGATAGGCCGTTTTGTAGCTTCGCTGAGTAAAGTTTTTGCGCGTAACCGGCCTTCGGCCAAGTTTATGGGGTTTCTTCTATGTGATAGGTTAGCGGTTTCGCTGAGTAAAGTTTTTCCATTTTCCAATTTTATTAAAAACAAATATTTTGTTGTAATTTCTATGTATTTGTAGGTGTTTTCGAAAATAGCGCTGCAGTCAAAATTTGTAAACAACGGGAGAGAATGTGGAATTAACAATCATGGTAGTATTATTCTGTTACCCAATTGATAACTGTGGTCGACCGTTGGTTTGAGCAAACTTGCCATCGCTGGCATAACGTTAATAATTAAAAAAATTTGGTGGTTTTAAAATAGCTTAAATTAAAGTAAGTAAATTTTGAGAAATGTGTATAATAAAACACATTTAAAAAGCAGCAATAGAGTTCGGTCTTCGTTTTATACATCATATTTAAATGTTTGAAATATAAAAAAATATATACAAAACTTTTAATTGGTTGTAGTATTGGTAAAAACAGTATTGGCAAAGAATTTTGCGGGTGGTACTGATAAAACACATGCTTTGCAAAAAAATAGTGTTTTTCTAGTACAATATTAGTTGAACTCCTGGTAATTTTTAACACTGTAGGTTTTACAAAAGTGTCAGTGGTTTGCCAGTACTATTTTTTTAGGTACGGTTTGCAATTTCTACCTGGGTCGTTATTATATCACTGATTGATAAGATCAAAAAAGTAGCCGAAGGGTTGGTTTGTGATAGCAATCGAAACATTTTTACTTGGTGTACATGTCTTTTTAAAACGTTTTGATAATTTCGGTAATTCTAATACTTTTTTTTATTCTATTTACTTTTTTCCAGTCACATGTTTCTTCAACCGGCTCCCCTTTTATAAACAAGGTTAGAACGACTTAATTTGTAATGTCTTCCCATTGAAATTTTAAAGCCCCTTAAATACGATAATTTGTCACATAAACATTTTGACGCCTAGGTATATAAATAAAAAAATGCAAGTGTACGCAATAGTTTTCGCAAAATTAGCTGCACGTCCGTACATGTTTTAATATTTGACGTATTTTCAGGGTCATGGTGTGGTGATTGGTATACATTTATTCACTTTATTGTTACGGTAATACAAGTAATGTCTAATCGCCGTTGTCGCACAATGTGGTCGTCTGAAGTATGAAATATAAGCGCTATAAATTCAGAGCTGCCAGATGACTGAAATTTTTTTGTTCATAATGCCCACAACATAAATCTAACTGGATAGCGGATTATGTCCAAAAAATTTAGGTGAAAATATCCAAAATGTAAATGGGAATATGACCTGACTTCCAAAATCTCGAACAATCAAGGTATCACTCTGTAAAACCCATCTATTTTTCAGCTGAACGAATTCATATTTAGAGGTCAAAACGTTGGGTCAAAAGTGACCCCAATTTTCGTTTTTTGAGTTTTATTAATGTTGGATTCAAAAATATATATATAGAAATTGGGTATCGAATGAGAGATATTTTAAAGATCTGTCCAGCCGAGCAAAAAAAAAAAACATAAAAAAATCAACCAAAAAAGTTTCTAACTTCCACATAAAACCATAAAAAATCGAATTTTTGAACTCGACCCGTTCAATTTTAACCAAACTTGGTATGGAAGGTGTCATGAAAATATGACATAGGTTGGTAGTTCCTACGGCTGTGGAAATATCGCGTTTTAAAATTTGAAAAAAATCGAAAGTTCAACAGAAGTACATATCTTTTAAACGGTTAAAGCTACGTGATTTATTGATTCCTCATAACTTTGGATTCCGTAAAAGTTATAATTAATATTCTTTGGTTTTATGTCATTTTATCAACATTTTCTAATTTTAAACCACGATATAAGTAGCTTTAAAATAACGTAGCTTTCACCGTTATGTACGACTACCTTTGAGAAATTTTTAAATATTTTTTATATTTTGAAACGCGGTATTTCCAGATTAGCTGGGACAAGCTATCTTAAACTTGGGCGATTTTATAGTTATACACTCAGGGAACTTCTGCTTTAAAAATATGTAGTTGTTTCGGTTGTAATACAGTTTCTTTATTTTTAATGTAAATGTCAGTCATTTGTAGAACAAATAAAATTTTTTACTAATAATATAAAAATACACTCAAAAAAAGTTTTGTCATATATTAGCACTTAAAAAGAAAACACCGACTATTTTCGAAAACACTAATCTTTTGCCGGTTTAGTGATATTTAGGTGGATTAGGGTTACTTATTTGCAGGAAATCGTATTAAATACTTTAAAATTCGCGTAATTAAGAATTATATAGGATGCTTTTTTGAGATTATGAAAATTTTGTGTGATCCATAAAATTTAAAGTCCTTAGAATTTTCGATGCCTTTTCGATTTTAGTATTAAGCTTATTTATTTATTTTTTTCAACTTTTCTAAAATATAAATAACTTTCTAAAACAAAAAAATTTATTTGAACAGAAATGTTTGTTTTTTTGAGGAAACAAACAAAATTGTTCGTTTTAAAGTATTTAAAATCGGGAGCCTGATTTGAACACAAATCTACAAAAAAATTTTTAAAAATTACGTTGAAGAAAAAATGGCTGATATCAGCAGCCTACATTTAGTTAGCAAATATTTTTAGTGGTTTTTGCAAAATATACTGTTATTTGCAATTAACTAAAATTAGTACAAATATAGAAAATTTTTTGTTAATATTACAGTTTTTGCGAAATGTTTTTTACCCATTAATATTTATCAAAAGCTTTTGCTGATTCAAAACAAGTTTCCACGGTTTCCGAAGTTTTGCACCATTTTACAAAACGGCTTTCTTAGATCTTAAGCTACAGTTGCTAGCATAAAAAATGCAACGCTGTGTTATATGATCTTCGAGTACGACTCGAAAAAATAACGGTATCGTTTCTTTTGGTGTTTAATTCTTGGCTTTTATTCTTAGGATATTTACCTAGAATTCAAGTGACAACAGTCAAACATGTCATGGGATCAATAATGGTGTAGGGGAATAAATAACACACATATTAGAATTAACGAGGCTCACATTCATGGAACTTCTGCTTTAGAAATATGTAGTCGTTTGGGTTGCAATACAGTTTCTTTATTTTTAATGTAAATGCCAGTCATTTGTAGAACAAACTAAATTTTTTTTACTATTCTTGTAGTTCATTTAAAAAAACAAACCACATCAAATGACTGTTTTATGATTTTACATTCATTTTTTACTGTCGTTTTTTCTTATTTAAAAAAATATATGTTTGTATATTTTTTACTAACATATCGTACTTGAGAGGATATTAACTCAAAATTTTTAAAATATCACTTTTTTCAAGAAATCAACTAACAACAAAAATATCTATCTATTGTAAAAATTTCAACGTATTCCGATTACTCTTTCATCTCGAAAACCACTTTTGAGACCATTTTCATGATAATGTAGTGATTACCTTTATTTCAACAAAAAGTTCAAATAGAAATGAATCGTATATTTTCATAAAAAAGGTATTATTTTGATTTGAGCCTTTTTTATGTTAAAAATAATCAAACTGTTATTTATATTTGGTTGTATTTTGAGTTGATACTGTTTTGTTGATAAAATTTGTTTTATTCTATAAATTTAAATCGATAAAATTTCAAAAAAATGGTATTAACTCAAAAAATTGATTTTTTTGCAATGAGTGGTAAAATTTAAAACAAAAACAATGTATATATATTTTCAAATGGAATTTGCTTATTATGATATGTTTGAATTTTTAAATTCTGTTAAAATGTGGCCATAAACAGTTTTTTGACTCTACTGAAAATTTTAAAATTTTGAGTTAATACCCTCTTGTTGATCAAGTGCGATATGTGGTTCGTTTTTACTACAATTGTGGTTCATTTTTTGAACAATAAAAAACAAATGACAATGTAAGTTGAATTTATTGAAATGTCCTTTCTTTAAGTGAAATTTCATTTGTTTTTAACTACAATTGCAGTGGTCTTTACCTACATAGTATTCTAAGTGCATTTATATTTTTTTGATAGGTATTATTTCCCGCGATGTTGTGGGTTCCATAACTGAAATTTAAGGAAATATGAATGTCATTAAATACTGTGTAATACTGAAACAACGCATGTTACCCTCCCTTCGTGAAAAATTGCCCCTGGTAGTATATTCCAAACCGATATCGATATTAAGCTCACAATTTTGCGCACTAGCAAACTTTTTTAGCAGCAATAATGTTCTGAAGTGGCCGCCACAAGCCACAGATCTCTACCGCATGAAAAATTTTTGAGAGCTTGTAAATTGGGAAATAAAAAACAGACCAAATTAGAAGATTTAGAAACATTTCTGAAAACAGAAGGGGAAAAATTCCTCTCCTCCTCTATTATACATATATATATTTTTTTTGCTCGCACATAATAAGGACTTTTTTTTAAAAACAAACATACGAAACATTTAATTGGCTAGTTTATATATACGCCCATGTCGCTATTTTAGAAAGTTTTGCAATTAGAACGAATTTGTGAAATCACACACCGAAAATAATCCATGCAACATTTTACGAAAAAAACTTTCGTAGCTACTTCATTCGTATAATACAAGAAAGTTTCGTTTATTTTACGAAAATAAATTTAGTGAGGACTTTTATTTTTTTACGAATCTTACGAAATCGTTCGTAGCTACTTTTTTCGTAATATATACGAAAATTTCTTTTATTTTACGAAATAGACATTTTAAGGGCTTTTGTAATTTTACGAAACTAACGAAATAAATTCGTAAATATATTTGTTCGTAAAATATAAGAATTCCTGCCTAGTTTTACGAAATAAAATGTAACATCTCTGTTGATCAAAATGACAAAACATTATTTAGCAACTCTGTTTAAAGTTTTTCTTGAGAATTTTATTAAATTTGTCTGCAACAGAGCGCTGCAGCGTGGTAAAAAGTAAAAATTTAATAAATAGTTATATTGTTAAAATAAAAAAGTAAAACAATAAAAAACAAAAGAATTAATTAAATATTATATAGAAGCACATGCTTATTAAAATATATATAAATTTGAAGTGGTAAAAAGGGTAAACAATTGTGGAAGAATGGAGTGCTTTAAATGTGGTATGCATTTAAGTGATACAAAATATATTTCAAAGCATTTTTTGTAAACACACGCCTCAGAAAACATTGCTAAGTACATTTGCAAAGATGGAGCCTGTGAAGTGGAATGTAGCAGTTTGCGTTCATTTATTAAACATTTTGGAAGCCATATGCGTATTTTTGATGATCAACCGTCAAGAAGTGGTAAAAGACACAAAGGTGACACAGGTTTTACACAATTTTCAGTTCAGAATTGCAGTGACGGCATAATTATTCCAAAAAAAAAAATTTGAAAACGACAAAATAACAAAATATTCTAATTGTTTTTAGAGCAACAACTTTATGTTGATATCCTACAAAATCTTACCCCTAAAATGGCATTACGCATTTTTTCTCACACCGACGTGTCTTTAGGAGTTCAAATCAACTTCTTTATAAAGTGGAGCGAATAGAAAAAAACACTGGATAAGACTGCAACTTCAAGCAAATTTTCTGAAGTATTGTCCGAAGTAATCAGTTTAGGCACTATTTTAAATTCTAATCCATATGGAAAAAGTGTAAAGCATGTATTTGAAAAGGAACAACAACTAAATGAAAATACCCGAAAACTGCTTAGTGAAGCCATCTTACATTTTTGCATTGACAATGAACACTCATTAACAGTAAAAAATTCAGAAAACCTAGCTAAACAAATTGTTGAAACATTTCCCAACGAAGAAATGGTAAGTTGTGGGCATAAACATATAATCAATTAATGCTTATAATTTGTTTTTCCTTAGGCTTATTATTATATCCCTTGGGAAAAATTTACTAAAAATATAGAAACTGGAAGTGCAGCCTTTCGCGGAAAACGAAGAATTCAAGTCATGACGAATCAATGTCTAGCTTACCTGGAGAAGAAGAAAATATAAGAATTATTAAACACGAGTTTTTTTGCAAATGTACGAAAATCTTTTATTCAAAACACGAAGTACTTTCGTAAAGTACCGAAAATAATTTGTAATATGCAGTTAACAATTAACTAAAAACACGAAAACATTTTGTAAAATATACACAAGTTCTTAAACATTTAACAAAATTTTATCGTAACATGTAAGAAAAGCTTTCGTAAATCAAAATATATATTTCGTGAAATTTACAAAAGACTTTTGTACGCATTCGTATATTTTACATCAACCTTTCGTGGTACGAAACCACGAAATATTTCGTACAATGTGCGTCGGTTTTCGTATATATAACGCATGGATTATTTTCGGTGCACGAAATTGAAATTTGGTGTTCACAAATCCTAAAAGCTTTCGAAAACTCGAATTTTTTTCGAAATTATTATCGAAGTGCCAAAAACATATGGTTTTATGGAAAATAAAAAACATATGGAAAGTAAAATGCTTTTAAGATATGCTTCTAACATTGTTGTCAATTTGCTTGAGTGTTTTCTAGAATATCAAAACAAAAAAATGTTTTTTTAAAACAGTTTTTTAGAGTGTAAACAATACAGCCAAAAATACAATAAAATCAGAAATAAGTAAAAAAAAGTTCTAAATTTTTAATATTAAACACCATTTTTGACCCTAAATTGTAATTTATTTGAAAAAAGGGCATTCGTTTTACTTTCGACCAGGTTTTTTTACACGAATTAAAACGAATAAAAAATAGGGAAAAACGTTCTGATTTAATTGCAAGAACACCGAAAAATTGTAAAATGTTCACTTTCGCTCTGATTTAAAAGCCGTAACAATGGTGATAGTCACTTTATTTCGTTAACTATTAGTGTACTAAATAAAAACCAAAGTAACAGACTAATTGAATCTAGTTACGAGCACACAGATATTCTTAAAGATAGCAGGACTCAGCGTTACATTTTTTTGCTCGCTACTGTACATATCTTAAGTGCCAATAAATAACAATTAAATAACTTTGTAACCCAACAAATAAAATTGTTCCTTTTTTGCAAATTAATAATTGTTTGACCAATAAAATAATGCAAAATCCCCAAAATACAGTTTTTCAATCTGGCATCTCTGTTCTTGTATAAGTTATTTCTTTAAGAATTAAAAGGCGTAAATTTATTGGTTATCAAAATGTTTGCTTTGGTTTTTTATTTGATTTGCAAGAATATTTGCTATTTTTATACAGATTGTTTTTTATTATTATTAGAAGTTGTTCATGACCAAATCATGATAATAAATATTGTGGTTTGTTTATGTTGGCAAAAAATAAATAAATAAAAAAAAATAATGTTTATTAACAAGGATTTTGATTGTCCACAATTATGTTTAAAATCTAGTTCATTTCAGGGAAATCTTGACTTTGTGGTTTAAAATACAATGTATGAATTTTACACAGCCTGTGTTTAAAGTACTCATGGCTTCATGGGAAATTCCTAATGTCACATAGTTAAAAAAAAAAAAATGTTTATACATGTGAATTATATTTTAAAAACATTTTTTTAACAGAGTTGGATATAGGGTTGTTATTTATTCGGATTTATATTTTGTTCGAATAAACGATCAAACGATTTACTTTCAAACTTGTTTTTTTTTTTGTCAAACATTTTAAAGGGTTTTTTATTAAAAAAAACTGATTAAAGAAAATCGTAATTATTGACGAAAAAGTTAAAAATGAAGGGTATGAAATCGTCCAAAATATAAATCAAAGTGAATTGGAAATACATAATTTAGTTTAAATAAGACCTGGGCGATGTCGGGTATGTTTTAGAATTTTCCAATTGTATATTTTTTCTTTATCATTATTTCAATCACACTAGTGCGCTTTACGCTTCCTTGGAAAATTTATGATTTTGTTAATACAAGACATGGAGTATAGCCCCGATGGGCTACCTCCGATCTTAACAAAAGGCGGATATATGAAAAAGGAAAAAAATAGTGATTAATTTGTTCACTAATCTTTAAAATAATTCAAATAAGTGGCAACCTGGGTCCACGACATAGTGTCAAAATGGCTTTCAAAATGTGTGCTTTCTCCAGTATTTTAACGTTTCTTTCTTTTAGAAGTCTAGAAGTCTAGAAGTTAGAAGAAGGGACATATCTACAGAGCCACCGTCATGCTCAGAAGTTGAAGATGCTTTAAATAGGATGAAAAACAACAAAGCATCTGGCACGGACAACATTCCTGCTGAACTTTTAAAATATGGAGCTAGGTCTTTAGCGCAGTTTCTCACTCCTATCATTCAAGAAGCATGGGCATCATTTTGAACGTGCATTCGACACTATATCCCGAAACTCTATGTGGTCTGCATTAACCTACAAGGGAATTCCTGATAAAATAGTAAACATGATACGTGAGCTATATAAGGACGCTCAATGTAGGGTAAGTTTCAATGGGAATGAGAGTCGGTCATTTGTTCCAGGCACAGGTGTGCGTCAAGGCTGTGTCCTGTCTCCAACGTTGTTTTTGCTACTGCTCGATTGCGTATTGTAACAAACAAACAGAGATGCACCTTTCGGTATTCGTTGGACATTGTCTGATTTTCTATATGACATAGACTATGCCGATGACATAAGTCTAATGGCCCATCGCTTCTCGGATATAGAAGCTAAACTTACAAGTCTGTCTGAAAACGCCAAAAAAGTTGGTTTAAAAATTAGTATAAGTAAAACAAAACTTATGCGCATAGGTACAGATATCGTTACCCCATTAATAAAAAATGACCAACGTATTGAAGATGTGGATGCTTTTTGTTATCTTGGTAGCAAGATAACTAAGGATGGTGGTTCAAATGCTGACGTTACCGATCGCATTAATAAAGCTCGAGTAGCCTTCTTTTCCTTATCTAAAATTTGGCGAAGAAATAATATTTCTCGGAAAACCAAAATCCGCATTTTTAACTGCAGTGTGAAGTCAGTATTACTTTACGGCTGCACCACATGGAGCTTAACGCAAGCTACCACTAGAAAAATTCAAACTTTCATCAACAAATGTCTAAGACAGATCTTTAACATCCACTGGCCAGATCGTATTTCAAATGAAGCTCTGCTCCAAAGAGCAAACTCCTTGCCAGCACACATTGATATTCGTAAACGGAAGTGGACGTGGATAGGCCACATATTGCGAAGACCACAAACAGAAATTGCAAGAACAGCCCTCGACTGGAACCCCCAAGGACAACGCCGCCAAGGTAGGCCCCGTACCACCTGGGTTCGTTGCCTTAAACAAGAATGTTTACTTGCTCGAGTATCCTGGAATCAAACAAAAACAATTGCCAGAGATAGAATCAGATGGAGAGAATTTGTTGACGCCCTATGTTCACACTGAACTTTATTTAAGTATTTATGGTGTTCAGAAATGTAATTCTATTTATATTTAGATAAGTAAAGGACATATATATATATATATATATATATATATATATATATATATATATCTTTTAGAAGTCTGAATTTCCAAAAGTTATTTTCATACAAAGATGTGTTAAATTTCATCGTCACTTTTAAGACCCAAAACATGGGATTGGTCCGCTCAAAAATACGTTTATCATATTTTTTTTTTTGCGCCTTTATCAACTATCCGAATTTTATTAAGTTCAAAGATAACCCATCGGAAAAGTTTCCTTATAAGTGTTAGATTATTGATATAGGATATTTGACTTTTAATTTGTCTGCAAAATCTGAAACTTTTGAGTTTACTAATAAAAAATACATAGTATTTTGGACGGTTATAACTCTTTCATTTCCCGAGTTAAAACGTTTGCATAAAATAATACAATATTTTATATACACTTTTAAGTTATTGTCTGCCAGTGCATTTAACCGGACATAATTATATAAATTCATATATAAAATTAATTTATCGAAAAATTTTAATATGATGCCATCTCGCTCAATATATAATTGTATATTGCATTTAGAATACGCTGAAACTAATCCAATTAATAAAGACGTTCTAGATACCTAGACATTGCAAAATACAAAATAATATATATTTCTTTAGATATTATATCATATTTAAAAAAAACTCAATTTAATTTTGGATAAAATGTATTTAATCCCATTCAGAGTTACACTAGAAAATTTGTCAATCATATTTTGAACAAAAATATGTTTTACATCAATACAATAGTACAATTAATCTCATTTTGTATATAATTTTATACACAAAGTTTACCCCAATTTTTGTCTTTCGAATTGGTTTCTTTCTGGTTCTTAAATTTATACACCTTATACACCCTTCCCTAATTGCTTTATTGTATGCAATGCGGTGAAGCGCTATTTTGGAAGCATACAAATGTAGTTACTGCTTACCAAATATAGGTTATTTTTGCTGGGTACTTTTTCACTTGTATTTTTAGCCCGAGAGCAATTTTCGAGTCGTATTAGAGACTCGTATGCAATAGCTGTAATAAAGCTATAATGTTGTAGCCTCGTTTTACACAGGTTTAGTTATGCTTTTGGGGCCGGGGAATGCCATTCTTGCCATTCTTATTTTTTCCCTAACAAAAGTCTGTATGTCGCTAGGGGATTTAAATGACTTGTCTTTGGGTCCGTCATTATTTGATTGGCAGAATCGCAACAGTATCTGTTGATGAAATTTGTTCGGACTATTTTATACCAACGTCAGGTATTCCACAGGGCAGCATCCTTGGTCCTTTATTATTTAATATTTTTATAAATGACATTAGCGATTGCTTTAAAAATTCAAAATTTTTAATGTATGCTGATGATCTCAAAATTTTCAAGCCAATTTTTTCTGTAAGGGACGTTTTTGACCTTCAGGAGGACTTGAATAATCTAGTTCATTGGTCAAATTGTAATGGTTTACCCTTTAATATTTCTAAATGTTATAGTATGTCTTTTCATAGACGTCGAAATATTATAATTTCTGATTACAGAATGTTTGGTAATGTATTGTCATCTGTTGATGAAATTTTAGACCTTGGTGTAGTTTTTGATATTAAATTATCATTCACCAGTCATTTAAATTTTATTGTACCAAAAGCTTATTCGCTTTTAGCATTTATTCGACGTAATTTGGATAAATGTTTTGATCACATAACGAAGAAAGTGGTTTATACTTCGTTTGTTAGATCTAGATTGGAATATTCTTCATTTATTTGGAGTCCTAATGCTGCTCTTCATATTGGTCGTATTGAGAGAATTCAAAGAAAGTTTGTCAAGTTTGCCCTACCATGTTTTAACTATCCGAATCATTTTAACATTCCTTCTTTTTCTAGCCCTTCTTACGCAGATAAGTGTGAGTTTATTTCTTTAAAAACTCTGGAAACTCGTCGTATTATTGCTAGTTTAACTTTTTTACATGGTATTATTTGTGGTGTTATTGATTCTCCTGAGCTATTAGAGTTAATTTCAATAATGAATTGCGGCTCTAGACGCAGCTGTCACAACATCTGTGAAGTGATTGAATGTCACCAGATTTTCTCAATGGGACATTTTGTAGTAAGTGAGAGCTCACGTACATTTTGTATTTTTGCCAGTTTGTGTTTCTTTTTGGGTAAAAACTTGAATTAACATTCGCATAAGTAGGTCCACTATACAATTTAAATAATGTTGGCGAATGGTCTGATGACATATCCAGTAAAGGACTCACGGACAATTGATCACGCTTAATGTCAATTAGATCTGGCTTCTTATTGAAGTCAGTAGGTAGGCCGCTAGATAAGACATCTAGCTTATTTGACATTATCGTGTTCAATAACTGGGTTTAAAAGCCTGTGATCCCAAATGAAATGTCACCAGCTGCTAGGAATTTTAATCCCATGGTAGAAAAGAATCAGAGTTAATTATACTGATCAATTTGTTGCCTCAGACGACAATATACCGAAGATATTATTAGCTTAAAATCAACGAGATTGATTGAAGTAGCCTGTATATAGTCCTGCCTGAATTTCGGCATTCTGAAATGAATTACTACAGCGGCTGTACCACCACATGCCCTTCCACTTGGATGTTTAGTGTCATATCTGAAGTATCCACTTTTTCGGAAACCAAAAGTACATCAATTTCCTGCTCACGCATGTTCTACCTTGGGTTTATGTTGGCAGAGCCCATTTCAAATAATAATGAAAATTTAAATATAAATCAATGGATTTTAAAGTTAGATGTGATTTTAATTGGACTAATATGTGATGCCATATACAATTATATGTAAAAGTAATCGATTTTTTCTTGTTTCTACTATATCTTTATATTTATTTATCAGAGAATGCAAATTAACTTTTTTTTGACTTTTTTGGATTTTCCGATTTTGAGCTTTAAAAAGCGAATTTCTAACTTAAAATTATTTTTTGTTTACTCCATAAACTTTGAACTTTGTTCCAAGTGTATTTTGCTTTTTTGCAATATTTTTTTTGCCTTAAATACATGGAATTTTCCTTTTTTGACTTTTCTGATAATTATATTAAAAGTGATAGATTTTTTTGTTAATTTCTATGATATATGTTTATATATAATTATATATAAAACTGATTTTATTGTATCATATATACCTATATATAATTATACATTTTTCAAAACTAGTTATTTGTAAGTCCTTGTTATTTGTTTTAAAGTAATGCAGACAGTAAGCTGATGTCATTACTGGTAGTGGGAAAAGTAATGACATGTCATTACTGTTTCCACACTGGGAAGCGCTTCATTGCTCATTGAAGCTTGTGATATTTTCGTTTGTTCCTTAAAGTATGCTATGATTTTATTAGGGTTTTTGCATAACTGAAATGTTTATTTTAAATACCAAAAAAAAAATTAGTTGCATTAGACTTCCAACAAATTTAATTTTGCGCCAATGCGATGCGTACTACTTTTGAGCTTTTGAGGTGTAAATTTCGAAATTTCCGAAATTGGAAAATTACTTTATTGGTCATCAATAGGTGCAAGGATTTTCATGCAATTAAAAAAGGCAAATAGGCTAAAAAGAAGAAAAATATGCTCTTAAAAAAACACAGTTTTGCAAAAACCAATGCTTAAAAAAATATAAAATACAAACAAAAGTTGAATTTGACATATATCTTTTTAATAGGAACAGAGTCTTTCTTAGGTTCAGAAAGATTTTAAAGAATTTAAATTACTTACAAGGAAACAACACAGTGGTGAACCCAGAGAACAAAAAAATATTAGACACATATTTTTTAGGTACCAAATCTCATTTTAGGCCCCACTTTTTATACCCTAAGTATAAAAAGTGGGGCCTAAAATTACCAAATTTCAGTTTTTTTTAATATGTTTTTCATATAAAATATTAAGCTATAGAAATTTTGTATCAAATGAAAGGTAAATTTAAAAAATGCATCCACCGGTATAAAAAACATGCCTGAGCATTTTTGTAATAAAAAAAATATATATTTTTGGAATACCACATTTGTATGGGAAGTTGAAGTTGGTTTGTGTTCAAAATAACATATAATTATGCTTCTTTAATTTAATCGATGTCGATGTCTGGACTTTTTTTAATTTTCATATTCGGTCGCTTTTAACACGACTTTTCCCGAAGAGCATTTATAACAAATATTTTTGATATTTCAAACAAGTGGCAACCCTAGCTCCACAGCATAGGCATTTGTGTTTTCTCGATTGCTTTTGTAATGCGTACAAAAAAGTCTGAATTTCTTAAGTTTAAGATATGTTTTCATACAAAAAATTTTGTTGTTTTTGACCCTCTTTTTATCCCTTAAACTAAAACGTAACTAAAATTTCTTTTTTTGTCCTCAGCTACATATCCAAGTTTTATTAACATCTGCGGATTCGCCACTGCGCAGATTGATAGCTTATTTTTATTTTATCAAGTTTGAAAAACTATTTAATATAAATGGAAAATATGCACAAATATGCATTAAAAAGCGCAAAATATGGAAAAATATTCACTTTTGCCAAAACAGGCAACTAAAAATCGATACTATTATGTTCTAAATTTGAGGATTCGAATATATATTCAATCAATATCAGTTTTAGATTATCGAGATGAAATATTATTTTCCATGAAATTCCTTGCCATAGACATCAGACTAGCCCTTGAACTAATACTTTGTCCCCATAATAATTTGTTTTAGTAGGCTGAAACACTTCAGTATTGAATTATAATAATAAATTTCAATAACCTCGTACCCGCCTTTCTAAAATTCTGAAAAAAAAAATCGCAAAAATCTTATTGCGCTTTTAGAGTTTGCAAAAATTCGAAAAGGTGGCATTTGTGCGTTAGATTCAATTTTTTTTTGTGTGCTTAATAAATAAGTATAAGTAGTAATTAAATCAGCCCATTTAAGGTAAATTTGCAATAAAATTATCGTCAATATTATATAAATTGTATTCAAAAACATTTTCAGATTGTTCCAACTTACTTATAACTTTGAGTGTAATATTAAATAAATAATTCTACAACAATGTAGTTACCTTTAAATAATTTGATAAACATTTTAAGAGCGGCATATAAATTAATAAAAAAAAAAAAACGAAATATATACAACTACGACTAGAAACTTGAAACAAAATACGATATAGGGTAGAATTGGGAGCATTCGCTACTTTTTTTTTAAAGCGCTGTCGTTACTCAACTAATATTTTTTTTTTTTTGGAAAATTTTACATATCTTTGTTTTAATTTCTATGTTTAAAACATAAAATTACCCAATTTCAGTTTTTTTTAATGTGTTTTTCATATAAGATATTAAGCTATTGAAATTTTGTATCAAATGAAAAGTAAATTTAAAAGACGCATCCACCTGTATAAAAAACATGGCCTTATATTCCTTATATTTTTTTTTTTTTAAGATTTTCAAACTAACTCAAATCGGCTAAACTACCATACCTATGGAGTAAATTCGCCAAGTTTATGTTGCACATTTGTCAGCTACAAATAAAAAGCTTTCGGGGGAAAACTTTTATTTTATATAAAATAATTATAAAAATTAATATCAAGAGCTGTAATTTCAGCACACGAAAAATTAAAAAATTTATTTTCTTTGAACTTGTCGAACGAAACCTAAGTCTGATCTGTGTACCCACATAATTATACAGCGAATTAATATTACGTATACGTCTTTTAAACTGCTACCAATTTTACCTTACGAAACTACCACAGTCGTATGTTCCTCTCGATGAGCCGCTTACATAATTATATTTTTTGTACACTTTTTAGAAATAAATTCATAAAAAATCGTGTTAATATTGAGCAATTCCATATGAAAGCGATCACCTTTTGGACGACCCCTCTCCGATTTTAAAATAAATAGTCTCAATCGATTGCCCAGCAAAAAATAATGTACCTACATATTTTTTTTTTTTTATAGTGACTGGTTTAGTGGTGGTGTGCACCACGTGACAAAATTGAAGAATTCTTCATAAGGGACCTCATTGAAAGTTGAGGTCCCTTATGAAGCGATCGCAACGAGTGATAGCTCGTTGGAAAGGTATTGAATCAGGCTTTAATTGAAAAATAAACTTTTCCTAATTTTTCTCAGAAATTTACCTTTTTTCCCATGAAAATTAAATTTTCCCATGAAAATTAAATTTTCCGATTTTCCACAGAAGCTCCTAAATTTTCCGGCTAATTTTATTTTTTTTGGATTCCTCATAATTTTTGCTTTAAGAATCCGCAATAAAAAAATGGGCCCCGACTCCTTGTTTGGACAGGAGAAGAGCATTTAAGAGACCACCTTGTTCTCATTGTTTTTATATTTTTTATAATTGAACTATTTTTAATTATTTAACAAGAAAAATTAGGAAAATTTTATTTTTCAATTAAAGCCTGATTCAATACCTTTCCAACGAGCTATCACTCGTTGCGATCGCTTTAGTAGTTTTTTTTAAAACAACTTTCAATGAGGTCCCTTATGAAGAATTCTTCAATTTTGTCACATGACAGTGGTGCACACCACCACTAAACCAGTCACTATAAAAAAAAAAATATGTAGGTACATTATTTTTTGCTGGGCAATCGATTGAGACTATTTATCTTAAAATCGGAGAGGGATCGTCCAAAAATTTGCCAATTTTGATCGTTTTCATATGGAATTGCTCTATTATAAATTACTATCAACGCTTTGACATCTTAAATGATATTTTGTTCTAATATACGAAATGAAAAAGTTATCCAAAATATACTAACTCTAATATATTTTTGCTACTCAAAAAACACAAAAACATGTCAATCCTCAATCTATGTGTGAAGTACAAGACTAAAATTGGGCGACATGAAAGATGACCAATAACTGCACCAATTATGGAAAGAAACGTTTTAATAACTCCTATAAATACAGCGAAAATCAGGGGTTGCATATGTGCCGCAGTGGCGGAACCTCCCCCTTCTACCCTACATATCATAATGTGACAAATATAAAGTGAAGAATGAAAAAAAAAAAAATACTGACGATAAGATAATGTCTACAAAAGAATTTCAAATCAGGAAGTTAAAATGTAGTAAAGTCAAATAAAACTATTAAAGTCCCATTGGAAAAGTTTTCAAATAGAAAATCGTTGCTGCAGTAAAAAGCGATATATGTTTTTTGTAAATTTTGTTGAGCAGGTCGGCAAAGGTTAAGTCATCCAACTTTTCTTAAATTTCGCACCACAAAGCTTTCGGACTTAGTGCTACAATAATCAAAGCATTAATTAATGGAAATCAGAAGCTAAAGAAAATATTCCTTCAGTAATAATGTGTATTAAATTTAAAACATAACAATTTTACTATGTAAATTTTCCCGAGATATTTGTATGTCAATTTACAAGTTATCCTACCATCAATATTGACATAATTATCATCATATGAGAAGTCGATTCGTTTATGTTGCTATTGTATTGTATTGTACAGTCGGACCAAATCGTAGTTTATATTTTATTTTTGCTTGCACCTAAATTTTCAAAATATTATTTTGTACAGCAGCACCAAAGCGTATTTTATTTTTTGCCTGCATCATCAATTTTCCAATTTATCAAAACATTTATTTAGTAATTTTTTTAAATTAGTTTATTAAATTTTTGTTTTTTATTTTTATTGTTTAATATACACAATTTTTATGTGCACATGCGTGCGTTTGTTTTCTTTTGTATACTACATACATAAAACATTAAATGAACGAAATCAATCTCGCCTGCATTTTGTGTAAGTCTTATAATGTTTATTATTATTCATCTATACAAGCTGCGATATCTACATCTAGTATTTTTACTTGTTTTCCATGCTATTAATATGTTTATCAACACAATTTTAGTAGCAACGTAAATTGGTTAAACATATTTTCAAAATTAGTTTTTTGGCAAAAGCGTTTAACTGAAGTTTTAGCTGAAAACGATATGACTACAAAAAAAAATTGCTGAAAGTTAAATAATTTAAATAGACGTCAAAATTTTGAACTAATTTTTTTTTTTGAGTGTATATGTAATGAATAATTTAAACCTATGTGTCACCTTGTGTATGAATCAAGTTCCTGGGTGGGTGGGATGCCGGCAAGGAGACGTGGCGTCAATTTCTAGACGGACGGATCGGGGCTCGGCGGAAGAGTCGGTCTCGGCGTCTATTCCGAGGAGCTCGGTCTGGAACTGGCTCTGAGGATGCCCGATCACTGCAGCGTTTTTCAGGCTGAGGTGATAGCGATAGGAGAGGTTGCCGCTTGGCTTGGACGGAACGTCCTGTCCACGACGAGCATCAACATCTTTTCTGACAGTCAGGCCGCGGTAAGGTCCCTGGGGTCAATGTCTCTGACTACGGAAACTGCCCTTAACTGACGCGCATCCTTGGATGAGATGGCCAAGCAGTTTGACATTCGACTCGTTTGGGTCCCGGGGCACAGGGATATACCAGGGAACTGTAGAGCTGATGAGATTGCAAGGCTAGGAACCACCCTGCAAGTTCCTGCGGAATTTGCTGGAGTTGGTGTTCCCCCAGCAACCTGTAAGTTGAACAATCGGCTCTACTCCGAGAGGGCGACTAACCTTAGGTGGGCTAATGGCGTGACTTGTGTGGTGACAAGCACATCTGGCCGGCTCTAGAACGAGGGCGCTCCTGTCGCTTTCCAGGGGGGAAATCTCTAACATGGTGGCGGTGATAACCGGCCACTGTCTTATTGGCAGACACGCTCGTAGGTTGGGGGTGTTATCGCCTGACTTCTGTAGGAGCTGCGGGGACGAGGAGGAGGAGGAGAGTATTGAGCACTTTCTCTGTTCATGTCCTGCGCTGGCGCTACGTAGGAGGGCCTCACTTGGATCGGCGTTCTTTCATGATCTTGGGGATCTTTCAGGTGCTGGTATTCCGCACCTCCTTAGCTTCGTAAGGAGCTCTAACTGGTTCAACGGTGGAGTCTGATCGGTAATCCGTCAGTCTCGTGGCATCACAACGGACCTCAGAGTCTAAGTGTGCTGGTGATCACGGAGCCGGCTACCACTCCGACCTAACCTAACCTAACATGAATCAAGTTCCTATTTTTTTCAATTACTATTACACAACAACTAAATTTAAATATTTAATAGCAAACATTTCTGAAGTAAATTTTAAAATACATGGTTTTTTATGGCATAAAACTGAAGTTTTTCATTCGGACATAAATTTAAAATTTTTTAAAATAAAGACGGAGGAGATTAGAAAAATAAAACAAAAATCTAAAAATAGAATATTTGTGTTGTTAGTGTTGTGACTTCTGAGTATAATATACAATAACAGAAAAGCTAATAGGAAAGAAAACTGCAATTTAGCTGCATTACATTCGAGGCCATACTTGGGTGTGATCGTTAAACGGTCATGACTTGGTATTGTTACGTTTGTAATATAAGAAGAAGAGCGCAGGTTTGATTCTTACAGACGCAGGTTGTTGAAAAATTTATCATATAGAGACAATCTGACAATTATAAATACACAAATAATAATACAATTTAAATGGAAAATCCCTGATGACGCCTGTCCATAAAAAGAGGCAGAAACTAGTCTAGTGTGATTTAAAAATGAATAGTGTTTATAATTTTTAGAGAAAAACGTTTATTCTTCTTCTTAACGTCAACATTTCTAAATTTTTTATTTATAACCAGCTTTCAACCTCCGTATATTTACAAACATAAAGCAAATCAAACATATTAGCTACGTTGATACTAGTATTTCGATCTGTCCAAAGATCTCATCAGAACCCGAAGCTTTAGAAAAGCTAGGGCCTCCAGAATAGGTAGGGCTTTAACAAGTTGAAAAGTTGAATGTTTTTTTGTGTTGTTAAATGTAATATAAGTGTAAAAATGCTGTTAAATCATGAAGTTTAGAATGTATTCTTAATTTTAAAAATATATACATAGATTGGTTTTAAAATTCGCAAAATATTTATATTTTTTTATTTCGATTCGTTACAGAAATTTAAAAAAGTAGTAAAAAGGAACTAATTGGATATATCATATACATATGTACATTACAGTCGTTCAAAAAAAAAAAATAAAGTTTGATTTTGGAATCTACACAAGATTGCCCTATTCCTTAATGTCTAAAAATTCGATGTGACAAGTTTCAGCAAAATTCGTTAACTTTTTAAAGATCGCAGAAAAATTTAACTTTTAAGAATTAGTAATTTGTCTCTAGAAGAAATTCTCACAAATTTAGGGTTGACTTTAAATTTAATTCTTTCTTAATCTACTCAATGTACCTTAACAACATTTTTCAATCTACTCTAAATTTATGCGCAGAAAAGGAATATGAAATCAAAACTCCAAAAAATTTATAAGCTTTTAAGTTATTCGTGGTTTTTAAAAAAATTATAAAAGGCAAATTCTTGTTAAAATTGTAAAATTTTCTAAATTGTTTTAATTGAAAATTCAATTTGTTAACGTCTTATATGAACAAATTTTTCAAATCCGAGCTTAATTTTAAAAAAATATTTTTAATCCACAATCGAAATTAAAAGAAATAATTTATTTTAAATTATTCGCGCTTTTCGCGATATATTTATAATTACCTGAAAACGAGTTTAAAAAAAACCGCAAAATTTGAAAATATTTCCAAATGTTTAAAAAAAATCGCCAAAATTAAAAAACTCAAAATTGTCTCAATTAAAATAAGCCCAATATAGAAAAAATTCGAAAGCAGTTGTCAAAATTTAAAAAAATTCGCTAAAATTAAAAAAACGATGAAATTGGAAAAAAACGTCGAAATTTAAAAAATTCATAATATTTGAAAAAAATCACCAAAACTTAAAAATATCAACAAAATTTAAAAAAAAATCATCAAAATTAAAGTAAAGTTGGAAAAAAATCGCTAAAAATAGAATTGAAATCGATAATAGTGAAAAAAAAGCCAAAAATGAAAAAATCGCAAAAAAATAAATAAATTAAAAAAAAACAAAATTGGAAAATATTGTCAAAAATTATAAAACATTAAAAAAAAAAAAATCTCTAAAATTGATAAAAACCCTCAAATTGGAAAAAAATTGCCAAAATTTTAAAAAATCACCTAAATGTAATTAAAAACGTCTATATCTTGAAAACATAATTAATTTTGGTGATTTTTCTTTTAATTTTAACGAGTTTTTTTAATTTTTGGTGATTTTCTTCAATTTTTAGCGGTTTACTTCAATTTGACGTTTTTTTTTTTCAATTTTAGCGAATGTTTTTTTTTTAATTTTTGCGTTTTTGTTGTTTTTTATTATGAATTATAAAAACTGGAAATTTTATGTGCTCCAAATTTATTTTCAATTAAGTATTTAAGTCATATTATTAAACTTTTAATTGAAATTCAGTTTGAAATCAAATAAAGGTTTAATTGAAATTTTTTTGACAACATTTTTTTTGTGAGATTTTATTTGTTCGGTTTTAGATCATGACAAATTTTTCTCTAAATTTGTGTATGTTTTTAATCAATATGGTATGGTTTTTAATCAATACCATCCAAGTTCAAGCTAATTGAAGTGCGTTTTCCCAAAAAGAAACGATTTTAAATTATGCATGTTTAAAATATACTTTTTAAAATTTCTCCATAGTTGTAAATATAGGGTCCGCCATCTAACGTTTTTTTTCAACTAGTGCTTATTTCGTGAATGGTAACACTTAGCTCATGTCTGATTTGACAGATAATTAGTTTTATCCTACCGCTGAACGAATATGGTCCGTATGTACGATATCTTGTGAAAAAAAGTGAAAGAAACTGGCATGCTCATTGATAAACCAAAGCGTGAAAAGCCAAAAACAGTGCGTACACCCGAGAATATTGCTGCTGTGGCAGAAAGTGTGCGTGAAGCGCCATCAACATCAATTCACCGTCGTTCTCAACAATTGAACATTTCGGAGACATCATTGAGACGAATTTTGCATATGACGCCATACAAAGTCCAATTGGTTCAGGAATTCAAAAAAAAAAAGTTATTTGGCGGACCCTTTACATACAAAATAAATTTTAATAAAAAAGTTTTAAAAATTGCATTTCAGATTAAATTTTCTGAAAATTTTGATAAACAATTTCTGGGTTTTTTGATGAAATGAAATGAAGTGGTATATAAATTAACATCATGTGTTTAAATTTTACAAATTTGATGAAGGAATTTTATAATATTCACAAAAAATAAGTGAAGTTTTGACTTTGATTGCAAGAATATCCTACATCCTTCATATGGATTTAAATGCTCAAAGTCCATACTTTAAAACCATATTAATAGTGTTCGTGGTTTATTCAGGTATATAAATTAATATGAAATTTTTAAGATTTTTGTTAAAAGTTAAATTCGCGAATATTTTGAAAATTGGAGCTAATATTAAAATTTGGTGTTGACATTATACCTCCTAAAATCTATCTTAATTGATAAGTCGTATCATCGATGCATTTTGTGTAACCAGAAAATACAGATTAAATTTTTTATGCTTTTAACCTTGTGTGCTTGTGTGCTTTTTTGATTTTTTTCGGTTTTGGGCTTTCAAATGTCTTTCTCTTAAGATTTTAAATTTCTTTTTCACGATTTTCTGCATCAAAATTTTTTGTTTACAACACTAAAATAATTAACCTTCATGATATTAATGAAACCATTTCATAGAATTTATTTTGTAAATTCTAAAATTTTTCATAAAATTTCATAGTTTCATAAAAAAAAATCATTCGATTTTATAAATCATCTCTTTTTATTTTTTCATAAAATTTCATAATTTCATTAATTTCCATAGATTTCTAACTTTAGTTTTAAGATTTATCTCTCAAATGTTCAATGTATGTAATGTAATTTTGGACTTTAATGAAAAATCATATGAAGCGGTTCATTGGTTTAGTTTCAAAGCATTTTTCCAGCCATTCATGAAGAGTTTTATTAGTTCAAGGAAACTTTTTAATATGAAAAAATTTTATGAAAATTTTTGATAAATTCTATAAACGCTTCATTATCGGAATGCTTCATTAGTTTTGTGAAGATTTTCATTAATTATAATTGTGCCTTTTCTTTTTTATCCCGGTTGGTGCCACTCCATTTTTAAACCGTTTGAATGCGGAATAGATTGTGCTAAGTGGTACTTGTTCCTTATGGAAATTATGTAACTCTTCGTTTTTATGATACCGTCCAAGCATGTCATAGGTATTTTTTCTTAAGCTGTTTTGTTGAACCACTTGTATTTTGAATTTTTTTACTCTGAAATATTTATAATAATGCTTATAATATAAGATTTTATTGGCATGCATTTTGAAAAAAGAAAACATGCCGACCTAGCAGTAATTTATATCTGAATTTTGTCCATTTACTTAGTTGACATAGGTTAATATTATTTACTTATTTTTTAACTCTTCCGTCTTGTTGGGGTCAGAATGACATAATTTTTAAAAACAAAATTAAAAACCTTAGTGAATGCTCCCTATTGTGGCATGTTCCCTTTCGTTTTTTTCGTCTTGCGCATGAATTTGTCAAAACTGTCACCAGTCAAGTATAATTTCCGCTATTACTTTTTTAAAATAAGTTTCGACTTAAATGCACACGGTTTTCTTGGTTTTATTGTGCGATTTCAAATAACTCATTATAAAGTATAATTTTTGGTAAACATAAAATGAATAACAAACAAGTTTCAAAGAATTTTCCAAGTTGGATTTGTGTAAGCGGTAAGCATTTTATTCATAATTTTAATAAAACTAATTGATTCCGTAAACAAATATTAATAAATAAAACAAAAATGAGAAAAATTAAATTTTCATTATGTTCCCTAAAGTGGATTTTTAATATAGTTTCCTAATTTTTCCAAGTTTTAGTCCTTTTAAAATGGTTTACGCTTCACTTTAACTGTTCTTATCTATTTTGGACATGTTTCACAAAAAAAAAAATAATAATATCGCTTGTTTACCGCAATTAAAAAAGTTAGCATTATATATGGTAAGCAGCTGTAAACGATACATAACAAGTTTTCACAAACAAAATGAAAATAAAATTAAATTTAAATACAAATTTTTTCGATCTTACTTCATTTTCTAACACTTTTATATGCTTTTGAAGTGTTTTTTTTTAATTTGGGCCCACTTTAGGGCAGAATTTTCCTAATGTGGACCTTTTTAAAATTGTTATAAAACGTTTTTAAATTAGTCGACACAAGAAAATGATCTATAGCCGAAAAATGCCCAAGAGGTTTTCATATAAGCTGATGTTTTTGGATTTTGAATATTCCACTTACAAGTTAAGTCTCCCGACGGGTTCTCTCCGATCTTAATGAAATTTAGATAGTAATAAAGAAGAAAAAAATAAGGAATAAGGAAAAAAGGAAAAAATGCGGCCCAATCTCACGTTTGAGATTTAAAAGATGGGAACTTAATACATTTTTGTGTGGAAATATGTCTCAAAATATTGAATTTGTTTTGATGTTCTCGAGAAAACAAAAAATTTTGATACCAATATGTAGTGTGTTAGGGTTGCAATTTATGTAAAATATTTAAAATATAGGTTAAAAACTTTTCGGAAAAAGTCGCATAGAAGCCGAACAATTACGAATGTCGGAAAAAACTCAAAAAAAAAAAACAAGTAGAGTGAATAATTCAAAAATTCTCGACACCTGCTGAAATCGACTATATATGGCTCTTATTACACTGATAGAATTTTCCTTCATAGTATTAATGAAACGATTTCATTAAAATCGATTCATTGGTTTAATGAAAAATTTCATTAACTGAATGAAAATTCATTAATATTGGTATTTTTTTCTTTAACAATTTTTATGATTTTTACATAATTTCATAGAAAAAATCATTAAATCAATGAAAAATTTAAAAATTTTTTTCAATAAAAATTTTGACTTGTAATAAGAAAAAAATGTTTGTTTTTTGTACCATCATTTTGAAATAAAAAAAAAACTGAAAATTTTCTTTTAAACAGAATTAACCAAAACTTTGATATAAATAAATGTTTTTTATTAAATTTTCCTAGAGCTAACAGTTTTTGACGAATTTGAATAGTTGGTCACTAAATTCCAGGGAACAGATTCTCTAAGAAAAACGATATAGTTTTGTTCAATACGAGACCTAAATTGTTATCGTTTTAACGATGTTACACAAAAACGTTATGCTAAACGATAATAAATTTTTGTTTTTAACAACATTGTTAGCTATATTTAACATTTTTATCTAATATGGTCTTAATTTAACTACAAAAACTGACTATAACCGTCGATCGTTCTACAGAATTCCAAGCCAGATCGATAAAAAATTACATATTTTGTAACGACATATAAGAAAATATGTCATCTTTTAACACAAATTATAAAAACTGTAAAGAAAGATGGAAAAATTTTGTAGAAATAAAAAATAAAAACAGAAATAAATTAAAATTTGTTTTTTTTAGTTCATCTTTTAATATTTTAATGCCTGTTAATTATATTTAAACGATTTTTTCAATCATTAAAGTTCTTAATATACATAATTTAAGAAAAGTACATTAATAAAAATATTTCTTTTCTATGGACAAAAAAATTTTATTTTCAAAGTTTGTAATTTGTATGCTTAAATAATCATAAAAAGTGCAAATTATTAAATATCAACGAAAACATTTCATACAAACTATGAATTTTATTCATTAAACACATGAAACTTTCATAACGATTAGGCTAGGATTAATGAAAAAATGTCATATACTTTATGAAATTTTCATTGGGTCAATGAAACCATTCATTAAAATTGATTTAATGACACACCTTTCATTCACTCAATGAAACTTTTCTTTGGGGACTTTTTTATGAAAAAATTCATTGGATAAATGAAGGAATTCATTAATACTACGCACAAATTTATGTCCATTTAAAAATGGAAAAATTAAAAAAATTGCTTGAAATTTTTAAGTTTTTTTTAATTTAATTTTTTTGCTCATAGATTTTATTTACAAAATTAACTCACTAGACTTGGGAGATACATTCACTGAAAAAGTAATTTCTGTAACTTTGCTTGGTGAAAAAGTGAAACCAAAATTTTCCGATTTTTAAACTTTCGCAGTTTTTGTTATAGTGTAATTTTATATAGTTTTAGGTACAAAACCTAATTGATATCAGCGCTCCAATAATAACGGGATACGAACATCACAAACTTATAAGGAATTGGCGTAAATTTTTTGAAAATTTGTGTTTTTTGCGTCTGGCATTTACAATTTTATTTGAACTTGGGTTGCGTATTTAGTGAACTGAGTTACTTGGTAAGAAGCACCTCTGAGTCAAAAAGGTATTTTAAAAATTTTAAAAGCAAAAGTTTTATGAACTTTTTAAAAATTTTGCCAAATTTTTTTATTTTGTTTAGCATTTTTTTATGAAAACATGGCTTGAAGTGAATCCTTACAACGGACTAAATTTATAAAGTGCAAAAAAGTTTAATTTTTTTTTTCATTGATGGCGGGTACATTAACAATTTTTCCAAAACACATTTTGCTTTGTGACAACTAAAGCGCTGTATCAATTCCGACAAAACGTACAACAAATAAAAGATTTTAATGAGATTAATTCTAAAATCGCAAAGGCATCTAAAAATTTTCATAACCTCAAAATGCATCATTATATAAAATTTTATATTTTGCGAGTTCAAAAGTATTTAACATGATTTATTGCAAATAAGTATGCCTAAACTCAACTCAATATGATCAAACCGTCAAAAAATTAACAAATTGTCAATATAATCTTGTTTTTTTTAAATTCTAAATTCAAAAACTGTAAATTAAATATTTTTCATTTTCTCCAGTCTTTAAACCGCCATAATATTTGCGCCGTTAAAGAAAAATTATTAACGCGAATGGATTTAGCATGCTTAAACATCGGCTAACATACATACAAAAACATTTTGAAAATACTTAACCTCAAAGTGACGAAAATGTTTGAAGTTCCCCACCCGATGAAAAAAGTTCCGATATGGGTATATATAAACATATATTGGCATATATATAGTTTCATATCATATAATATCTTACTTGATCCAAAAAATTTCATACATAACCTTATCTTATGTGATCCCATTGGATCTCATTTGAATAATTTTATCTAATTTGATCAAGTTATAAAGGGTGTCCCAAAAAGAACGCAATTTTTTAATCTGGCAACATTCGAAGTGTCATTGTTTGACATTTGAACAATTGTTATTGTTTGCTAGTAGAAGGTACGAGGTTAGTAAAAATGGAGCGCTACACGAATGAACAACGCATTCTCATTGTGAAATTGTTTTACCAAAATGGTGAAATGGAAAATGCTGATTTTGCCGATAAAATCATCTCCAGTGACGAGGCCCATTTTCATCTTGATGGCTTCGTCAATAGGCAGAATTGTCGCATTTGGGGTGAGGAAAATCCTCGAGTGATTCACGAGAAGCAAATGCATCCTCAACGTGTCACTGTGTGGTGTGGTTTTTGGGCTGGAGGAATCATTGGACCTTTTTTTTATGAAAATGAGGCAGGTCAAGCGCAAACAGTCAATGGTGTTCGGTATCGTGAAATGATAACCAGTTTTTTCTTGCCTAGAATTTAAGAAATGAATGTGGAGGGCATGTGGTTCCAACAAGACGGCGCCACATGTCATACAGCCAGAGAAACATTTCAATTGCTGCATCAGTCATTTCTAGGTCGTGTTATTTCGCGTTTTGGAGATCAGAATTGGCCGCCTAGATCGTGCGATTTAACACCATTAGATTTTTTTCTTTGCGGTTTTTTGAAGTCGATGGTTTACGCGAATAAGCCGACGACGACTCAAGCCTTAAAAGAGGAAATTGGACGCTGCATTAATGAAATACCGCAGCATTCATGCAAAACGGTCATTGAAAATTTCATAAAAAGATCGCGTGCATGCCAGCAAAGCCGCGGCGGCCATCTGCACGATACATTGTTCCATACATAACCTCATTCTGTCTACTTTACGATATAATAAAGTTTCACGATTTTTTTTTTAAATATCTGTGTTTTATTTAAAATTTAAAAATTGCGCTCTTCTTGGGACACCCTTTATATAATTTGATACAATTTGATATATCTTTATAAAATCCTTTAAAATTGTTTGGGAATCCGCACTAATATTTTATTTCACATTTCAAATAATAATGTTTATATTAATTATCAGAGAAAGCAAATTAACCCATCCGGAGACTCCCATTTTTTTTTATAGACCCAACACCATTTTAGGGCTACATTAGGGTACATTCCCTTACTTATTTGGTTAAAAATTTGATTAATGTAAAAATTATTTTATGAAAAAATTAATTTGGTTTTCTCCTTTGAGCAAATTTTTTGATCTGTAGAAAAATCACATTTTGATCGAGCCACTTTTTACTCACATACACAGAGTGAATTTTCTTGGATGAGTTTAAATTAAGTTTTTCACTAAACTTATAAAGTTTGCTTCACAAAGTAAATTAAAAATTTCGTAAACTTTTTGAAAAAGCTTCATAATATTTATGAAACTATGTTTAATAAAACTTTTTCATTAGTAGTATGAAAATTTTAACAAATAAAATTAATTTTTTCGTAAAATTTTATGAAAAACTTCATTATTTTTTTAAATTTTGAATTGCCAGGTTTGAGATCATAATTAAAATGTTACTATTACAAATAGAAAACACTAATTGGGATCAGCGCTAGAGGTAGTGCCACACTTTCGACCTAAGCGACTAGGTCATCTTCAATTATGATCTAAAACCAGACAATTCAAAATGAAATGCAATTTTAAAAGATCAACAATACATACAAAATTCTCAAACTAATGTAAAAATATGTTAGAAAGTGTTTTGCAACCGTCAGATAATGACAATCGTAATTAATTTTTTTTATATTAATTACTGTAGAATATTTCTTTAGTTAGTCTCTTTACAGGAAGAAGAAGAAGAAAACATTTTTATTGAAAAATTTTTACGGACACAAGGGATACACCAGACTGCCGCAGTTTCGTCCCCCTCCTGGGACTCGTCAGTGGTTAATTTATGTGTCAATTGAACAAAGTATTTTATATTGTTAATTTTGCTCTATATGAAAAACTTTTTATTTTTTTGGTGTCGTACTGTGATTTGAACTCACGGTCTTAGCAACAAGCTATGCATCGTAATCTCGCCTCTTAACGAGTTGAGCCACGGTCGACACAGCGTTGACTGCGACTAAATTGGAGTTTGGTCACACTACATACACACAAGTCTTGTTTCGATCAGAAGAGACAGAATTAGCTAATACCAATGCACAATTCATTTCTCAACTAGAATGCTTTTTCTTCTTAATCCTATCTCTAAAAATCATTGATATCATGCAGATATTTCTTTCAGTGTATAGTACTGCGAGAGCACAAAAAAGTTATTAAGTTGTTGTTAACAGTTCATTTCGTTCATTAACATTTATTGAACTAGTTCATTCTTTTAGCTCATAAATTTGTTCGACATTTTTTCCAATTATTTATATTGTTGTGATCAAACAAGATCAAACTTTCATCTTGTTTTAGACCACTCTAATATACATGTTTTCTTTTTAATGTTACTATTTTTTACTATTCTCACTTAAAAGTGTCCTAAATTTGTAATTATAAAAGAAAACATTAGAAACAACAAATTATAGTATGATTTTTAATGATTTTGAAATTTTTTCAAATTAATCCAATAATTTTCAACAGGACAGAAATGGCATATAAAGGGTCCGCCAAATAACCTTTTTTTTTGAGCTCCTGAACCAATTAGACTTTGTATGGCGTCATACCAAGGTCTTTATGCAAAATTCGTCTCAATGATGTCTCCGAAATGTTCAATTGTTGAGAACGACGGTGAATTGATGTTGATGGCGCTTCACGCACACTTTCTGCCACAGCACCAATATTCTCGGGTGTATGCACTGTTTTTGGCTTTTCACGCTTTGGTTTATCGATGAGGATGCCAGTTTCTTTCACTTTTTTCAGCGGAAGGATAAAACTAATTATCTGTCAAATCAGACATGAGCTAAGTGTTCTCATTCACGAAATAAGCACTAGTTGAAAAAAAAAACGTTAGACCCTTTACAAAAAAATTGTATGCCATAATTAAAATTTAAAAAATTCAATTTTTTTAAGCATATCAAATTAATTTTTGTAAAAATAATTAGAATTAATATTATTTGTGATTTTATTTTTCAAATTTTAATGATTTTTCAAGCTTTTTTTACTATTTTTATGGTGCCCCAAAACCATTTTTGTAAAAATATCTAAAGAGAGTCAAAGTTTTTAAATCAATTAATATGGAAAAGGTTCATTTTTAAATTTTCTAATATTTGATGTTTTTTGCGCATCTATATCATTTTCTTTGTGTTTTGAGTTTAAAATTTTTAAATCTTGGTTCCAACTGGGTACTCTTTTAATTTGAGCGACAATGACAAGTGAAGTGTCAGTGAATTTAGAGAGGAATGGGAAGTAGTATAATCGCGTACAACTACAACAATAATAGTTTCACTTTCTTATATAATACATATAAGAAGACATACTTATACATAATTTACTGTACTATAAAGTTGCTAACACCGAATGGCGTCTATTTTCTGTTTTTGTTATTAAAAATTTCTGAAGTGAGTACTTTTCTAAGAAAAAAAGTGTAGTTCAACACAAAAATTAGTGCGCCATTGTTGCAAATTTGTAGTTACAATGTTGTTATTATTTACAATTAAATTACATTATAAAATGCGCGGAATTCACACGTGTTATCAGAACGATAATAAGTACACTGCGTAAAAATAAAACAAGAGTACCGACCATAGAACCTACACACATAGAAAAAAGTTAGTAGAAAAATAAGTAAAGCCGTTAGTAATTCAACTTTGCAAGTTTTAACTAATTTTTAGTTCCAATTGAGATTTTAGTTAAAAACTTTTCTACTTTGACTTGATGAAATACAAAATTTTTAAAAAATTTTGTTTTGCTGAATCTACTAAAGTCTAAAAATATTATTTTGATAATCGAAACCAGCAGAGGTCGTTGTAATGCGATGTTTGCGTTTCAGTATTTGTGTATTTTTTTATATTGTGTCAGCATGACATAGACAAGTAAAGTGAATACGTCGTATTAGAAAATTATTTAAAAACATTTATGCAAATGGGTTTATTATAGACTAATAAAAAATTAAACAATAAAAAATATTCATGAGCTTTTTAAAAAAAAGTCAAAGAGAGAAAGATTTTTTTCTGAAGTGGTTTTTGTGTTTATAAAATAATGTTTAAAAAAATTATAAAATTATTTAAAAAATATTTTTCGTAAAATGTTTACTTATTTTTCTATTCTTTTCATATTACGCTTTAGTTTTTGGCATATAAGATTCCAATGTACATAAAAAAATAACAATGGAAATAATTAAGGCCAATAAGAGACAGATACAACTCTGTATTTCAATTATCTTATAAATAGAGAGCTGTATTTTAGTTGTCCTATTATTTATCATAAAAGCGCTTAGTTTTCATGCCAACAACTGAAAATATAACAAAAATTTAGTAGATTCTACAGTTTTTTTTGCTGTTTTTATTATACTAATATTTAGCAAAAATATACTGGTAATTTTACTGATTTTTCATGCAACGTAATTTTTAAATAATTTTTAGTAACATTTTCTGCTATTTTTACAGATTTATTTGTATGAATATTTCGGCTACGTTCATTTTCATGGCGTGCCTAGTTTTTTTCACTTATGGGCTAAATATTTCGCAATTTGCATTGTCGCATTACTAAACACCTTCCAAAAAACAGAAAAATATGGTACATACTGGGTCTAAAAATAAATTTCAAAAAAAAAAAAAAAAAAACAAAATTAAAAATAGTTTTTTTTATTGAAAAATTATTTTTTAATAAAATGTGCCCACGCTGGAATCTATAAAAACATAAATGACTTATTTGCACAAAATGTCATTACTTTCCAGCTTACAAAAAATCATAAATAAATAGTTATATATGTACTTGCTAGAAATGATCAAATAATGTGGCTAAAAACAGATTTTCAAAAAATGTTCAGATCGTTACTTTATATTTAAATTAATGATAAACATGAGTATACTCATAGAAATAAACCTGTAGAAATAGTAAAAAAAAAACTACTAAAAATAAATTAAAAATTACCTTGCAAAAAAAACTACTAAAATTGGCGTATTTTTTACGAAATATTAGTAATATAAAAATAGCAAAAATAAATCTGTTAAATTTACAAATATTTAGTTATATTTGAGCAAAATGTTAGATAATTAAAAGTAACATCGATCGTGCGCCCCGGTAGGCTAGTTGGTAGCGTCCTGTCTTTTCTGCGCGGGGGTCATGGGCTCAATTCCCACCAGAGGCACTGCTCTGTTTTCGCTACAAAGCGCCGAAGGCCATAGTAGCTGGTGCTCGGTTAGGGTAATAGTATATAATTTGTAATTATATGATTATTAATTAATAAAATAAAAAAAAAGTAACATAATAATCTGCTAAAATCAGCAAAACTATTTACTGAATATTAGTATACAAAATAATCATTAAAAAATTCGTGCGCCCCGGTAGGCTAGTTGGTAGCGTCCTGGCTTATCTGTGCGGGGTCATGGGTTCGATTCCCACCAGAGGCACTGCTCTGTTTTCGCTACAAAGCGCCGAAGGCCATAGTAGCTAGTGCTCGGTTAGGGTAATAGTATATAATTTGTAATTATATGATTATTAATTAATAAAAAAAAATCATAAAAAATGTGAAATATTTAAAGTATGGTTTTGTTAATGCGAATAAAAGTCTGCCCTTATGAATTCAGCAATCTACAATTTTTTAGCAAAAATTTCTGTTGATTTTAGCAAAATAAACTGTTATTTGTATTCTACTAAATTTGAGGTAAATATAGCAAACATATTGTTAAGTTTTTGTTTGCTATTTTGAGTCTACAAATAATTAGTAAAATTTTTTGCTAGTTGTACAGAGTAAAATGCTATTTTCAATTTACTAAAATTAACATCGAATATAACTAAAATTTTGTAAAGTTAACAGATTAATTTTTGCTGTTCTTCTTTTATAAATATTTAGTAAAAAATCTGCTAATTTAGCAGTTTTTTCTGCAAGATCATTTTAACAAACTTTAAGTTAGTGGCTTTTTCTGCTATTTTTAATTTATGCGTTTATTTCTATGAGTGTAATAGAAAAATTAAACACTTATTAGTATGTCCTTATTATTTATGATAAAGTAAACCTGAGAAGTGGGAAAAGTAATGACATGTGATATTTCAGTAGAAATCCAGAAAATTTCAAATAAATTAAAGATTTCTATTTAAAATGCAGAAAATTTGATATTGAAAATTTTCATTTGTTATTAAATTAAATAAAGATTTATTTTAAACTTTTAAATGAAAGTGCGAATATTCAAATAAAAATTAATAATTTCGCGTTATTAAAGTTTTCTCAATTTAAATTAGTTAATCAAAATTAGTTAATAGTAATTAATTAGTATTCTGTAATTATTAGTATTCTTCTATCCGTATTTCATTCTTGCCTAAGGAAATCGTTCTTAGAATCGCTAGAGACATTTGTTAGGTTATATCATAAACTCAATGAGAATTTCTTGTTCGGGTATAGCACCTCGATTGAACACGTCAAATATAAAAAACAACAACAAAATACTACCGCAATTTAAATTTTTACAAAATTAAAAACTTCAGATTCAATGTAAAATAAAATTTTGAAATGTTATTTCATACTATTATACGCAACATTGTATTAGTCGATATAAAATCATGCTAATTAATATATACCATATGTAGTAATATATGCCACATCTACTTTAATATCATTCGATATTATTAATATGTTTGGGATATTAATTTGTATGGGACCATATCAAAAACTTTCGAAAAACCAAATCCAAGATAAAATTTTATGTGATCATATATAGCCACATTAACCTATACAAAGCTATACGGTTTTATATAAATATTATATTAAATAAGATATCATAAACATAATTTTTATATTTATTTTTTTTTTATTTTTCTTATTTTCAATAAGCTGACACAACAACACAAACGTCTTATAAATGAAAGTGTTAGTTACATTTAGTGAATATAAAATAAGAAAATGTTACCTTAAAATTACAAATATTAATTACTACAAAAATATCAGGCACTGGAAACGTTTTATTGTTTTTATCAAAACTAAATATCAAAGAAATTTAAAATGTTTTTACCCGTATGACTCAATAGAAAAGAAAAAAATTCAAATATACTTTAAATTAAAAATATCCCCCAATTTTAAAATCAAGAAATATCTTTTGGAAAAAATATCAAAGTTGAAAAAATAATTTTGAAAAATAAAATGGTTTTCGAAAAATAAAACGTTTTTTCTTTAGTTAGTCTCTTTTCTTTTTAATCTTTTGTTTTAAGTCTAATACTATTGATACAGATATTATTGTGGAATTTTGGTTTGATTGCAGTAAAAATCGTACCATTATAGTAAATTTTTTTCTTGCTAAATTTTCTTTTAATATTCTAGCAAAAAAAAAAATTGCAGAATGTAAATAGGGGATTCAGTTTTAATATCAATTAGTTGCACCAGAAATGTATTTTTTCGCATTCCGTCATTATTTTGAAATTTTTGAAGTGTACTGTTTTAATTTGATTTTTAATACCAATATTTTTGAAAATGAAAATTATTCAAGTTCGAGGCCATACTCTATATTTCTTCATTAGGATATTGTCCTAACAAATAATCTATAGATTTTTTTGTTTTCAAATTTATTATTTGACCCTTTCAGGAATGTGTTGATAGATCTATTTCGGGAATTTTCTAGGTTCCCATCATCAGAACACGTTTCGAAAGCGGTAACAATCCCATGCCAAACATCAAACATACATATGAACTAGTTTACTCACTACATGAGAACTAATATACATATGAGTTTGAAGTTAAAGATTATAACCATTGATCAAAAAATAAATATGTATATTAGTTCTCATGTAGTGAGTAAACTAGTTCATATGTATGTTTGATGTTTGGCATGGGATTGTTACCGCTTTCAAAACGTGTTCTGATGATGGGAACCTAGAAAATTCCCGAAATAGATCTATCAACACATTCCTGAAAGGGTCAAATAATAAATTTGAAAACAAAAAAATCTATAGATTATTTGTTAGGACAATATCCTAATGAAGAAATATAGAGTATGGCCTCGAACTTGAATAATTTTCATTTTCATTGCACAATTAACGGTCGAAAAAACATAATTTTTATTTTTAATAAAAATTATAACAAACTTGTATAAAAGGCAGATAACCGCCAAGTTTACTTCCCCTGTTTTGCTTACAAAGTAAACAAAATATAAAAAGGAGAGAGAAACAAAAAAAAACGTGTATTGAATATCCACCAGAGGTGGATCTTGCACATCAAACAAGTTTTCAATTTATTTTTTGATCAATGGTTATAATCTTTAACTTCAAACTCATATGTATATTAGTTCTCATGTAGTGAGTAAACTAGTTCATATGTATGTTTGATGTTTGGCATGGGATTGTTACCGCTTTCAAAACGTGTTCTGATGATGGGAACCTAGAAAATTCCCGAAATAGATCTATCAACACACTCCTGAAAGGGTCAAATAATAAATTTGAAAACAAAAAAATCTATAGATTATTTGTTAGGACAATATCCTAATGAAGAAATATAGAGTATGGCCTCGAACTTGAATAATTTTCATTTTCATTGCACAATTAAAGGTCGAAAAAACATAATTTTTATTTTTAATAAAAATTATAACAAACTTACCAATATTTTTCTTACAAATTTTACTTGCAAAAAAAATTTGCGAAAATAATTGCAAAAAATTTGTTCTATACCAATTTGTTCGTTTGCAGCATGATTAAATTTCAAAATCTATTAAATGTACCAGAAAACTTTTTTCGAGTTCCTCCATTATTTGAAAATTTTTTAAGTACTGATTTTAATGGCATTTCTATTAGAAATATTTGTATTTTAAATTTTCATATTTGCGTAAAAAAAATTTCAAACAAAATTTGGAAAAAGATAATGGCAACAACTGTTTTTACCAATTTGTTTATTTGCATATACACAAAAAAAAAAATAAAAACCCATTTCAGGACAACCACCGATTCAATAACTTTAATTGCCGAAATTCCGCAAACAATGAATAAGAAATTGATAGATCTTTAATGTTTTCGAATAGATAAATATTCAGATTGAAACAACTGAAACTAAATTATTTAACTTAATAAAGTCATAAACCTAATAAGAATTAATATCTTATCTAATTGAAATGAGTTTAAAATATTTATTACTAATACCACTAAACACAAACATTTATAAAAAAAACCACTACATAAATATTACAAAACAACAACAGCAATGTGTTGATGTTTGCTTTAAAGCGATAGTATAAAAAATGTAAAGCAAGTAACAAATTTGAGCAAATATTTAATTGATTTAATTAATTTTTAATTGACAGCTTTTAAAATTGTTAACAACCCGATTTAATTGAAAAATGTAGGGAAGTATTTTTTTTTGTGTATTAACATTTAAAATTAATTAACTGTACCAGAAAATAAAAATTCCAAAAAAAGCTTGAAAAAAAAATGTATACCAATTTGTCCGTTTGCACAATGTAAATTTTAAATCAGCTGTTGGAATCTATTTTTTCTGCCAGAAAGCCTCTTTTATCATTCCACCATTGTTTTGCAATTTATTAATGAAAATTGGAAATCTGCAATTAGTGGCATTCATGACAGTGAAATTCCTTATCAAATTATAAAAAAAAAATATATAAAGAGCTTCCATATGTACATGATTTTAAGTATTTTCACAAAATGTATTATCGTTCTAATTTTTTGTTATATTTTATTCAACTTTTTTCTTCAAAGATGAAAATAATTGTCTACTTTGTTGAAAATATCAGTAAATATCAAAAAAAAACCAAAAATTAAAAAAAATTATGAAAACTAAATATCCATCCAGAAAAATAAATTAATTTGTACACAAGTGTTCGTTTTATATTAAGGAACAAGCAAAAAAAAAAATTGGAACGACCCAGCAAAAAATAACCTGGATTTGGTAAGCAGTAACTCCATTTTATGCTTCCAAAATAGCGCTTCACCGCATTGCATACTATAAAGCAATTACGGAAGGCATTCTGTAGTGCTTCCCAAAATGTCTTCTTTGAAGCAGTGAATAATGTATACAATGAAGCAATAAAGAATGCATACCATGAAACATAACTGTTGTCAACATACAAAAGAGCGCTTCTTATTGCCTAAGAAGGCATAAATTTATTGCTTCTAAGAGCACATGAAATAAGCGCTTTTCACATGCTTAAAAGAGACATACCAAGTGGGACATCGCGAACAAAAATCATGAATTCTTTATCTGCTTTGGAAGCGCTTAGAAATTACATAATGCCTTCCGGAAGCGCTTCTGAGTAAGCACTATTTTTTACTGGGGATACAGATTACCATGGCCCCTGCGCAAGGATGACACGCAAAATCGTGAAGCGTTCCACATTTTTAGTCAAATATTATACAAAACGAAAATTGTGTCCCGGTATTCTATCATAACTTTAAAAGGGCCAAAAGCAGCATCAAAGCAATCAATTTTAATTTATTAGAAAATAAGAGCAGATATGATAAAAGTATAGCGGCCAGAGAGCTTCGCATAGTGCAAAGCTCAAAAGCCAAAAAATGTTGGTGGTTAAATGGATAATATTTATAAAATTTCTCTCTTTTTAAAATTTAGACTTTAGTTTTAAGTTTCTGCCATTAAATAAGTAATATTTTCATTACAAAATAAATATAATTTCTGCAATTGTAAAAGCAAACAAAAAAAATTTTATTTGTAAACCAAACCTATTATATTAAGAATACTCGAGAGTTCGTTCTGAGACTTTGTATATATGTATATTAGGGTGGGCGATTTGAACATCTTAATGGGCTCTTCGCGTTTCTGATTCTTGGGATTGTACTGAGCAAAAAAGTCCACTAGACCATACGTCTACGGTGAAAATCGAGCTTCCAGATTTTGACTTGCTTGTAACAATGTGTGGGATGGACATATCTCAGGAAGTAGGAGGAGCTTATCCAAGATTATGGTATCAATCTCTTCTTTGGAAGATTCTCTAGCAGATTAATGCATCAATCATATTTGTGGGTTGGGTTTAATTTTTAATTTCAAAATAGGCCTTTTTAGCCGTATTTTGTGAAAGTAACTTTTGCACTTTCACAAGGCCAAAACTGCCTGAAGGAGCGTTCCAATGCTTTTGCGATGTACTAGAGAGTTCTTAACTATTGTCTTAGCTACAATTTTTTCTTAGTATTGGATCGAAAATCTCAATGGTTTGGCTGTTATAGGCCAAAATATCCAAAAAACGTGACAAAAGTCTGAGAAAAACTGCTAGTCAAAATCTGGAAGCTCGATTTTCACCGTAGACGTATGGTCTAGTGGACTTTTTGCTCAGTACAATCCCAAGAATCAGAAACGCGAAGCGCCCATTAAGATTTTTTTCCTTCCATACTAATCGCCCCACCCTAATGTATATAGAATTATTATTATAACTATTGTTTATTATGGTTTAAGATTTTTCAAAAGTTGTGAATAAATAAACTTAAAAAACAAAAAAAAAGCAAAAAAAGCGTTTTAAAAGTTTTAAAATCTGGTGCCTGAAAAATTCTTTAAAAAAAATTTAAATTAGATAAATCATTATTAACTAACATGTTTTAAAAAATAATGAATTATAATTGTGATGATATATTTAACATAACAAAATTATAACATATCAAAAATTATTGAAATATTTTTCATAACTCGGTTTTTAACGTGCTTGCGTGCAGAAATGGGCGACGTCAATTACATTTCACAATTATTCACTTGTGATATTTTTCAATATTATACATAATTTCAGACCTACGCTCACACTTGTAGGCTTAAACGAATGTAAATGATTGTGAAATGTGATTGACGCCGCCCATGTCTGCTTGTATTGTTTATAATTTGAAAATGTTTTTTGAGTTTGTTCCAAAGACGAATAGTAGAAATTAGGAACTGTCTTTCGGAAAAGAGGCACATAAACTTTTTTTGTGGTTATTTTCTTGCCCCAAGGCGATCTGCCAAATTTTAGTCTGCAGTAGATATAGTTTGGGTGTTTGTCAACAACGATTTTGTGGAGTAACAAAATATCTGGCGATATTAATATATGCGACGTTAAGTTTACGGTATTACTCTAACTCTCACTCTCACAGTCAGCAGAAAGTTCGAAACTATATAGTAAAACAGGAATCAAGTAGGATTTAGCTCAGAGTAAAGGTGTTGATTCTTGGACCGCCCATAGTCCCGGTTCACACACGGCAATTTTACTTGCGCAATATTTCTTCAATTCTCCTTTGAACTTGCTTTTGTGTTCACACAGGAAAAGTTTGTTTCAGCAATTTTCGTTTTGAAACTTCGTGTTGAAAATTGTGGATGACAAAACAAAACGGAATTGGAGTACGGGCAAGTCTGTATCCCCTTCCATTCTCTTTTCCTCCCTCTTCTATAAACTCAAGAATTGCGCAAGTAAAATTGCCGTGTGTGAACCGGGACATAGCTTTCGTAACATCCCATAGACTGTACCAGCAACCGAATTGATGTGATTAGACAAGGTGAGTTGACTATTAAACGTAATTCCACGATTAGGCGAAGTGTTCACGTACTCGACGACAGTATCGTTTATTTTTATAGCGATATAATTTTCAAATATTTTGCTGCGTTTGGAGATGATGATACATTTTGTTTGGGTTTAGGCATAGTCCATTCTCAACGGCCCAGTGGGGTATTCGATATAGATCCTGATTAATAAATACATCACAGCATACATATGAACATGACTGAATGTTGTAACATCAGTCAGGTCATTGATGTAGAAGCAGAATAAAAGAGGAGCCAGTATTGAACCTTGAGGAACTCCACTAATAACATTAATTAGATTAGTAGTTTTACCATTCATATGCACGAGTTGAGATGTATTGTAAAGATACGGTGCTATAAGGTTGAAGGAGGATTTAGAAAAGTGATACAGCTTTTCAAGTTTCTTTACAAGAATTGAATGGTTAACTGGATCAAAGGCTTTGCTATGGTCCAAAAGTATCAGAAATGAAACCATATTTAGATCAATTCTTATATCTGCAACGACATCCGCCAATGCAGTAACACAGCATTTTCATTTCGTGAAGCCCGGTTGCTTATTATATAATATCATATAATTGTATATGAACGTTTTTACTCGGGTTTACAAAAATGCTCTATGACACTTGTTTAATATTACAAACATAATTTACTTTACAAAATTTTTCCCTAAAATTTTCTGTCAAAATTAGTTAATTTTCGTATAACAATTTTTTTCGTTATAATTTAGATAACACCCATTATTTGTTGTCTAAAAAAATAGTTTTTGTAATAAATCATTATTGACATTAAACTAAAAATGTTTGAGTTTGCCTTAAACAGTGGATTACACCTGATTACTAAAATCATTTTATATCAATCTTAATTTGAATAAATTAAGTAAATTTTTTTTTGTAGTTTAATGACTAAAATTTAAAAAAAAAAAAAAAACCAAACGAAAACAGAAAGAAAACTTGTCAACAGGTTTTTCATTGATTATTTAATGGTGGTTAAATCTACCTTTTCTCATTTAAATACTTTGGTTAATTTTTCTGTCAAATTTTATAAACACCACAAAAAAAAAAAAAAACTTAAATTAGAGAACTAAAATAAGATCCCAGGTAAATTTTTGTAATGGGTGCGATAAAGTACTGCACTACCTGTATCATTATATTCCAACAAAAAGTAATGAGCTAGCGATAATGGGTGACATTATGCATCACTTTGTAATGAATACTCCTGACCTTCACCATTATTTCGAAACAGAGTAATGGGTTACCAATAGTTGGTTACATAATGCATTACATTGTAATGTATACTCCTTACCTTTAGCATTATTTTGGAACATAAAGTAATAATTAAGCTGACTTAAATGTACGCAAATGCTTCCGTCTTAATGACCATAATACCGTACTACAGGCGGAGGTCACCGCGATTACGGAGTGCATTAAGCAGGTGAATATCATGGGCTTGACCGGTGATATTGTGATTTTCACGGATAGCCAGGCGGCTATCCGGGCTTTATCTACGGACTCTGTGGGATCAATGACGATACTCAGGTGTAAAGGGGAAATTAACTATTTCTCTGCACGGGGACGCATTGAGATTATATGGGTGCCGGGACACTGTGGTATAGCGGGGAACGAAGTGGCTAATGATTTGGCTAGGGGAGGATCTTCCTTGGAATTAGTCACTTTGGGAAACGCTAAACCTTTTCGAGCTCTCAAGGCGGAGCTGGTGGACTGGGCTGACATCATGCATAGGACCATCTGGGAAAATGCGGTTGTTGGCAGGACTACGAGTATTCTCTGGGGCAACCCGGACACGGACAAGACGAGGGAAATTCTGAATCTCAGTAGGAAGGAACTGAGTCTTTTGATGGAAATCCTCACGGGACACTCGACACTTAGGGCCCATCTCCACCGTATTGGTAGGGCGGACTCGGAAGTGTGCAGCGCCTGTGGGGAGGACGAGGAGACCTTGGAACACTATCTCTGTGAATGTCCTGCATTTGCAGGGATCCGGGTCGAAATACTATCCAGTGACCCAATATCCACATTGGGGGATCTTAGGGGCATAGGATGGAAGCAGTTGAGGAGTTTCGTCAGAGCGACGGAGTTCCTGGGGTAGAAAGGTGACATAGGACCGATTGTTTAGAGCGCACAACAAGCCGACATTCTGGCTTAAGTGTAAGTCCTAATGGACTTGAGTCGAATTAGGAAAGCATTTTCCCTTCTCCGAATCCTCTTTTCGACCTAACATAACCTAATGAATTACCAATATTTGGACACTCATGTATTACCTTGCAATGATACAAAATAACCTTCTACATTATTTCAAAACATAAAATAATGGCTTACCAATCATTAATTACATAATACATGAAATCTAATCGTAAAGAAATAATTAAAATATCTATTTGAAAATCTATTTATAGACACATTACTTACTTTATGACTTTTTTTAAGCATGAGGGTACACTGAAAGTTTTATCCTTCATGATATTATTGCAACAGTTTCATGGAATTTTTTTCGTATATTTAATGAAGAATTTTATTATAGCTTTTTGATTTATTGTCGGCTTGAGGTCATGTGAATAAATTATTTTAAATAAGTAAACAAAAGTTTTTAATTTTTATTCGTTTATTTATTAATTCTTTATATTTAAGAAGTATTATCCATATTAAGAAAGTTTTCATAAACTTGTTTTCATAAAATTTCATAATTTCATAAAAAAAAATCATTAGATTTTATAAATTATCACTTCATAAATTTAATGAACATTTTTTGTTTAAAGATTTAATTCTCAAGTGTTCAACATATTTTTTAAATTATAACTTTATTAATTTTGGACTTCAATGAAATTGTTTAAAAAGTCATATGAAGCGGTTCATCGGTTTTACTAGTTCCGAGGCATTTTTAAGACATTCATGAAGAGTTTTATTAATTCAACTCAACTTCTTAATATTACAAAATTTTATGAAACTGTTTCATAAATTCTATAAACACTTTATTGTCGAAATGATTCATTAGTTTAATAAAGATTTTCATTAATTCTACAAACATTTCATAAACATTGACTTTAATGAAATCTGTTTCATAGATTATATGAAAAGTTTCAGTGGACGAGTTCCAGTGACAATTTTCATTGAAGCTATGAAGAAATTCATTACTGAAATACTGATAATTTTCTCAGTGTAATGAAAACTCAAAGCACAGCAATCCATTTACATTTAACCGATTAATCGACCTATTTTAATCGGTTATTTGGGTCGAATAATTATTTGTGTTTTAAATTATTTGTTTCGACTTTAACCGAAATATAGGTGGTTAATCGAGGAATCGGTTAATCGATTAACCGAATTGGAAACACTAACATATACAGAAAATAGCTAAATAAATTAGATTCATGGGATTTTTTTTACAAAAAAAATTATTTTGACAGCCATATTTTTGGCAGCCATAAGTTCGGTTTGCAATTTGGACGTATGCTAAAGGGTCCGCCAAATAACTTCTTTTTTTTTTGAAAATACTAAAAAAAAACTACTGAATATTTTCTCAAATTTCTTTTTTTATTTGAAAGTACAATCCTTCCGGTTAATAATGGAAAATAATTTAATTCAAATGGCTGCCTCGGCTGGCCATGCAGTAGCCTACACGATCGGTCCAATTTTTAAGCACATTATCGATTGTGTGCAGCTGTATTTCACCAACGGCTTCACGAATATTGTCCTTTAAAGCGTCAATTGTCTCTGGCTTGTTGGCGTAACACTTATCTTTGACGGCACGTAGCGCCGTCCTGTTGAAACCAAATGTTGCCAATATCCTCCTCTTCAATTTTTGTGAACATAAATTCGTTCAACATGGCCCGATAAGGATCGCCATTGACTGTAACGGCCACTCCTTGCTCACACATTCTGTAGCATTACCATGATTTTCAAAGTAATGTCGCAATATTTCCCAGCGTTGTTCAAGCGTATACACAACCATATTCGTTCAGCTGAAGGATAAAACTAATTATCTGTCAAATCAGACATGAGCTAAGTGTTACCATTCACGAAATAAGCACTAGTTAAAAAAAAAAAACGTTAGATGGCGGACCCTTTATATGCATACGTCTTACGCAACAGAATATGGTTTTGATGAAAATGCTTATAAATCCGAAATGCAGCTACTTATGCCACCGATATTTTAATAAGATTTAGAAAGTGGCACACAGTATTTGATTCATTCGATTTAAAAAAAAATAAAATTTTTCATACGGATTGTAGAGCTTCTTTGACCTGGACGTATATATACGTCCTACGCAACAGAACAGAGTTATGAAAAACATTCAATTAATTTTATTTATGAAAATCTATTTATAGACACATTTCTTTTCCGAACCTGGTAACCATATAGGTAACTAGTTACTTTACCCCCTACTAGGTAATGAGTCCACAAAATACGTTTAGACGCATCGCCTGTAAAATTATCAGTGAAGTAAGGAGCATTGCAATGCGTATTTGGTAATGTGTGGTTTTGCTGGGATACCAGAAAAAAATTTAATTTCCAAGAATTACTTTTAACTCATTCACTAAAATATGTCCAGCAACAACAACAACATTAATAACTAAAAAAATCCAGTTAATATCGAACACAAGATAGAAAGGTTTTAATTGTCGGCATGTTGAATTTAGTTTAAAGCAACAGCAGCAGTCAACAGTCAATATTTAAGAACAGGTACCCCAAAATGTAGGTATACTAGATGTGTATTTGTTTTAACACTAAACTTACCAAAAGTTGAAATGTGAATTTTGTTGGCTACACAGAGAGAATTTTGTTGGACGAAAAATAAAAATTTATTTAAAGATATCGAACTTTTTCTAAACATTAACTTTCAGCTGTTTAAAGACAAGGCGATGGTATTGTGTTTGCACACACAAAATGGTTAACATCAACTTCCATATAAATGCTAAAACTGCATGTTTGTAAAAAAAATACTATAACTTGAACAATTTCAATGCGATGTAAATGAACAAATGTTTATTTTTCATTAAACTATTTTAGTTAGGAGCTACCAACCCGAGTAAAAAAATAAAATAAGTATATGATCATATAAAATAGCATGTGGGCAATTCCTGGGCGACGGACGCGACATTCGTACACTTTTAGTTGAGCAAAAAATAATAATAAAGTAATGGAAATTTGTGTTATATATCATCAGTGTATTGAAGTTAGGAAGAGTACTAAATTTGAGGAACAACATTGGGCTGAATCAAAAATGTAGTAAAAAGATATAAGCAAATATCAGCGATAAACGTACGCGACAAATATAGAAGTTATAGAAATATACATAAGTCAGCGAAATTTGTAAAAAAAAAAAATTTTTGTTAATGTGGAAATTACGTTCTAAAGAACGTCTTTTATGTGTAGATTTATGAAATATGAAAATTTTCTTTTAATTTTTCTAAATTGGGTAAAGTACAAATACGGACACGAAAAGACGCACGTGACAATTTTTTCCAAGAGAACAAAACACACTAAATTTGGTAATAATAATGATTTAACTTTAATTAGAAAACCTAACACAACATAAAATTAACTTCAAGTAAAGGTAATAATAATAACAAAAATGAAATCGAAATAAAGTTCCATATTCTCAATTAGGTACTTTAGCATATATAGTATAATAGTTAATAAAGTTGGATTTTCTCAGTTAATTTTAATTATAGATTTTAATGAATAAGAGGTCCGACCAACATCAATGCTTTCGTTGTCGAAATACTAAAATCAATGCAGGCTTTTAATCCCTTTAATATTTGGAACATTCTGACACAGCTCAGCCAGTTCAGGTGAAGATCCCTCAATTTGTTCTGTCGATATATAAAAAAGCTTAACTCCATCAATGTTGTTCATTACACATTGATAATTGATAAAACGATAAAACGATAAAGCACCCTATGCATTCCCCATAGGGGAGTCAATTGACTGGTTAAAGAAGGACTTATCACAGGACTGGTATAATTTAATACTGAAGTGGGTTTAGCAGTTGTCCTAAATTATCAATCCTGTGACTGGTAAAGGGAGGGCATACCACTTAACCGGAATGTTTATTAACAAGAAATTTACCCACTGGAAGTAGGTAGCAGTTGTATATTTCGGCCAAGAAATGAGAAATTTGATTAAATTTTTATAAAATTGGATATAACCTAACACATAATTATATATAATACAAACATCTGTCATTTTAGATATACTTATATATAAGCCAAAACTGATAAAAAAAATTCCTAAGTCAGTTTCTATGTAACTATATATAATTCAAAAATCGCAAAATATTTTACGAAAATAGTCTAGAATTTAGCGAAATCGATTTCCATTACAAATAACACACCCTCCAGCAAAATTTTTTAGAACAGATTACCTATGAACCTATTCTAGAAAAGCTTCTTTTACCACCGTTTACATGGAACCATTTCACTCTCCCAGAAGCAGGCTCTAGAACCGGCTCTAAAGAAACTTGTTCTAGTTTGCAGGTAAAGAACTTATTGCAAATATGACAAACGCCATATAAAAAGAATCGGTTTTAAAACAGAAATTATAACCTATTATAATACAGTATAAGTTGTTCTGCAACCTGTTATTTGGATTTTACTGGGCCATTTTAATATTGAAAAACATTTTTTGTGGGTTAATGAGAAAAAAAGTCGCCAAAATTAAACCGCCAAAATTGAAAATTGATGCGCCAAATATTTAATATTTCGGAACTGACTAATTCTGATCTAATTAAAAAATAAAGCGCTCTGACTAACGTGTAGTGCGAGTGCATGTGGCATTAGAAATCAGTTTATCTATACCACGGTCAGTGATTGCACACAAATATTTCATATAGACACAATCGAACAAATAAAAACATAACAAATATTACATTATTCAAAAAAAAGGGTCACTGACGAAGGTTCAATACCAGAAACTGCGCAGTCTGATTCAGAAAAAATTTAAAATTTGCAATGTAGTTATGATTTTTAGAAAATACACTCATTCTTCGCTACCACGCCTTTCACAAAAAATAATTTGTTTTATCAAAATTAGTGACCGTGCTTCGAAACCGCCAATATTTAATTGGTCCACACACTTAGTGGAATGAGGGATCGCTTCAATATTATTATTTTTTTAATTCTCTTGATGTGTTTAAAGAAAAGCGCCCAAAATATTTTTAATATTTGCAATCTTTAATTTTTTTAAATTTATTTATTCATGAAAAAAACCAAAATTTTAAACATATTTTTGGCCTAAGGTTAACAATCTTATAAAAACTAAATATTTTTTTTATGGATATTTGGAGTTAAATATAATACAAAAAAAATTAAATATTTTTTTTTTTTTTTGCTATTTAAAAAAAAAAAAAAAACTATTTTTATTTATTTAAAAATACTCTGGTAGTAACCCCTAATTTTTTTTTCGAAAATTTTGAAAAAATCAGATAATTTTTTTTTTATGACTCTTAATCTAACCCTGGGTTGTCCCGTCCAAAATTTGTCAATTTGATTTTTTAAGAAGCGTATATTAGTGTATATTATATATTTCAATGCCACTTGGAATATCTAGTGTTAACTTTGTTTCTTATTTATTTTTTTTTTTTTGTTCAATCTTTGGAGACATGATAGTCTTAAGTTTAGTGCAGCCCCACTACAACCCAAAAAATTTCAAACCTTTATTTTTTAATTTCTTCTTTGTTTTTGTTTATCATCGATTTTTAATTAAGTGCAGAATAAATCGCTTTTTATTGTTAAAACACTAAAAATTAACAGAAAACAAAAACCGGTCGCCTCAATATAAAACTAATAGATGATATTTTTTTTTGTAAAGATCTGGTGTGTGATCTTCTAAAATTTCAGCTTTTTAAATTAATTTGTTTTCATTTAAAATTGAAACGACGTAACAGGTACATCGTTTTAGTAATTCTTTATTTTCTAGTTGTTGTAAATAAAAAAATTAATTAAATTTTTATGTAATTCTTTGTTAAGTATTCAAAAATTAGAAGAAAAGATGTATGAAAGTTAAATTTGGCTTTGATGAAACTTTCTATACTCTTTATTTTTAAACCCTTCAACCATTTTAAGAACTAGCTCATCAAAACAATGATAAATATTTTGATTAAAAATCAATAACCTGACCAACTTAATATTAGCGTTATCGAGATTTTAACAAACGGGCAGATAATAATCGTTAAATTACACTGCGCAACAAATTTTGAATCATCGCCTTCATCCTCAGTGGCTCCAATGAAAGTTGACTGTTATATAAATAAAACCGCCAAAGGGTTTTGACGATTTTGTTTCACAAACCTGTTACAAATACCTAAATTTGTAGCAGTTTTCTTATGTCTTGGACATTCAAAATGCTTGAATGGAACGGAATTGAGTCATATTTAATAAAGGATCTTTATTTTAACAAAAAAGATTTATTTAATGCTGCCAGACGAACTGTTTTCAGCAGTACGCGTACTTTTTTAGCCTCTGTACTTCTTCTTGTACTTTTTTTTTTGTTAAAAAAAATTAAATTAAATAATTTTTTTTATTTAATAACAAAAAATTTGTTCAGAGTATAAAAAGCAAATGCAGGTTATTTAAAACGCCTTGTAACAAAGTCTCATGTCTGCTCAGCGCTGCCAACTTTGACGATATGTCTAAATGTTGAGGGTTTTTGAAGTGAAATATGTATGATAAATTGACGATTTTCCAAAATTCATTGCATGTAAAATGAAAATTTTTAAAAATTTTATAAATTATGAAATGTTTTTCGACATTTGAAATGCATGGCTTTATTAAATAATTGAGCTCTAGGTAACGTTTGTATTTATAAAATATATATATATATATCCAATATTTCGTCATTCTTTGAATGACATCCTCAGGGAGTATGAATAACAACAAACAAATATTAAAAACAAAATTTTCTGCCGCTGCCCTTCACACTGGTCAACGTAACATTTAAAACACGAAAAAAAGAGTGGATCACATACTTTTAGTTTTGGGGTATGTCCGAAAAAGTAAACTTCAGACGTATTTTTTAGTTCTTAATAACATAATTTGTTACTTTTATGTGCTGATTTTTATGATTGGAAATAAAAATTTGTGGGCTTTTTGTGAATAGTACTGCAGCTTCCTTTTCTTCGATGTACTTCTTGGTGATTGCTTATCTGGCAACCCTATGCCGCTGTTTGACCTTATTTTGGTTTGCTTTCACTGAGACGAGGAAAAATTTTGGGTCAAAACTACATTAACTTTTTTTCCTACGGTTTTCAAGCAACGATGCACAATGCCAAGACGATTAAGGACGGCAAGAAAACTTTACTAAATGTTCTTATAACGATAGCCAAAATTTCCAGCTCCTATCAACATTGGAAGACCTCAACCCACATAATTTAAAATGGCAACTTTGAATTTCCAATTGCAATTAAACTCATAAAACACAAATTTTTAAAATAACACTATTTCTTAAAAAAAAATTCTTTTAATCGGTTATGTTTTTTTTTTACAAAATATTCAGAATGAATTCTGAAAATTATTCAGTAGCTCTTACAATAGACTTTCTTATCGAAAAAGATAATGTAGTTTGTCTGCCAAAATCGATGATTTCTTTGTATTTGACCAAGCCCATCTCGCCTACAAATGTAGCTATTTGCCAACTGAAATTCGGTTACTACGACTCAAATTCGGTTATTAGGAATTTTAGTGGGTTGGTGCAACTGAACATTAGTTTTCATGCACAAACACAAAATATTCAGAAATCTAACGTAAAAACAAGGTGGCGCAAAAGTAATCCTAATATCAGAAAATGCTATAAATTTTGCGATTGGCCCCTAACGTCAGTTCTGTTTTGACATTTGTGTAGTAAACACATGCGAAATACACGTTAATAAACAATGTTACGCTACACTGCTCCAGAACGCGGAATATTGGTGACTATTTATTTGACCAATAATCGGTCGGTGACTTTGGCACAACGTGAATTTCGTCGCAGATTTCCTGGCCGTCCAACGCCTACTGTTGACACACTGCGACGTTAAGCCGCTCGCCTCGAAGAGACTGGCACAACACGAGATGCTGCCAGGCGTGGCAGACCCCGGAGTAGCCGTTCTGCAGAGAATATTGCTGCTGTAGCCGAGGATGTCATGGAAGCACCGTCGACATCGACCAGACGACGTGCCACGCAAATGGGTATCAGTCGAAGGTCTTTACAGCGAATTTTGGTACAAGATTTGAAGATGTTTCCGTACAAAGTCCAGACGGTGCATCAGATGTTAGCTGCTGACCGCCAATCGCGTGTAACATACGCTCAAGCCATCCTTAATCACCACCAAGAGGAAGATGATTTTTCATCAAAAATAATCATGAGTGATAAGGCCCATTTCCATCTTAGCGGGTACGTAAATAAGCAAAATTTACGCTTCTGGGGCACTGAAAATCCGCGTGTAACCCACGAAGAGCCATTACACGCGCTCAAAGTCACTGTATGGTGTGCTGTTTTCGCTGGAGGAGTCATCGGACCTTTTTTCTTCGAAGACGTCGCGGGCCAAACGGTTACTGTGAATGGTGAGCGCTACAGGGCAGTGATCAACGAGTTCTTTTTGCCGCAACTTGATGAATTGGGATTGGAAAACATGTGGTTCCAACAGGACGGTGCAACGGCACACACTGCACGTGCCACAACCGATATGCTGAAGGATGCATTTCCCGGGCGCCTAATCTCCCGTTTTGGCGATTTGCACTGGCCAGCACGATCGCCTGATTTAACCGCTCCAGACTTCTTTTTGTGGGGCTTTTTGAAGTCGCGGGTTTATGTCAACAAGCCTCAGACTCTTGCAGCTCTTAAAGACAATATCCGTCAAGAATGAGAGGACCTATCGCCGGAAGTTTTGGCCAAAGTGATGGAAAATTCCATAAAAAGGGCTCAAATGACAATCAACTGTGGCGGCGGCCATTTACATGACATCATATTCTCGACTTGATGTAAAAAAAATTAAAATACCAAATAAAAATAATCCACAAGAAGAATCAAAGTTTTTCATTTTTTTTTTTTAAATTACAGCCAAAAAACATCGGAAGGTTATTTTTGAGCCACCTTGTATAATTATACTAACTGAATTTATAAGTTCTTAAAATACACTTCTCAATTCGGTTGGCACTATATTTCTCTGTGTGTACTATTTGTGGTAATTATTTTGTGACATTAAGTTCATTAAAACAAATATATTTATATTTTATTTTGATTTGATTTTCACTCATAGTGGAAACATGGTCAAAAATATTCCAACTTTAAGAGGCCATAAAAAGGAAATTCGAACTAACTTTGCAAAACCCTTTAGCGATTTTGTTTATTTAAAGGTCTACTTTAGTTTTCTATTAGAAGTCTGATTTTTCTTGTTGAACAGTGTTTTCTTGGAGTTTTTTTAAAAAAATTTTTATATATCATCGCGGTGATGATCTGTGCCAAATATTTGTATGTGTTACCAATGAAACGACAATCTTAACCTTAGGTGTAGGGTATACAAATATCTTTTCATACGCAAATAAAACTTAAAGCACCATTTAAGTTCTTAACTTTAAATTTTTCTGTTTTGTGTTTTAATAATAGAAATTTTGAATACTAAAGAAATTCTATTGTTAATTTATTATTTAATTTATTTATCTTCATTCTATTTTATTTATTTTCTTTCATGGCATAAAATTTTTTAAATATTCTTTTAAAAATATTCAAAAACCACTGCTAATTAAACACTAAATTATTCCTGCTAATCTGCTTAATTATAAGTTTTCAGTTTTTGTTGTACACTCAAAAAAATAAGTTAGTAGAAAAGTTAGTAAAACGTCTTGTAAATCAGGTATACTATTTTGTAGCAAAATTTTTTGCTAAAATCGTGTTATCAGCTAAAATTTTTGTTATACTTATTCAGCACTTAACTGTTTTATACTAATGCTTTACTAATATACTAATGTTTTACTAATTAATTTTGCTAAAAAAAAATTATGCTGATAAGCACATTAATAGTGTGGACGACAACCAGATTGAAAGATATACGCAGAATGAAATAGATGTCGCGGCATGTCAAGATGTAGTAGAGAAGAGGAAAATGATACTAAAAAGTACAACTCTAATAAGACATATAAAAAAATCAACCATGGAAGTTTTTGTATCTCTTTTTCATACATAAAACAAAATTGAGGATTAAAACAACTTAAATTTTGCGTTGTCACCGGCTTGTGAAAATAATTGTCTATTAACTAAATAAAAGACAAAATAAAATATTTATTTATTTAAACTAAATGTTTAATATTAATAATAGTGTGGTCAAATTGCAAACAAACATATACAGAAATGTAGACAGAGTAAAGCGAAAGACAAAGACACACATCTTAGGTAGATTTTTATGGTTCCTTTTTCTTATTGCAAAAAGGGGTTGTTGTTTCGTTTGTTTTTGTTTATTTTTTCGTTTCGTTTCTACAATTATCTTCGGCAGTTGCGTCCAGTAAACGATAGCATCATTTAGACAATCATTGATGTAAGTAATTTTTGTTATGTTATACATATATATTTATTTCTATATATTTTCAGATATTAAATTAATTCATGTCGTCAATGTGGGAAAATGAAAATTTTTATATTTCGTTATTATAGTAAAATATTTTTAAAAGAATCACAAAAATATGTTTTATGATTTTCAGCAAATAAATTAACTAAATTACAATTTTTCTACAAATTTTTTGCGTTTTTTTCAGTCTACTAAAATTCAGCAAAAAATTTATTAATTTTTAGCAAGTCTTTTTTATTTCTAATCTACTAAGTGTTAGCAAAACTTTTGCTGAATCTACTAAAGATTTTGCTGACATTAGCAACTTTTTTGCAAGCATTCTCCTGACTAGAATTTTGCTGACTCAGCAAAATTTTTTGCTGACTTTACAAACTTTTTTTTATGAGTGTAGTGTCACGTGTCGGCAACAACGGCAGCATTAACGTACATACATACTTTGCAAAAAACATTTTTTGAAGTTTTTATTAACGCAAAATATTGACACTTTATATAAAAAGTTAGTAAGAAATTAGAAAACAGGTTGTTGAAATTTTTATTGTTTATAAATATTTGGTTGTTCAAAATTTCTTTGTTAGTTTTTGTGGATATGGAATCACTGCGTGAATAAAATTTATTACAATTTTGTCATTTTTTTTTAAATACATCTTCGCGTTAAATCGGATTTTTACGCTTAATTCGTGGAAATACCTGGAAATATCAAATTCATAATTCTTAAAAAAAAAAATATTATAATAAGTTGGTAATGTAGGGTAGAATCGGGAGCATGCGCCATTTTTTTTATAGCGCTGTTGTTCAAACAATTTATTTTTTTTTTTTGAAAAATTATTTTTTTTTCTAAAACTTTACACACACTCACAAGAACTTTTCCATAAAAAATCAACAGTTATTTAAGAGTTTAATCGGTAAAGCTGTTTCAATGGAATATACAGTTAAATTGCCAAAGAAATATATTTTTAACTTTCTGTCTGTTATTCAATAAACAAAACACGGACTTTCGGTCCTAGTTAAAATCTTAAGTTAAAATTGTCTTTTTAAAACAAAAAGTTGTTATATTATATTGAGTATTGAAATAAACGAAAACAATCTATTGTTTATATGGATTTTGCCAATTAATTTTTCAACAGTTAAACGATGTTTTTAACTGATTTTCAGTTAATTTAATGTGTTTATTCAGTAGTCTTTACGGACAAAATATTGTGTGTGTATCTAGACTTAAATTTGTATATTTGAAACATTATTTGAACAGTTCATGCGAATAAGGACGAATAGACCACTTTTTCGCAAACACGTTTTTTTGCATAAATGCATTTTATTAGCAGAGCTCTACAATCCTATGCAGAAATTTTGGGGAAATATTGACTTTTAAGGCTAACAAAATGACTTTGAAAGTGCAATAATTCGTATATTTTTATATTTTTGTTTAAATTGGAAGTGAACTAACGCACAATTTTGATTAAATACTACACAAAAACATACAAAAATTTTACTTTCGGTAACAATGTGTTAAAAGAACATTGCGAGGAACAAACCACACTTATTATATTGGCAAAAAAATTTACCGTTCTTGAGTTATAAAACTTTAAAGTGTGGAAAGCAAAAAGGGCGAATATCGATCCTTAACAAAATGTTATATAAAAATTATTTAGCTGCGAGTTTAAAATTGATATTAGCTAAAATTTGAAATTGTCCTTAAAGTGTTACAAACGAATACCAACCATAGTTCGTCAAGTTTTGCAAGTCTCATGGAAATGTAGTCAAAATCTACTGCAAAAAAACACATTTTTATTCAAATTTCAATACATTTTTTTTTGGATATTCGCCCTTTTTCCATTTAAGCAAAAAATTAAAGTCCAATTTTTGGCAAGTTCTCTTTCGAATACCTTACTAAAATTTTGTATATAGGTAGATGTGACTTAAATCTTTAATCTAATACCAAAAAGTTGACAAAAATATTATTTTTTAACCGTTTTTTGCGTTTTTATTGTCCCCTGTAAAATTCTACAAATGGTCTATTCATCTTTATTCGCATGAACTGTTCATTTATATTTGTTCCATATATTATTTTTTTTTTAAATTTCCAAAAAAGAAAAGAAAAAATAGAAAAAGAAGAGGAAAAATGAAAAGAAAGACATTTCCAAATTTAAACGTTGCACAGTAGCGCCTGTAGAACAAGTGAGGTGGCAAAAAATCAAAAATTTCATGTGCCCCTAAAAAATATTGAATAATGCCCGTAATTTCAAGCAATAGATACCTACCGGTGCTTAGATACCTACCCGATTTTGTTCGTGTACACGGTAGGTATCTAAGCACCAGTAGGTATATATTGCTTGAAATTACGGCCATAAACCTATTTTATAGGAAATTGTCCAACGATTTCAAATATGCCACTCTTATTACAATCAGATTTTTGGTTCAGAAGATATAGCCCTTCAAAGTTGACCGATTTTCAGTGTTCAAAAAAACAGAACATTTTTATGTAATTTTGTCCGCTTTCAGATGCCGAATCTCGAAAACTAGATAACGGATCGTCATTCTTTTTAATGTTATTGATAGATATATTTATTAAGAGAAGATTAAAAAAAATTAGACTGTGTGCTTTGTATTGGTCCAGGTACTTTGATATTTACAAACTATCAATTTTTTCAATATTTCTCAACTTTGGTGGAAAATAAAAAAAAAACTATTAAAAACTATATTTGCCATATTTTTAAAATAAGTTCTATGATTAGTCCTTTACCTATTGCAAAAATTTCCAGCTGCCCGTCCTTGCCCCATTTTTTGCTAGAGGTAGAATTTTGAAAAAAGACATGGTTCAAAAAAGGTGTCGCATGCATTTTTGGGCAATTAATGACATATAAACGCGAAAACCCATTCTTATTATTATTGTTAATATATATGATTTTTGTTTATGAGTTTAGGTAGATTATACTATATATTTTAAAACAACCATAATCCCGTTATTAGTCAAGGCTAGGTAGATTTTTGTTTTTCATTCAAGGTAGATTATGAAAATGTTTGTACATTAGGTAGATTTTTGTTTTTAATTCAAGGTAGACTAGACTATATATTTAAAAACTATCATTATCCCGTGATTAGTCTAGATTAGGTAGATTAGACTATATATTTGAAAAAAAAAAATATCATAATCCCGTAGTTATATATTTTATGAACCTCCCTAATAATTTCTCCTTTTTGAATTATACTTTATACTCGTTTTATTTGATTAAAATATTTTATATTGTCCTACTTTTAATTTGTTAATTATCTTAATTTCGTTTTATATTATATTATCAAATATTTCTTTTATAATAATGAGTTTTTATAATAATGAGTTTTTATAATAATGAGTTTTTCAAACAAGTTGGACTAAAAGTAGACTAGAACAAGCACGGATTCGGAAACTCAAACGATGGAAACACTTCGAGAAGATTTTTTGAAAATGATGAGGCTGTAACTCGAATCACTGGAATAGACAATGAAATCATTAAGAGATTGGGAACGATCTTGAATATTTTAAACTGCAAGGAAAAAGTTGATTCTGAAAAGTATGGAGAATATGACTCGAAAACTGCATCTCTTTTAGTAAACTTATATCCACAGAAAAAGTTGACACCGACAGTTCACAAAATATTGTCACATGGAAAAGATATAATTGAATATCAGCCTTTGCCAATTGGAGAGCTTTCTGAAGAAGCACAGAAGTCCCTAAACAAATTTTATAAAAAATATAGACTGCTGAACACTTTCAAATCATCAAGGGTAGGAAAAAATGAGGATATCTTTAACATATTAGCAGCATCTTCCGACCCACTTATTTCATCACTGCGGCATATAAAGTCACGAAAAGAGTTAGAAAATAATTATAGTTCAGAAATGATAAGTCTTTTAGATATACCTTCCTTTACGGACTGTGAGCAATATTGAAAAAAAAATTGAAAAAAAAAATAAAAAAAAAAAATTTAATTTTTTCTGGAATAGTTTTAAATCATAAAAGCCTTTAAAAGAGACAAAAATAAAAAATAAAAAAATTAAAAAAATAAAAAAATATTTTTTTTACTACTCATGAAAATGATTTTTTTACAAATATCAACTTTGCTAACCTATAAGTAGGCACCTAAGAGGCGTAGAACACTTTTCAACCACTAATATCTATCATATGCTTTTTAAATTTGGTGATTATCTCATTTGGTTCGAAAGTTATGATTTTTGCAACGAAAAAACTCAAATGGAGCCACTGTGCGTTGTTGCTACGTTAAGGGGTTTACTACTCTCTTGAGGTGCTTTTTTATTTCACATTCCTTTACTTTGAAGTTTTCTCTATATACTGCAAAAATTTTGGTGAAAAATGCGGAGAAATAAAAAAAAAAAACGCAATATTTACTTTAAATGCCGATTTTCAATCGGATTTTTTTTTGTTTTGTAGAGTACTGAAAAATGAAGTCCCTTACATAGAAACATTTTTAAAATTTGTCCTAATTATTGTTGAAAATTCAAGGCGGATCAATAAGTCCGTGACTTTTTAAATGAAACAGTTTTTTTTTTACAAAAAAAAAAAAAAAAATATTTTCGCCTGTTTTTACGGAGATAAAAAAATCGGACTTCGTTTACATATATTGCGACTATATATCCCCGATGAACAGTTTATGATTTTTTTAATGGCCAATATCCTAAAAAATACACTTAGAATACTGTGTAGGAAAAAAACAGATGAAATTTCATTTAAAGAAAGGACGACTTACACTTCAGTAAATTCAACTAACATTGTCATTTGTTTTTTAATATTCCAAAAATTAACCACAATTGTAGTAAAAATGAACCACATATGCAGTAAAAAATAAACAAAATTTTAAATTTTATTTGTTTTAGGTTTTAAAAAAAAAAAAAAACACTACTATATAAAATGATTGTAAAATCATAATAAAGTAATTTGATGTGGTTTGGTTTTTTTAAATGAACTACATATGAAGTCAAAAATTAAATTTCTTCTACAAATTACCTGGGTTTATAATTTACAAGGGTTAATAATTTCTAAAATTATTAATTGTTTGCCAGCGAAATAAATATAAGTTCAGTGATTTAAAACTCAGTATCGCACCAAATCACTTTGGTGTTTTACAACTTCGTGTCATACATTTTAAGTACAATTTTTTTGCGTCGTTCTTTTTAAACGAAAATATGCAATTTATTTAAAAAAAAAGTCTTAAATGCAAAAAACAACTAAATTTTGGAAAATTCTGCGGTAAAAGTGTTTCTATGATTTGACCCATAAAAGTAATAAATACATGCAGATAAAAAATATGACTGAACATGATTGCCGACAAACAATTATCATATTATGATCATAAACATTATTCTGGCTGATAATATTTTGATCACTGCACACGATTTTATCATTATCTAGAATCGTAATATGGTTATGGGAATCATATTACGATTGTTACATGTTTCAATCATAACATTATGCTCTTAAACTATAATAACATGATGTTCTTTTCTCTGCGTGTATTTGCTTCAAATTATGGAGAGAAATGCTGCAAAACAATGTGTGCTCTGGTATGACGCTTTACAACAGTGATGCAAAATGTGGCACAATAGTGCCATTTGAGGCACTTTGAATTCTTAATGGCCCTGTCGAAGATAGTTTGGCCCTTTTAAATTGTCAATTTGGCCCTAAACAAAAAAACGGAAAAAGCATCACTGCTTTACAAACCTTGAGATTTCAACGCAATCTCTTTAACGAAAAACGATTATAAACTGGTGTTTCGTCTGGGTAACTATTTTTTTTTGTAAAAATTTAGGACTAGTTTACAATCCAAGAGTCGTCCACATGTGAGTACCGGAATTTCTCTTGGCTAAGATACATTTTTTTAGGAAGAAACTTTAAAAAGCTGCCGATCCAACAAAATTATATTCTATTTATTACAAAAAGTCATCTCTTTTTTTACTGTTCGCAATTAGCGATGACAATTTTAATCAGGCTAAGAAAAATTTTCTTTTTTTTAATTCAATAAAAGTAATATTTTATGAGTAAATAACATTTTAAGTCTCAAACTCTTTACGGAAGCAAAACTCTAAAGAAAAAGTTTTTTTAAGTTAAACTCGAAAAAATCTAAAGAAAACGGAACAAAGTGAGTTTGTCATGTAAATTATTCCGAAAAATGCATATTTCCTTGAAATTTTCATATTGCAAAATATTCAAAAATGCCCAATAATTCAAGACGAATAATTCGAAAACCGCCCTTTTAGAAAAAGTGGATTTAAAAAACTGAAGAAATATAAAAAAAAACGGTTTGTCGAATAATTCGGAAACCGGGTTTAACAACTCTAGATCGGAGCACTAAGTAAGAAATGACCGAATTATTGCCAAAAATGTTATAATATATTCAATTGTGCTTTGGTTGCTAATATTTCCACTAGATGGCGCTTTAAGGCAAAACCCATTACAAAAAATATTATATATATTCTATCGGCAAAGTTTGGTTAAAAAATGTCCATCGGATCTATGACGTGCCATTAATGAGTTAAGTGTATCATAAGTAACCTTTTTGCTATTTAGTTTAATTTAATTTTATAACTTTTATCTATTTTCTAATTCCAATGATTAATCAAACTTTTTTATCTTCTTTTTATTTTCAGATGCAATTTTACTTTAATTTGTTGTAAAAAATTTAGTCGTCAGTGTGTCTTTGTGTTAAACTACAAATCATTATGTTTTGTGTAAAATTTTTATTGAAAGAAATTGTATTAATTTAGTTTAAAAATAGTTTCAAAAAGTGCATTTAATAAAAAAAAAAAATAATTTTAAATTTAAAATAATTATTATTTTAATTTTACAAATAAAAGTCTTAATTTTTTTAAAAATAAGAAATTTTAAATATAAGATAATCAAATTAATAAATATAAAAAAGAATAATATTTAGAAATAAATAAAAATATAAATGTAAAAGAAATAAAATATATTTTTTATTGAAATTTATGAGATCAATAGCAGCAATAAGTGACTTCCCATAATGCAGAAATCTTTCAAAATGCATCAAAGAAATTTTATAATTTTGAGGTGAGTTACTACTTATTAAATATTTTTTGGATTTACTTTATTTTACTAAAAATTTAAATATTTGTAACTGTATATAAATTTTTGAAATTTTTTGTTAATAGTTTTGAACCAATAGGGCAAGAATTTAAATGCAAATGCTTGTTTGTAGTCAGTAGAACAAAATCGATGCTGACCAAATACTCTTCTGAATCAAAGAATTTGCAATAAAATGTCATCTACGAGGTCGGATAAGTCCGTGACTTTTTGAATGACACACAGTTTTTTTTGCAAAAAAAAAATTATTTTTCAACATAATCTCCTTTTAGCTTAATACACTTAGTCCAACGTTTCTTCAATTTTTTTATCCCTTCCAAAAATTAGGATTTTTCGAGGTCCATAAAATAGGCATTTCTCGTTTTTTTTTTTAAAATCCTCGTTAAATCGGTCCAATAAGTTGTCATTATATTCGCCGTTTATTGTTTTTTCCTTTTGAAGGTAATCAATGTGGATTATACCGAGTGCATCCCAAAAAACTGTTGCCATCACCTTATTGGCCGCGATTACGTTTATGGTCAATTGAGAGCAAACGCGGCACCCATCTTGCAGACAGTTTTCTTAAACCCAACTGATCATTTAAAATCGAAACCACACTGCCATATGAAATGCCTATGGCATCAACAACCTCACACACTTTTACTCTTCGATCGGCCAACACCATATCGCGGATTTTTTCGACATTTTCGCGTGTATTGAACTCAATTGGCCGTACAGAACGTTCAACACTTGTACTTGTGCGACCACAACGAAACTCTGTAAACCACTTTTGTACCTTTGAAATCTATGATGCAGAGTCCCCATAGTATTTATCAAGCTTTTCTTGGTTTTATTGTTTTTTTTTTTTGTCGCAAAAAATAATGTTTGTTGAGCACTCGATTTTCACTTTTTTTTTAATTTTTAAAAAAATCCACCAGGTTGTATGTTTTGAACAGCTGTTAAACGCAAAGTAAATGACGGAACTTGCTCAAAATTTGACAGTAGTCTATTAACAGGTGGTACTTGATGGGAGCAGTACTACGAGGGAAGTTCGAAAAGTCACTGTTTTATTCATCCGCTCCCGTAGTTTAGATTTTTTTTAACTTTTGACTGTACCCTCGTACCATTTAAATGCAAGTCAAACCTTTAAAAACCCGTCTACGTTATGGACTAGAGAACTTATTTGTGTGTACAAAAATGCTATTCTCATATGAGTACATATGAATCCACGGTGGCACCCGATTTTGACTTTAAAATAGAGTATAATGAAATGGCCACCATTGGGAAAAATATTTAATATTGGTTTTTTCATCAAAGAATATTGTTTTTTTTTTGTCATGCAAAGAATTTTTTTAATAAACCATTTCTTTATTTTTTTTACAATTGTTTAAATATTGCTGTTTATAAGGATTTTTAAAGTAAACCCCTCAATAACCTTCAATGTCCTTCAGTGAATAGTTAAAATAAAAAGGTTTCATTAAAAATAGTTTCATTAAAACTATTAAGCTTTTTCATTAAGTTTAAGAAATTTTTCATTTAATTTGTAAAGAAAACTTCATTAGTTCAGTGAAAAAATTTAATTAAAACTCGTCCCATTAATTATCTCCGTGTACCAAGCTTTCTTATCTTGGATATCATAAAAAATCGTTTAAAACTAAACCAATAAAACGGTTTAACAAACATATTGCCACACAGAGAAAATTTTGTTCGGCGTAATGAAGAAATTTTTCTGTAAATCACACAAACTTATCGTCAGAAAATAAACGAAAAATTTCTTAAAATAAATGAAAAATTTCATATTTTTTATGAAACGAAAGTTTCAATAGACTAATTCCAGTGCAGTTTCATTGAGTTAATGCAAAAATCCTTTAATATCATGCAAATAATTCTCTCAGTGCAATAACGAAACTTGTCCATAATTCCTTCAAATGCCAAAAACTAAAAACGATAAAATATATTTTTTGGCCAAACTGTTCTGTTGGATAATACACTGAGAAAATTCTCTCACTCATGATATTAATGGATTTTTGCATAGAAGCAACTGGAACTCATCCATTGAAACTTTTAATTAAACCAATGCATGTTTTCAAAAGATTTTATGACAAATAGCATTTCATTAATCAATAGTTTCATTCATTAAATGAAAAAGTTTCATTAAAAATCTAGATTCGTAAAAGTAATAAGCTTTTTGTTAATTTAAAAAAAAAAAATCGTTCACGTTATAAAAAACAGTTACATTAGTTTACTGAACATTTTCATTATTTTTCCGCAAATTTGACAAAAAACACCGATTTTTACACAATTGTCCATTATCCAATTAATTTGGACAAATACTACATTTACTGGGTATTCGGCAAAGTTAATAGCACAGTGGGAGAATTCTCTGCATGATATTAATGAATTTTTCATAAAACCAATGAAGTTGAACTGGTACTCGTCCATTAAAACTTTTCACTAAACTAATACAAATTTTCATAAAATTTTATGAAAAATATCATATTATTTATTACAAGTCTCATTAACTCCATGAAGAGGGTTCTTTAAAAAAAAATTGTTTCATAAAAAGTATAAAGCTTTTCATTAATTTTGAGAAAATTTTCGTTCACGTTGTGAAGAAAAGTTTCATTAGTTTACTGAAAATGTTCATTATTATTTGTCCACTAAAAACACAAACGGAAGAACTTGCCGACTGTGCAGAGTACCGAATTTATACCAAATATTCTTGGCAAAAATAATATTTTGAAGTAAAAAAAATTTTAGTCAAAAAATGTAATTCATTTTTGAAATCAGGGACTACGGGAAAGACTTTTCCCCAAAAAAAACTCTTATTCTGGCCCTTTGAACTATGGGGTAAATTCACTAAGTTAATGTTGCACATTTGTCAGTTATAAATATAATGGTTCTGGTGTAAAACTGATACTTTATATTAAATAACATTGTACAACACAAAAAAGAAATTACAAGGACCGGCCTATAAATTTTGATAGAAGAGACAAAAAAAAAGACACGTGTATCGGCGTTTTGAAAGTTTACATCTGGGTTTCATTTTAGGGGGAGGTAAAGTTTCCCCCAAATGCAAAGTTTGTATTGTCAATCGGCATAGAAAATCGAGTAAAGCTTACGTTTAAAGTATATGGTATGTTCGGCAAATTTATGTAAAATGTTACGGAGAACATTTTTATAAAATATGTTAACCCTCTAGCTCCTCAAGTTAAGGGTCTTTTTTGTCCTTCTTTTAAAAAAGACCAAAAACACCATTAAAACAGGGATTAAAGAGGTTAAAATGCTCCGCAAAAATATTCGCCGTGCAATTTTACTATAAATAAGTCCCTGAATACACCAAAACGGAAAATTCAACCAGAAAGTCAGATATAAGACACAACAAAAGAGAGCTTAGGGTTAATTTCGCATTTATAAGAATTTTATTTTAAAGAACCCCAAAAATTTAGCATGAAAATGAAATAGTTCAAATTTAAATAAATCAGTAATATTTCTATTATTTTCCCTTCAATAGCAAATTTGGATAGGAAGTATTTAATAATTACATTTTTTTAGCTCTACGCAATTCCACTTCATTACACTGTACAACACAAAAAAAAATTACAAGGTCCGACCTATAAGTTTTGATAGATTGCCAGCTGTTCTTTGGCTGATTATATCCGTTACATTACAACAAAAAAAAACAACAATCAAGTGCTATATTTCTTATTGTTCTGAAAACGTGTCAATTTGCGGTGCATATATTGTGTACATAATTTGTTTTGTGATTTGAGTGTACTCAGATTTTGGTGTATTCAGGGACTTATAGTAAAATTTCAAGGCGAATATTTTTGCGGGATATTTTAACCCCTTAAATCCCGCTTTTAAAGGTGTCCGTTACATTACAACAAAAACAAAACAATAATCAAGTTGTACTGAAAACGTGTCAATTTGCGGTGCATATATTGTGTACATAATTTGTTTTGTGATTTGAGTGTACTCAGATTTTGGTGTATTCAGGGACTTATAGTAAAATTTTAAGGCGAATATTTTTGCGGAATATTTTAACCTCTTAAATCCCGCTTTTAAAGGTGTTTTTTGCTCTTTTTTAAAAGAAGGACAAAAAAACCCTTACCTTGAGGAGTTAGAGGGTTAACATATTGTACAAAAATGTTTGATTTTGGTGTATTCAGGGACTTATAGTAAAATTTTAACATTTTAAGCCCCTTAAATCCCTGTTTTAAAGGTGTTTTTTGCTCTTTTTTAAAAGAAGGACAAAAAAGACCTTACCTTAAGGAGTTAGAGGGTTAACATATTCTACAAAAATGTTTGATTTTGGTGTATTCAGGGACTTATAGTAAAATTTTAACATTTTAACCCCTTAAATCCCTGTTTTAATAGAGTTTTTTTGCTCTTTTTTAAAAGAAGGACAAAAAAGACCCTCACCTTGAGGAGTTAGAGGGTTAACATATTGTACAAAAATGTTCTTCGTAACATTTGCTGAACCCACCATATACTTTAAACGTAAACCTTACTCGATTTTCTATGTCGATTGACAATACAAAAATTTGCATTTGGGGGAAACTTTACATCCCCCTAAAATGTAACCCAGATGTAAACTTTCAAAACGCCGATACACGTGTCTTTTTTTTTTTTGTCTCTTCTATCAAAATTTATAGGTCGGACCTTGTAATTTTGGAAAAAATTTGATTTTGTTGAACAGTGTAATTAAAGCTATAATTTCATAAAAAATAATATTAAAAAGGTTAATTTTTTTCGAATTTGTTGAAAGAAAATTTAGTCTGACACATATAACCATGTAATTAATTATTATTACGTAAAAGTCTTTTAAAGTGCTACCAATTTTTGCTGACGAAACTATCCCACCTGGTGGTCTGGCGTAGGTACCGCATAAGTCAGACCACCAACTTCTACCTACACAAAATAAATTTATATATTTTTGACACACACAAAAAAAACATGGGCAGTATTGAGTTACTATTAGTGTACACAGAAAAAATTATGGGCCAAAAATATCTAATTAATCGATTGTTTGAATATCAATGGCAATTTAAACAATTTTTTTAATTGATTCAATTAAAAAATTTATTGAATTTTCTACAGTGTTGACAACATGTAAACAATATTTTTAAAAATTTGGCAAACTATTTTTTTTTATTTTATTTAGATTAAATACTCAAACAAAGGTTTAATTATATCAATATATTATTTCATTTGTAAATAAAAAGAAAAAAAAAATCACAAATGATTAACTTTTAATAAGTTGAAAAGTTTACCGATTTCAAATACACGCAAAATCGTAGTTATTTCACTAGAATTTGCAACACTATTTTTGTTGAGATATTCGTGTACGCACGAAAACTTAATTTAGTTTCGTGTTTTATCTGTGGTAATAAAAGTGCACATGTGGATTTAAATAAACCTTATCGAAAAAGGACAATTAAACTATTATTTTTGTAAATAATTAAATTTTCAATAAGTATAAGTGTCATTAAACTATCATTTTAAAGTTGTGTGTGATTTTTTTAAGAAAGCAATTCAATTACAAGAACAAGTTCAAGACAAGACAAGCAAAACAAAAATTTTGTCTTTACTTTTATTTGTTTTCTTATAATACATTTTTATGTTAAAAAGCTTTAATTTTATTATAAATAAAATGTCAATTTAATTTACAAACCTACATTTCTTTTTTATTTAATGGGGGGCATATAACAAAAATAAAAAAATATGAGTTTTCAATTAAAACTAACATTGTTTTCTTCTCAAGTTTCAATTAAAATTTTAATCAATTTAACTAAACTTTTTAATTGAGGTTGTAAAGAAAAACAATAACTCTTTTAATTGATATTATTATTATTTTAATTGAAAGAGTTTTAATAAACTGTCGGCAATTTTTTTTAGTTAATACTATTATTTCAGTGGTAGGTGCAAAATCAATTAAAATATTAATTGATTCAATAAAATTTTTAATTGAAACCCATTTTTAGTTTTTTCTGTGTAGTCCGACTTCGACCAGAAGATGGTTTTTGTTGGTATTAGGTATTCTAAAGTATTATGGACAAATTTAACAAATGGATAAATGTTTATTGGGCTTATTAGATGCGATTTAGATTAAATTTAAAGAAAAGTCCTTCGTTAAACAATGCATTCAAAAATCGGCAGCTGAACAATCGGCTTAACAGCTAGAAATTCGGCCTTTTCCTTAAATTTTTTACTCAAAATCGAATTAAAACGGCACAACAAATGTATCTTCGATATCAAAATTTGTAAACATTGTCTCCAAATACCAAAAAAAACCGACCACATATATTTTTTGGCAGACGTCTTCCGTCGGACACTTCTTACTATCACTGTGTTGAGTGTGATTGTGGGTCACCCTGTTTTGGTATGCACATTAATATAATTATAAATATTTAAAATTATTATTATAATTTTTATTTTTTTTTTATAATTTGAAAAAAAATTCACATTTTTCGAAAGGTTTATTTACAATTTTAACAGCCCGATAAAAAAAGTTCTGATATATGTATATTAGGGAGGGTCGATTTGTAGGGAGGCAAACAAATCGCTCAACTTACAAGGAAAATCGTATTCTAGGGATCAAAATAAGATACTTTGCCGAAGGAACCATACCTCTACAACGAATTCTGATGACCCGACTTTTGACCAGTAGGATCAAATTTTAAAAAATCCCACTCTGATATTTCAGAAAGTAGGAGGAATCTCTTCAAGATTATGGGAGGTACTTCTTCTCCGGGAGACGCGCAAGCAGATTAATGCATTAATCATCATTCTAGGTGCCCGTTAAGGGGTTAATATTGAAGTTGAAAGAGGGCCTTTTTAGCCGTGTTTTTATAGCAAAATGGACAAATCTCGGGATTGATATATTTCAGAAAGTAGGAGGAGTCTTTTCAAGATTAGGGTCTCTATTTCTTCTCCGAAAGACGCTCTAGCAGATTAATGCATAAATTATATTAGATTGGGTTGGACTCGATTGGGCACTCTAAATGGGTCAAAGTGGGATTTTTCAAAATTTGACAATACGGGTCAACAGTCGGGACATCAAAATTCGTTTTAGAGGTATGGTTCCTTCGGCAAAGTTTCTTATTTTGATCCCTAGAATACGATTTTCCTTGTACGTTGAGCGATTTTTAAATCGACCCGCCCAAATGTATATACCATCATATATAGTCGTATAAATAATACCATTTCACATCACAGCTATTCCGAAAAATGGCATACATAACCCATCGGATGTCATTTGATATAATTTGATCCCAAAAATGGATCTGTCTAATTTGATCAAGTTATATATAATTTGATATAGCTTCATAAAATTCCTTTTAAATTCGCACTACTATTTTGTTTTATATTGCAAATTATAATGAAACTTTAAATATAAATCAATGCATTGAAAAATTTAAAGTGATTTAAATTTTTTTTCTGACCTGTGTCTTTCTACTGAAAACTAGCTTTTCCTATATATGAAATTATGAAATTATTTTTCATCTATAAAATTAACATTATTTTAAATATGTAATTATTAGTGTTTGTAAAATTCTTTTTACAACTTTTAAAACAAATTATATTATTTTTTTTTTATTAGATTTAAATGTTTCTTGTTTTCTCTCACTTGCGTTGCTTATACCAAATATTTCCCCAATAATGATACTTCCAATGGGTAATGTTGTTGCTAGTTCCAGATGTGTTAGTTCAAGTATGGTATGAATATTATGTAAACAGCCATCCGATCTCAAGATTTGCCATATACATGCACAGAATTTACGAAGTAAAATTGCCGAATTCCCTTTTATCTTTGAAATTTCAGGAGTAGAAATTGTAAGTGTTTCTGAGACAAATATACTTAGAATACTATATGGGTAAAGACCACTGCAAATGTAGTTAAAAACAAATTAAAGAAAGGACGACTTACATATCAGTAAATTCAACTATTAAACATTGTCATTTGTTTTTTAGTGTTAAAAAAATTAACCACAATTGTAGTAAAAATTAACCACATATGCTAGTAAAAAATAAGCAAACATTTATTTTTTTTTAAATTTCAAAAATTAATGTAAAATCAGAAAACAGTCATTTGATGTGGTTTGTTTTTTTTTTAATGAACTACAAGGTTAGTAAAAAATGTAATGACATTACTGACATTTACATTAAAAATAAAGAAAATGTATTACAGTGTATGATACAGATTCTATGGTTGACCTAGACAACTTCCGATTGTATCGTTGTTACAGAATGACTCCCTGTGGATATCGTTGCTGATGATAATGCACAAGATACTCGTAATACGGTAAATTCCAGAAATAATAATTCAAACGTAAGAAAGATAGAACACTTGTTCGTTGAGGTTGTAGCTAGTGGTCAAAAACTATTATTAGGGTCTGTTTACAGACCTAATTCTAGAGCAAAAACGAAGGACTTTTTAACCATTGTAGAAAATCTTACCGTAAGATATAATAATATGCGGTGATTTCTATTGTAACATTTTCATTGATTAATGATATGAAATCGTTTGGTTTTGTTCCTGCTAATGATACTTAATTGATTAATGATATGAAATCTTTTGGTTTTGTTCCTTCCATTGATACTTCACCGACACATTTTACTTCCACCACTATTAGGCTATTGGATATTTTCTTGGTTAGCAACAATCATAAAATATTGCCTTTTGAACATGGTGCCGACACCATGTTTTTCTAAACACGATTTACTTTTCTTAACTTTGGAGTTTAAGCTACAGTATGATTCTGATGCTATAAACTACTATGATTTTAAACATTTAGATCATAACAATATGTCCTTTTAACTGTACAAAATCGATTGGCACTTTTAGAACAAAATTTGTTATATCTTTTCCAAAGAACTGGGAATAAAAACTGTGAGCCTAAACGCAAAGTAGAAGCCTTGGTTCAACACTGAAGTTAAGTCTGCTATTGATCGCAGATATTTTGCATATTAATGAGTCTCTCACAAATCTTTCTAATATGTCTTCAACATTATATTTTTTATGATCAAATCCAAACAGTATCCATACACAACAGTAGTATGTTTATTGTGGTTCTGCATCAAGTTTTCAATACAAATGCATGCGCATGTTCATAAGGGGGGTTTGGAGGGTCCAAAAACGCCAACATGTACTGTAAAGGGATAATTTTGCGATTCATATAATTTGCAGTTAATATAATTTACCAACAAAAAAACAACAAAAAAAACAAAAAGGGGACATAAAGGACCAATATGTACCGTAAAGGGATAATTTTGCGGTTAATACACATTAACCCTTTAGTGCACCTCGCTAATTTAAACCCCTCAACCCCCCTTGCCAACAAAAAATAAAAATGGGGACATAAAAGACCCATATGAGCAGTAATGGGATAATTTGCTGTCAATGACTACCAGGGTTGCCACCTTTTTATGAACATGCGCATGCATTTGTATGGAAAACTTGATCCAGAACCATCATAAATAAACATACTTCTACACCAATTTCTTTAACTTTAACTGTAACTTTAAATCAAACAGACGTTACAATATGTTGCCGAGATAGTAAGTCAAACGCACCTAGCAAAACTTTGATAATGGGTGCGATAACTTAATACATTCCTTTGTAATGTATACTCCTTACCTGTTTAATTTTTATTTTTTTTTTAAAGAGAAGCAACACTCAGTAAATTCTTTCTATTTATTAATGTGTTGCTTTCTTTGGAAAGGGGAAAGTGGGGAGATAAAAGGTGGGGAAAGATGAATGGCTTCAAATATGGCAACACTGTAATAGCACGAGATGATAAGTTTTAGAACAGTTGTTGCTCGTCACCTGATGGAGAGTTGGCGAAATTATTGAAGCATTTGGGTTCATAGCCCTGATTCATTATTTTACGTAAATTAATATAGAAAATATTTTTTGAAAATCTATATTTAGACACATTACTTTGTGATTTTTTTCAAGCACGAGAGTAAGGTACATACACACAGAGAAATAAAATGGCAACCGAATTGAAAAGTGTGTTTTAATGGTAACAACTTATAAACTCATTTAGTGCAACGATATTTATATTATAGTTATGTGCTTTCTTATTAAAGAAATGCTGATTTTCAATTTCATATCCGTTAATAAATATTTTTAATAAATCTTTAATGGAAGGTATTTTTATTGATCGTTGGAAATATACTATAATTTCTCCAATATTTAAATCTGGCCGCAAGGAGGATGTGACTAGCTACAGGTCAATTTCTAAGCTAACAATAGTTTCAAAACTTTTTGAACATGTGATATATAATAGATTATATTTTGCAACTAAATCTCTTATAATTCGACAACAGCATGGATTTCGTAGTGGAAGATCCACAATTTCGAATCTAGTGGTGTTTACTGATTATTGTATGTCGCAGTTTGAAGTTTCTTCACAAGTTGATGCAATTTATATGGCTTTATCAAAAGCTTTTGATAAATTGTCACATAAGATTTTATTAGAAAAGTTGTCAAGCTTGGGCATTCATTCGGGTTTTTGATAGTTGGTTTTCTTCCTATTTACATAATCGGGAATGTGTTGTGATGATAGATGACTATGAATCGTCACCTTAATTCAAACTTCTGGTGTGCCACAAGGTAGTGTATTGGGCCCTTTATTGTTCAATATCTTCATAAATGCCGTATTTACATGTTTTAAATATTCTCAGTTTCTACTCTATGCTGATGATATGAAAGTATTTTCAAGAGTTGGTAGTTTGAACGATGCATTAAATTTACAAATTGATCTTGATAATCTAAATACATGGTGTTTTCATAATAAATTGAATTTTAATTTTTTTAACACTTATTCATATGTCATATGCAAGAATCCGTAATCCTATACAAACTTCTTATAGAATTGGTGCTAATTTAGTTAAATCTGTTAATGAAGTTGAAGACTTAGGAACGGTATTTGATTGTAAGATGACATTTTTGCCGCATATGGAAAAAATGATTCCCAAAGTTTACTCTACTTTTGCTTTTATTAGAAGAAATTGTAATGATTTTTCAGATCCCTATACCTTGAAATTGTTGTATACTTCTTATGTGAGGTCTAAATTAGAATATGGTGCAATAATTTGGAGCCCTCATGCAGATATTCATATTAAACGTATTGAAAAAATACAGAACAAATTTATTAAAATTGCATTACCGCATTTGAATTTTGTTTTTCCAGTTCCTACATATGCAATCCGTTGCAAGCATCTTGGTTTGGAAACGTTACAAACTCGGCGTAGGATTCAATCAATGCTATTCTTATTTGATTTAATAAATGGTAGTATTGATTGCTCCAGTCTCTTGGAGAAAATTCCGTTCAATGTACCCAGTAGAAATCCAATTTTAAATTTTTTTTGCTATTTAATTCTGTAAAATTATAGTAGTTATTTTAATAATTAAATAATTATTTAATTTTTTAAATTAATTTTAATTAAAAATTAAGATATTCTTAGTCTGTAAGGAACTATGTTCTATAGACATTAAATAAATAAATAAATAAATATGTGTTGCAACGAAAACTCAGTTGAATTAATCGAATTTTGTTCTGAAAACTGATGTTAAGTTGCACCACCGGATTGAAATTCGTATTAACCGAATTTGAGCCGTAGTAACCAAATTTCAGTTGGCAAATAGATACATTTTTCTCTGTGTGTATTTTTGACATCAAAAACGAATACTTGAAGCACAACTATTCATTTACATTTTAAGCAAACCATTATTATATGTGACGATAACTCAGTTGGTAGAGATCTCGCCTAACAAACAGAGACCCCAGGTTTGAATATCAGCGCGACCACTTTAATTACTATTATATAAATTTTTTTTTATGAAAATATATTTGTATACACATTTCTTTTTCCAACCCATTTACCACATAAGTAACCAGTTACTTTACCCCCTACACACATTACTTTTACTTCATCAGTGAAGTAAGGTGTGTTGTAATGCGTGAAACCCTATGGCGATACATTACTTTACCCATTATCTGGTCTTGACTTCCATCCAAAGATGGTCTTGACTTCCATCCAAAGATGGTCTTGATTTCCATCCAAAGTTTTTAAAAATTATTTTACAGCAGATGATACCATTCACAACCTACACTTTTAATAATATAATTACGAAAAGTACATATTCAAAAAGTTGAAAACGTGCTATATTTCGACTCCAAAATCAAAAAATGAGTACCGTCCAATTGCAATATTACCTTACTTATCTAAAGCATGGATTTAGCATGTTTATTCATGCTAAATTCATCCGCCTTAATCATTTATCTTTAACGGTTCAAAAATTAATGCGGTTTTAAGTTTAAATCAAATTAAAAATATTAAAAATACAGTTTTTGCTTGAATTAAATTAAAGTTACATGATTTTATAGATCTAATTGGCTTCAAAATATATATTGGACCTTAAAAAAATTACAAAATATACTAAAAAAAAATGTTTTGTCAAATATTAGAACTTAAAAATAAAACCGCGATTATTTTGGAAAGACTAGCTTTTAGCAAAAATTAAAATACTGATAGATGAACTCATAGGTTATCCTTTTTCGCTATGCTGTCATATAAATTTTAGGCACATTTCGCGTTTTTCCAATGAAGAGCGCTAGCATTATTTTTTTTCTTTCTTTTCGGATTAGTATTTTTGCTTATGCACAAAAATTCTTTGTTCATTTGCGAAATGGGTGATAAATATTGAAAAAAGGGTAAAATATAGTAAAAATTGAGAAATACCCGGATTTACTGGTTAACGCTGGATTTGTATTAAAGAAATTTGATACTTAAATATTGGTCTCATTAGAATTTACCATAAGAAATTAAGAGAAAATATCTTATTTTTAAAATCTTATGTATAAAAAACGTTGTCAAAACAAGCAAAACTTTAATGTCATTTTTTGAAAAATCTGACCCATAGCTGAAAATATTAAAATTAGCGGGGCGTAAATATTTACGATCAGTGGTCGGTGCACTTTTTTCAAGTTGCGCAGTGTAATTTAAATTGTAAAACTATTTCAATTTAAAAAATCTCTTATACTGATAATTTTTAAGTTTTAAAAAAAAGTTTGAGCGAGGTCAAGATTATTTAAAAACTTTGGAAGACCAAAAAAAAAATACACTTGAGATTATAATTAACAATAGTGTTAAATAAAAGCATTAGGAAAACAATACAAAATAATACATTAATATTACACTGTGTAACAAAAAAAAAACAGCTTAATTTAGTCCATTAGGAACTGAAAATAGACCATTGAATAAACAAAATAGCCAGAGGGTTTTGCAAAGTTAGTTCAAATTTGTTAAATTCAACAAAATTTTTTCTAAATTTACCATTTTTTTTGTTGATATTAGCAATTTTTCTGCAAGGATAACAATCAATTATAATTGTCTGTTAAAGGCATTGGTATTGATAAATGCTAATTGAAACATTTCATTTACATTGTTTTTAAGCAATTGTAATTCCAAACAATTTAATTACCATTAACATCAAACAATGCCAATTAATTGGTCCGTTCAATGAACTAGTCCCAAGAATTTTTAAGAATTTTGATTTTCGCTCATATTGGAAAAATTAGCTCAAAATACTCCAACTTCAAGCGGCCATAAAAATGAAATTCGAACTAACTTTGCAAAACCTTTTGGCGGTTTTCTTTATTCAATAGTATACTTTCATTTGGAATTAAAACCACTGAGGCTGACGGCGATAAACCGAAACTTGTTGCACAGTGTTATAAATATTTGGTATTCAAAAAAAACATAACACCGAATTAAATTTCATTTTACAGAGGGTGATAATTATTTTGCCACATGATAAATTAAAATGCGTAGTGTTTTAATACGAGAAAGAATTTCCCAATAGGCCATGAATATTTAAATTCTAGATATCATAACAATTTTTTGTAAAGAATAAAGAATAAGAAATAACCCGTTGAAAAATGTTCCGATATATGTACACTAGAGCGACAGTTTTTTCCAACTTTCGATTTGTATCAATTATTGTTGCGATTATTGTAGAACTAGGTCTAAAAGTTAGATGGAGGGATTTGGCGATATGTTTGCATATCATTAACCCCTGCCGCCCTGCGTACAAACTGATTTAAAAAAATAAAAACTGATGATAAAATATGTCTTGCGACCCATCATTTTTAATTATTTACTCATGCTAAGCACGAATATTAAAAAAATTTTGAAATATGGCTAACGGGTTTCGAGATATTGCGACTTTATTTTTGGTAAAAATTGAGCATTTTTCCTCCATTCTAAATTTTTTAAAAAATTAACCTACAGTTTTTTATTTTTGCATTAGCAAAACGGACAAAACTTTTCATTTGAGCATAATTATGTTAATATTGGTTGATGGATAACTTGTAAATTCACCTACAAATATCTCGGAAAAATAGAAAATTTACATAGTAAAATAGTTATTGATTTTGATTTTTGAAGGAATATTAACTTTAACTTTTGATTTCTATTAATTAATGATTGTTGTGGCACTTGATCCAATAGTTTTGTGGTTGCGAAATTAAAGAAAATTCGGATAACTTAACCCTTGCCGACCAGCGCAAAAAACATGTGGATTAACAATTTTAATTAATTTTAAAAAATATATTTCGTAATACATCATCTCCAATTTCGGACATAACTATGATCAAAAAGCATATTTTATGTAGTATTTGAGTGCAGAAACAAAAAATTCTAAGATTATTTTTAAAAAAATTTGTAGAATAGAGAAAAAAAATTCCATTTTTGGTGAAAATCAAACAGCAATATCTCGAAAACCGTTAGTCCGATTCCAAAAACTTTAAAATATTCATGTTCAGCACGCCAAAGTTAATCAAGAATTGATGTGTGACAACACATATTCTTAAAAAATGTTTTAATAAATTGAAAACTTTGGTAACGTGAAATTTTTCAAAAAAAAATGTTTCTTTATACAAAAAAATTCCGCTCTAATGTACATTCAGGTAAGTTCTACTGTAAGTATTTGTAGTTGTTTGAATAATACCGTATCTTTATTTTTAAGTGAAAAACAGTCATTTGTAGAACAAATTTAATTTTTGACTACATTTGTAGTTCATTTACACATTCATTTTATACAGTAGTTTTTTTTTTTTTTTATTTAAAAAATGAAAGAAATAAATGTTTGTTTATTTTTTACTACTTATGTGGTTAATTTTTACCTCAATTATGCTTCATTTTTGAAACAGTAAAGAACAAATGACATTGTTACTTGAATTTACTGAAATATAAGTTGTCCCTTTTGCAAGTTAAATTTTATTTGTTTTTAACTACATTTGCAGTGGTCACTACCTACATAGTATTCTAAGTGTATATATAGTTATATATAATTCCTTATCACATCATATTTCAGCTGATCCGAAAAATGGCATACATAACCTTATCTCATGAGATCCGATGGGATCTCATATGATATAATTAGATCCGTAAAATTGGTCTATCTAATTTTATCAAGTTATATATAATTAGACATAGCTTCAAAATATTCTTAGGACATCCACGGTACTATTTAGTTTCACATTCTTACTCATAATGAAAATTTAAATATAAAACAATGGATTGGAAAATGTTACGTGATTTTTGGCAATTTTAGTCTAAAATCTGTATTTATAGAAAATTGTTCAAAAGTTTCACCAAATTATAGTCGATTCTTGATTTTTTCTTAACAATCCTAATTATTGGATTGAAAACAAATAATTTTGATAGAAAACTGTTATTTCCACACTACAAATATCACATTTTGTGGTTGTTTCGGCCGATACGGTCCTTTGGGCTATAAAACAGCCTTTTCTTTAGATTTTTTCGTTTTAAATTTTTTGTTTTTTGAGATTTTCTGGTTTTACTTTTAAAAAACTATTTGTTATATTAACTTCGACGTTTTTTTTTTTTAAGTGTAGTTTTTCTAAATTTTTACTTTTGCTTTTTACAATATTTTTTAGTTTAAATTTATTCAATTTTGCTTTTGTATCTTCTCTGATAATTATATATAAAAATTATATATTTTATTTGTTTTATTAGTTTTTATATACTTATATACACTGCGTTGCAAAACTATAATTACACATTAATTTCACTAAATTTCGTAAGTTAAAAAAAGTATAAAAGTTTAACCGACATAAATCTAAAACCAATGGAAAATTAATAATATTTAACAAAAAAACAATGCATTAATTTTTTATTGTAATATTTAAAACGGAATAACACAATCAATTAGTGTTTCATAACTAATACATACACTTAACTTAATATATCAAAATTTACAAAAATTTAAGAAAAATATTCTTCTTTTTTTTGTATCAACTCGAAAATGTAATCAGATTTATGCGAAGATTTAATACTCCCCAAATATTCACTATGGGATTTTGATCCGGAGAATATGCCACTAACAGGCCATTCCAATACTCTTATATTTCTTGTTGGAAAATTATGTCTTCTTCGTTGATATATTCAATAAATGGCACCAATTTCTCTTCTAACACTGTACTTTACTCAGAAGAATTCATTCTGGTGCTTGGAAACGCCAAGTCAACCATACCGTCGAAACAAAAAGCGCCCCAAACCATTAAGGATCCGCCTCCGAAATTTCTTTTTTTTTTTTTTTTTTTTTTTTTTTTTTTTTAAAAGAGAGGCAACACTAAGGAAATACTTCCTATATTTAGTGTGTTGCTTTTTTGGAAAGGGATAGTATAGAGATGAAAGGTGGGGAAAGATGAAGGGCTTCAAACATGGCAACACTGTAATTGCGCGAGATGATAAGTCTTAGAACAGTTGTTGCTCGCCACCTGATGGAGAGTTGGCGAACTTATTGAAGTTTTTTGATTCATAGCCCTGATTCATTATTTTACTTCGGTGGGGTTAATTGCTATGGGAACACCGAAGGTGGACATTGCGATACGTATGAGGGATAGAAAAAACTCATACATATTAATTTGATGTTGCCGGCACCGGGGATCAAACCCGGGACCTTCTGTGTAAAAGTCCAACGCGCTAACCATTACACCACAACGCCCACAACTTTTTCAGAATAAATTACCTTTAAAAAAAATTTGTTTATAAACAGTCCAACCCACAGCAGCGATTATTGACTTTCATTGCTCCAGTTAGTTTGTAAATTCCTTTTAGCGAATTCAAGTCAAACAGTTTTGTGGCTGGGTAATGAATGACCTTGGCACAGACATCAGCTTTTGGCGAGTAATTCTTCGGGAATCCTTTAAGAGCCAATCTGATTATCCGGCCGCCTGTTTTAATTTTACAATAAGTACTCGGTTTGTTTGCAAAATTTGAAAAAGCCACATGTGATCAGTTTATTTTTCTAGGAATTTTCCGAAAACTTAAGCCACTTCTTAAATATGCTGAAACTGAATCCCTTACATGGGAGGTATCCCTGCCCGAACTCGCAGATTTTTATTGAATATGTTGTAAATTAGCAAAAATAAAAAGAGACACGTGTTTTTTTTAAGTTGCCCAATCTCACGTTTATGAGTTAAAAAGAAGGCCATTTGTTTTTTATGAAAACTTGCCTTTAATTTACGAAAACTAGATTTACTTGTACTCAGATTTAAAGTATTCAGGAAAACAAAAAAAAAATATATCCATATTGACTATATAGTGACCTCAGAGTTGCCACATTTTTAAATTATTTTAAATATAGGGGAAAAATGCGCTGGGGGAATATTCGCTTAAAACCCGGACGGTTTCAAAAAGCAAAAAAAGCTCGTAAATATTCATTGCTATGCATAATTTTTAGCTTAATACAACTAAAATTCTACATAAAACGCCAAATTTAATGTTGAGTAACATTTTTTTGGAATAACAAAAATACTTGAAAATATATAAGCATGACACCAGTATATGTACACCAGTGAATCACCAGTGTCTTCAAAAAGCTTTCATTTGATGCCAAATTTGTGTATATTTAATATAAATAGAACGAAATTTACTGAAAAAAACGTCAAATGGAGTAATTTTTTGCCCACTTAGCAACGTATAAACATGAGATAGGGCAGCTAAAAAAAAACATTAAAAACACTGGTCCCAAAATTTATTAAAATTGCATTAAAACCAAAAATAATTCTTTAATTTTTCTTTGTTTGCTATTCTTCTTTGTTTACCGTTATATGTAATTATAGTTATGAAACACTAACAAAATATTATTACAAAATTTTTTCTCTTAAATCAATTAACCCATTAATGCCTGACCCCCGATTCCATTGTCCAATATCGATGAAATTTCACACATTCTTTACTTAAGGTTTTGGAAGTTATTTGATATAATTTTCTTTTTGATTTCCCATACTTGGGACTTATGAATTAACCACTAATATAAAATAATTCCTCTGTGGCTTTTTAATTAAATTATTTTGTAATGCTCTTTCATGTAAAACTCTTCATTTTAACTTGAAAATAATCGATATTTCAAGCAAGGGTACTTCATAAAACTGTAAAATACGTATTTTCATGGTCATGTCATGAAATCATACTTGTAGCCCAAGTGAGTGGTCCTACTCAGCCACAAATTTTTTGCACTTTAAAGAATACCTAACACTATTAGCCAACAATAAAGTTTTCCGATGTGTCGCTTCTCCAATTTTTCAGAGGCAATTTCAATTATTTTTTTCAATTTTTCAGAATATGTAAATTTGCAGTCAATTGAACAGATAATTACCAACCCCCAATTTTTACACCAATATTTTTCTAAAGTATTTTAATCCTTTCTCTACCTACCTGTAAAAATCAATTTGATGCAACTCTTACCTGGCTTTAGCTATAATTTTTTTAAGATGACTCCTTTTTGGGTATTTAAATACCCAATAGGCAGGAATGGGTTAAGTAATCTCTTAAATTTTACACAATAAGTGATCAGTTATCACACTCTTAAAAACAGTTATGAGTTTAAAAAGAATGTTTGTAATATTAGAAAAAATATCAAAAATCATTTGTAATTATAGTTATGCAACGCAGTGTATAATTATACATTGAAGTATATGTGATCTCATGTGTTTCTATATCAGTTATATATGATGAGATCAAGAAGATCAACTTATATGATATACATATTATGATATATAGCGCTATATTTGAAATTTTTGGTAAATATTAGTAAGATGTCGTTACATATGGCCACATATATAATGAGATACAATTACATCAAGTTATGTAAAGCTATATATAAACTTTTTTCGTCGGGGAAGAGAAAATTTAAATATTTTATATAAAATAAAGTTCAATGACTCAAAAAAAAAAAAAAATAATAAAAATAAATTATAAACATTTTATAAAAATCAACATTTGGTTAAATATTTACAGAACATGTTACAATACAATTCTGCCTAAAGTCAATTTAAAAGTTTTATGTTCTTCAACAGCGACTAATTAATGATGGCTTTAAAGGTGTAAAAGTTTGGAAATAAAAAAAAAAAAAGTTATGTCTTAATATTTGTCTTTAAAATTTTATCCATAAACAAATAAATGTAACACAAATTTTGTTTATTGAGCACCTTTTTCTAGGGGAATATTACAAGCCCAACCCATAATTTTATTTGAAGTTTCTTTAAAAAAAAAAACGCCACTGCTTTGTTCTGATCACTTTATATCACAAGTGGTGGCCAACTACTTCAAAAATTCCAAATATAATTGTGTTGAAAAGAAAAATCCAATCTAATCAAACCGTAATAGTCTCAGCTTAAAAACTCATTTATCATGTTCGATTGGTTGAGTAGTTCACCACAGAAAAAATCTAAAACTATTGTAGAAAAAACAGCACGCACAACGATTGAATTCTATCTATCATAAGCCTAGAATCAATAGATTTTTTTTTTTTTTTTTTTCAAATTCTATTTATTCTAAATATCTTTTATTTTTTTAAAGTATTGATTAATGTGCGTGAAATTTTTATATTCCTACTGATAATATATATATTTTTTTTGTTTTCTGTAAGGTGGTTTATTTGATTGTCTTTCGACAATCTCACCTTTAGTTGTCGCTAAGGTTTCGTTTGATTTTGATATGGTTTCTTTTTTTTTGATTATTGAAAATATCTTGAAAAATCATATACGTATGTGGCTTTTCAAGACAACTGCACCGCTACAGGAAAAAGTACATCGAAGCAATGCAAAACTATCGTAACAGTATTTGCTCTCCTATAAATGACTAAGAAGAAATGAAAAAAATTTATAAAATTGTCCCAAAAATTGGGCGAAGTAGGCGTGGTTAAATATTGAAAACTTTTGCTATAATTTTTAGTATATTATTAATTATTATTTAACTGAATTTGGCAAACAAATGTTAGAAATATTACTATAAATGATGGAGAATTAAAAAAAAAAAAATATTAAAAATAAGGTAAGTTTGTCGGCCAATAAGGTGATGGCAACAGTTTTTTGGGATGCACGCGGGATAATCCGCATCGATTTAACGAGGATTTAAAAAAAAGACCCCATATGGCCAAGAAAAAATCTCTTTTTCATCAAGATAATGCACGGGTGCACACGTGTGCAGTCTTAATTGCAAAACTCCATGAATTGGGCTGCGAATTGGTACCTCATCCGCCATATTGTCCGGATTTAGCCCCCAGTGACATTTTCTATTTCCAAATCTAAAGAAATTGCTCGGTGGAAAGAGATTTAGCTCCAACGATGAAATTGTTGTAATTTTTTTTTATTAAATCCATCAGGTATATTAAATTTGTTGAATTGTCTGACAATAACGTTTTTGCTTATAGAGCAATTCCATATGAAAGCGATCACCTTTTGGACGACCCCTCTCCGATTTTAAAATAAATAGTCTCAATCGATTGCCCAGCAAAAAATAATGTACCTACATATTTTTTTTTTTTTATAGTGACTGGTTTAGTGACTGGTTTAGTGTGCACCACTGTCATGTGACAAAATTGAAGAATTCTTCATAAGGGACCTCATTGAAAGTTGTTTTAAAAAAAAACTATTAAAGCGATCGCAACGAGTGATTTCTCAGAAATTTACCTTTTTTCCCATGAAAATTAAATTTTCCGATGAAAATTAAATTTTCCGATTTTCCACAGAAGCTCCTAAATTTTCCGGCTAATTTTATTTTTTTTTGGATTCCTCATAATTTTTGCTTTAAGAATCAGCAATAAAAAAATGGGGCCCGACTCCTTGTTTGGACAGGAGAAGAGCATTTAAGAGACCATCTTGTTCTCATTGTTTTTATATTTTTTATAATTGAATTATTTTTAATTATTAACAAGAAAATTAGGAAAATTTTATTTTTCAATTAAAGCCTGATTCAATACCTTTCCAACGAGCTATCACTCGTTGCGATCGCTTTAGTAGTTTTTTTTAAAACAACTTTCAATGAGGTCCCTTATGAAGAATTCTTCAATTTTGTCACATGACAGTGGTGCACACCACCACTAAACCAGTCACTATAAAAAAAAAAAAATATGTAGGTACATTATTTTTCTCTGGGCAATCGATTGAGACTATTTATTTTAAAATCGGAGAGGGGTCGTCCAAAAATTTGGCAATTTTGATCGTTTTCATATGGAATTGCTCTATATTTAAATTAATATTATATCTTATTATATTAAATTAGATATGATCTTATAGTATAACGTATAGTTTCATAAAATTGGATGAGTACAAAATTCAGAGAAACCAGTTTCAAATCGCTTACAATTGTATCAAAATTAATCTTATATGTTATAATTAAAAACAAATTTATACAATTTGGGGTCCGTCCGCAAAGTTTTCGTGCCTTTTCATACATCTAGCGTACTAGCGTATTATTTTAGAACAGTTGGTTCGATACACCTCATATTTCGGGGACAATTTTGGCCGTGTCCCTGAAGTATGCGCTGTGCATACATATATATATATATATATATATATATATATGTATGCACACCGCATACTCTAGAGACATTTATTCATTCCCCCGCATAGTTTATGGACATTTGCTTACTTTGGGGACTGTCCCCAAAATTTTCGCGCCTTTTCATACATCTAGCGTTTAAGATGAGGACAATTTTTTCTATACACCGCATATTCCGGCGACAATTTTGGGCGTGTCCCTAAACTATGCGCTGTGCATACATATATATATATATATATATATATATATATGTATGCACAGCGCATAGTCCAGAGACATTTATTCGTTCCCCCGCATAGTTTAGGGACATTTCCTTACTTTGGGGACTGTCCCCAAAATTTTCGCGCCTTTTCATACATCTAGCGTTTAAGATGAGGACAATTTTTTCTATACACCGCATATTCCGGCGACAATTTTGGCCATGTCCCTAAAGTATATTTACAAGCGGATTTAAATAATCTTCTTGTATGGTGCAATTTAAATAGGCTTTATTTAAATCTTAGTAAATGCCTCCATATGCCGTTTTTTAGGTCATTAAATCCAATTCATGCTACTTTTTATATTGGTGATTATAATTTGGAATCTGTGGATTCAACTCTTGATCTGGGTGTTGTTTTTGACTCAAAGTTGTCGTTTGGGCTTCATGTGGACTATATTGTTCCAAAAGCTTACTCTATGTTAGCTTTCCTGAAAAGAAATTGTGCTGACTTTTCCGATCCAACTACATTAAAGCTAATTTATTCTGCCTTTGTCAGATCAAAACTGGAGTATGCTGCCATAATATGGGCTCCTCATTGTGGTACTCACATCGCTCGTATTGAAAGGGTGCAAAGGAAATTTGTCAAATTTGCAACCTCGTCGTTTAGGTTTACTGATCCTATACCCTCTTATAGATCTAGAGGTCTACTAATAGGTTTAGAAACCCTTGAATTTCGTAGGTTACTGCAATCTGCTTTATTCGTTTTTGATATTATAAGTGGTGCTATTGATTGTTCTGAGTTGCTTTCCCGTATTAATTTTCATGTTCCACCAAGAAGATTAAGGTTTAATTCTATTTTTGATGTACCACTACATCGTACCAATTATGGGCTTAATAGCATTTTAACCCGTACTTTTATTCAAATGAATGAGATTAATAATAAACAGCTAATTACTTTAAAGCAACAAATTGAGTTTTGGACATCAAAAACTAGCTTTAAACAACAATTATATTCCATTATGATGGATTTAGGTATTTAAATAAATAATGTAAATATTAAGATTATTATAAAATTGTTATATCATAGTCTGTAAGGATTTATGTATCCATAGACTGAATAAATTGAAATTGAAATTAAACTATGCGCTGTGCATACATATATATATATATATATGTATGCGTAGCGCATACTTTAGGGACATGGCCAAAATTGTCGCCGGAATATGCGGTGTATAGAAAAAATTGTCCTCATCTTAAACGCTAGATGTATGAAAAGGCGCGAAAATTTTGCACAGCGCATAGTCCAGAGACATTTATTCGTTCCCCCGCATAGTTTAGGGACATTTCCTTACTTTGGGGACTGTCCCCAATATGTATATATATGTATATATATATATGTATGCACAGCGCATGTTCTAGAGACATTTATTCGTTCCCCCGCATGGTTTAGGGACATTTGCTTACTTTGGGGACTATCCCCAAAGTTTTCGCGCCTTTTCATACATCTAGCGTATAAGATGAGGACAAGTGGTTCTATACGCCGCATATTTCGGGGACAATTTTGGGCGTGTCCCTAAAGTATGCACAGCGCATACTCTAGGGACATTTATTCGTTCCCCCGCATAGTTTAGGGACATTTGCTTACTTTGGAGACTGTCCGCAAAGTTTTCGCGCCTTTTCAAAATAAGTTGTAAACTAGTGTAGTTTTTGTTGAACAAAAATACTTGACTTATTTTGTAACCAAAAAAATTATATAAATTGCTGTTTAATCAAAAAACTTGGATTTGGCGCACAAATCGAACAAAAAATATTTAAATAAAATCACCAAAATTTGTAAATTATGAAGTAAAAACAATCATAAAATTTTATTATTGTTTATTAGGCAGAATTCTATTTGATTTATAATTTTTGGCCAATATTCATTTTAAATGATTTTAAAATTTCAACATTCTTTGTCTTCCAAATAAAAAAAAATACTAAAATGTAATTAATAGCATATGAATAAAAAAAAATTGTTGACGTTTTAAAAAATTTTATACATTTGTTATTTAAAACAAGTAAAATTATTTTGGGGAGAGGTCCCCAAGATGGATATTGCGTATAAAATTTGTGCATAAGGTAGCAGCACCTCATGCCTTCTGTCATTGTTATATGTTGTATAGACGCAGTTTTCTATACATACTCGAAGATAAAATATATGCTAGTTTTTTCTACTGCAAAGACGGAATCACCCAGTAAAAAACGCTGCTTACATGCAAGTACGTTTGTAAAGGAGTAAGCCAAAAAGAATCCCTTACAAACCTGCTTACATATGCTATGATTTTTATATGGCGAATTCCCACTTGGAAACATTACTTTTGGGCAAAATAAGTGCTGATTTTAGCGCTTATAAAAAGCTGTGATTTCATGGCTTGCAGTAAAATCATATGTCATGTCTATATTATTACGATTAAAAGTAATAACATGAATATACCATACATATTTTATTTTACATAAAATTCTACAGACCTTAATTTTTTGTTGTTAAAATTTTTGACATGAGCGGTAAAAGCAGTGAAATTATTATATTCATATCACTGTTTTTACCGCTCCACACTCAAAAAAATAAGTTAATAGAAAAGTTAGTAAAACATCAGGTATACTATTTTTCAGCAAATTTTTTGCTAAAATTATGTTTTAAACTAAAATTTTAGTTATACATAGTCAGCACTTAACTGTTTTGAACTAATGTTGTACTAATATTTTACTAATGTTTTACTAATTTATTTTGCTAAAAAAAATTGTGCTGATTAGCACATCAATAGTGTGAACGACAACCAGATTAAAAGTTATACGCAGAATGAATTAGATGTCAAGATGTAGTAGTGACGAGAAAAATTATGCTAAAAAGAACAACTCTAGTAAGACACATAAAAAAATCAACCATGGAAGATTTTGTATCTGTTTTTCATACATAAAACAAAATTGTGGATTGAAACAACCCAGGAAAAAATTACACATTCCAAAAAGAAGGTGATGCCCACACTTGCTTACATATCTCATTGCCAAATTTAGTAACTGCAATACCAAACACATTTCAACGATAGAGTCAAAAAAGCAAGTAGTATTGTAATCAATTCTTTAAATTTAAACCAGAAAGCATGAACTCAATAACAAAGTAATTATATACTTAAAAGAAAATAACAATGTTATTAACTTATATGTATAACTTTTTGTACTCAAGAAGTAATTATATACTTTTTCTTAATAAAAGGATGGAAGTAGTTCCTAATTTTGAAAAAAGAAGTTATACAATTTTAAAGAATTTATCTCATATATTTTTTCAAACAAATTTTTATTTGCAGGAAAATAATACTAAAAACAGAAATTGTATGTTGCCTAAATTTTGTTAAACTGTGGTAAGGTATAAATTAGGGAAGCGCACGTGAGCAGAAAATTGTGAGTGGAAGTTGAAATTTTCGAGAGTGATTGTGCGTGAGTCATATTTTTGTTTTTCAATTTTGAATTGTTCTTTTTTTTTTGAAAAATTTATATTTTCGTGGTTTATAGCTCATATTATCATAACAATTCGATGTTTCACTTTTTAGGATTTTATTTCCGTATGAGTTTTGATCGTTATATTTGAGTGACCTAGGAGAATCACGTGTGAGTAAAAGTTGATTTTACTTATGGAACTACTTATTTTTTTTTAAATGTAAGTACTTATTATTTTTTCTAGGGAACTATTTATTTATTTTTTTTTGTGAAGGTACAATTAGATTAGATTAGATTATATGGCACTATGCACCGCGACCAACTTAGGTCTTTTGTGCTGCCTAAAGTTACCCTAAAGATTCAAGCTACCTATAAAGCCAATAATCCTATTAGGCAAAATCTTCATAATGTCAGAAGGGGAGACAAAGCGATTGCCAAGAAACTTGGCACGCCTTTCACATAGCCTCGGACATTCGCAAAGAACATGCTCTGATGTCTCAGCTACCAGTTCGCAAAACCTACACTCATCCGTGTCCGAAAGACCCCTTTTGCGCAGGTGGTATCTGAGATTGCAGTGTCCAGTCAGGTAAGACACCAGGGTTCTCAAGTCACCCCTCCCGAGGGACAAGAGTCTCCTCGATGCTGCACTGGAAAAAGAAATTAATCTCTTAGCCTGTCGTTGGCCAAGAGAGTTTTCCCAATAGAGAGAGAATTCTGACTCCCTCCACGACCCGAGCTTCTCCCTAACATACCCCAAAGGTGTACCACAGAATGGTTCAGGGCCAATACAATGGAACTATTTCTTTATTAAAAAATGTATGTAGTTCTTAAAAATATAAAGTAAATGGTTCTTTGGTAAAAAAAAATAATCAATTCTAAAGAATCAATTATTTTAGTCTCACGCCCTGTTAAAAGAATCGAGTAGGTAATCTAGTAAGGAATGCGTTCTGCCCAAAATGCTTGATTACAAACCCGCTTACCTTTTTGGAAATTTTTTGCTGGGAACTTACATTTTGTGTTTTCACCGGCTTGTGAAAGTAATTGTCTAATAATTAAATAAAAGACAAAATAAAATATTTAAATATAAAAAAGATTAAATGTGTATTTGTAGTCAAATAGAGTGGTCAAGTTGCATATACAGCAGGTAGACAGAATAAAGCGAAAGACAAAGCCATACATCATAGGTAGATATTTATGTTTACTTTTTCTTATTGCAAAAAAAGGGTTGTATATGTTACATTTTGTTATTTTTTCGTTTCGTTTCTATAATTCTCTGCGGCATTAGCGTTCCTTTAAAATATAGCATCATTGAGACAACCATTGATGTAAGTAGTTGAAAGATAATTTTGTTTATGTTATGTATAATTATTTCTATATATTTGCAGATATTACATTAATTCATGTCGTCAATGTGGGAGTATGAATATTTTTATATTTTGTAACGTATTGTAAATTATTTTAAAAACAATCACAAAAATATGTTTTATGATTTTCAGCAAAATAAATTAACTAAAGTAAAAATTTTCTACAAATTTTTTGAATTTTTTTTCAGTCTACTAATATTCAGCAAAAATATTATAAATGTTTAGCAAGGGTGTTTTAATTTCTAATCCACTAAGTTTTAGCAAAACTTTTGCTGAATCTACTAATTTTGTTGCTAAAAATCAGCTTGCTGATTTTCAGCAAAAGATTTTGCTGACATTAGCAATTTTTTGCAAGCAGCCTCCTGACTAAAATTTTGCTGACTCGGCAAAATTTTTTGCTGACTTTACTAACTTTTTTATTTGAGTGCACGTGCTATCTCAGAAACAGTTAAATGACTAATTATTTTTTATTACATACTCCAAAACAGCAAACACAATCACTAGGGAAAATTTGTACAGATCGTGTATAATACACGATATGAAACTTTCTGCATTACAACCTGCATCCTTGTATGGGATTAGGGTAAGCTGCTTACAACCTGCATTCTTGTTAGGGAAAACAGAAAGCTCAAAATTTTTATTTTTTTTATTTTTATACTAAAATTATTCATTTCTTTTGCTGCTTCTCAGTATTATGTAATAGTTAGCACTTACATCAGCGCATTTGTTTTATTCAGCTTCTAAAACCAAGAAAATTATTTACTGGTGATTTAAGTTATCTTAATTTACGATTTCGCACAAATAGATATGGCTGTATAAATATTTATTTATCTCATAACGATATGCTAAAAAGATTTTAGTTACATCTTGTTTTTGTACCAATTTTTAGTAACTCTCAAAAAATTACTTCAAATGCCCTAGGATGGTAATTTTCATGACCTTAATATGGTCATGTATTTTCTTTTATGGGTTGAAGTTAAATTTGAATTGTATTGAAAAATAATATTAACTATAGCAACAAGGCATACTTCAAAGATACTCCTAACAAAGGTCAAAATCCTATACAAAGCAGCGTTATCACTTCCCCAGAATATATTGCAGATTCGAAAGGTAAAAAAGGTGTTCTTAAAGAAAAAATGTAGCTTAGAAAAAAAAATGCAATACCCGCTTTTTTGCGTCACAACTTTTTTTTTAAAAAAAAACTTACGCAGTTTTTTATATATAACATAGATTTCCCATCATATTAAATTTTTGCTGAAACACGAACTAGTGCGAATTTCATAAAAAAAACTGTAACACGTATTTTCTTAAATCGACTAAAGATTAAAATATGCCAATTTGACATTTATATAACAAACATTTCCGTACAAAAACTTAAAATCATTTTTTTTTACAGAATATTCCTAAAAAAGGGATATGTCTGGACATACTTTGGCGTGATTTATAATATCGTTAGACGTGCCTTAAAAACCTTTCATACGATACTAATATTGTACAAAGTACAGAAGTACAAAAGTACAAAATTCTGTGAAAAACTAAAAAAAAAATATCTTTTTTATAAACGGTCCAGTTCAAGCGATCTTATTGCTAGACACGAACTTTTTTGGGAATCATCAAATTAAGGTTCATTTTCAGGGGTGGACAAAAAACACTTTTTTCTCCATACAAGGTGAGTCGGTCTGATATATAGTCTTCGGACGAAGATGCAGAGTTTTGTATGATTTGAATAAAAACCACATCAGCAAAGTCCGCCAAATCCAATATGAATGCGTGATACGAGTGTAAGAGATAAAATCACTTAAAATAAGCCGAAATCATCGGTCCCTGGTATATATGCCCGAAATGTTATTTAGATTACGCATGAAATTTGTATGATATTTCTCTGTATAAGTATAATAAATATCAGAAAATTGACTATACATTGTGTTTATTTTGATTTCTTTTGCATTTTAAGAGAATTTTTAAAATGTGGCCATCTTGGGGCTACTTTTATTAAATCAAAATTTTTAAACAATTAAAAAATATGTATTGAAACTGTTTTGTGTGCAAAATAAAATTGTAAGGACCAAAAGATAACCTACCTATTGTGCTTTCATATGGTATACAACACTTTATATTTATCTTATTCCGTTTGGGCTGTAGAGCATTATTTCAAAACAATGTCTATAAGGGTGGCCAAAAAAAAAGACTGCCAAATTTTAGAGCTCCATAAAGTTGCTAGTGTTCAGTAATGGTAGGTCCAAATTTTAGCCAAATCGGTCGATTTTTCAGTGTTAAGCCGAAATTTAACAGAACTTCAAATATTTTATGGCTATAGAAAGGACTTTCAATAAAACTTTTTTTAAGACTTTTTTGCCGTCTAAACACGAATCTGAAATCAAAATACGGCACTTATACCAGCCTCCCGAAACATAGGCCTAGTGTTCTTCAACAAAAAAAAAATGGTTCTAAACTTTGGCATATTTTCCATATATTTCTTTATGGATTTCCAACTTTGACCCCTCATTTTATTTATTAAAATGCATATTAAAAACATGTTTTTAATACGTACAATTTTTTTTTAACAAATCTGAATGTTGTAGATACTATTCTAAAAAAATACAATTTTCGTGATCCATCCGGTGTTCTAAAATACCTTTACACATTTTCCGACATAGTTTTACTCAAATTAGAGCTAAATTTATGTAGGATTCAAACCAATAAAAAATTAAACCGGTTTTAAAGACATCTCGCAGTAATGACCAATAAACAATTTTTGTCCCGGAAAGAGGTTTAAAAAAAGAATGGTCCATAACTCGGAAAAGGGAGCCGGTGGAACGTTTTCTACTTCAGATACGGATTTAGGAGGCCAAACTACTATAAAAAAGTTTAAACTCGTCGGCAATATGTACACTGGAATTAACTTTAATTTAAGTTAGTATTATTTTTTTTAATTCTGCCTTTAAAATACATTATATAATTATAGAGAGAACACACAGTAGGGTACTTCAAAGTTCAAGACGTCGGAAATTTCCACCTGCTCAAGGCCCAATCAATGCGTCTACATTTTAAAAGTGTGAATAACTAAAAAAAAGTGTAAATTACAAATGTTTTCATCTTAACCCTTTGACGGCCGAACTTAAACCGCTGAAGCTTGACTAAAAATAAATGTTATGCTGCTTTTGCAGCTTTACAGCTCCCCTAGCGGTGATAAATAGAACTAAAGCTAGCACATTAATAGACTCGCTCCTGAATGGGTTAAGATTTTGTCTAAATTTTAATTCTGTGTTAAGTTATGCCCTATTCAAAAATATTAGCCATAAACTTAAAACTGAATTTTTAACATTTAAAAAATGAAAAAAACAAAAATGTAAATAAATAAAAATACAAAAATAATAAATTTTGACTTTGGGTTTACCTCGTAAGGCTTTTCGACTATCAGGCTACAATTTATAGGTATCGCTAAAAAGCGACATATCTCTAGTGTCAATCACAATAAGTTTTGTTAAAATCGTCCTGCAGGTTTTCCTAAAATAGCAAAAAGTAAAAATGGAACATATATTGCCGTCAAAGGGTTAACGTCGCTAAATAGCAATTTAGTTTCGACTATAGGTTAAAAAAATAAAAACAAAATTTTTAAATTAGTAATATTTAATTTAATACCACAGAACAAGATACATCAAATTTATAAAATATTTTTATCGTTAATTACAATTATGAAGTCAGATTTTTAAATAAAATAACGCGTTCGGAAAATGTGGATTAAAAACTTTCGAGTAAAGACTCCTTTTGATTTTATTTTTCATGAACAAACAAAATTAATACAAAAAACATAACAAGGAAAATCAATTTTTTTTTTTTTATTAATTAGTAATCATATAATTATAAATTATATACTATTACCCTAACCAAGCACTAGCTACTATGGCCTTTGGCGCGTTGTAGCGAAAACAGACCAGTGCCTCTGGTGGGAATCGAACCCACGACCCCCGCACTGATTAGCCAGCACGCTACCAACTAGCCTACCGGGGCGCACATGAAAATCACTTTATTAGAATCCTTTTAAAGGAAAATAGATAAATTAACAATTAAAGTAAAAAAAACGAAATTATTACATATGTTAAGAAATAAATAAAACAAAAAAATTTTGAAAAGTTTTTCAGTTTGGCGTCTTATAAAGGGTCCGCCAAATAACTTTTTTTTTTGAAAATGCTATAAAAAAAAAACTACTGAATATTTTCTCAAATTTCTTTTTTTATTTGAAAGTACAATCCTTCCGGTTTATAATGGAAAATAATTTCATTCAAATGGCTGCCTCGGCTGGCCATGCAGTAGCCTACACGATCGGTCCAATTTTTAAGCACATTATCGATTGTGTGCAGCTGTATTTCCTCCTCTTCAATTTTTGTGAACAAAAATTCGTTCAACATGGCCCGATAACGATCGCCATTGACTGTAACGGCCACTCCTTGCTCATTTTCGAAGAAAAATGGCCCAATTCTGCCTCTGGACCAAAATCCGCACCAAACAGTGACTCGTTTTGGGTGTATCGGCACACATTCTGCAACATTACCATGATTTTCAAAGTAATGTCGCACTATTTCCCGGCGTTGTTCAAGCGTATACACAACCATATTCGTTCAGCGGAAGGATAAAACTAATTGTCTGTCAAATCAGACATGAGCTAAGTGTTACCATTCACAAAATAAGCACTAGTTGAAAAAAAACGTTAGATGGCGGGCCCTTTATTATAATTATTCTGCCAACAAACGTTATCTATATGAAGTCTATTTCCGATAACGTATTTATATTAAAAAATTGGTCTATTATCTTAAAAGTTGTTTAATAAAAAGGTAAACTAACTCATATTTTATGAAAAATCCCCAGGATAACGTTATGAATTATTACAAATTTAATGTAAAGTTAAACTAAAAAAGTAGAAATTTTTAGTGAACTTAAAACGTCATTCGATTTTCTGTAATTTGGAGTGATGTCCATACACAACAATCCAGCCTTGAGCATCACAAATCGGCCTACTTCAAGTTTCTTCATACGATTTTTAAACCCTAATACACAGTAATATTTCTTACTGTGTATAAACAACTACAACAACTCGGAAACACTAGTAATTGCACGTAATATAAAAGACAAAACCCAACATTCGCATTTTATAGCCACTTCTAAATATTGTCCGATTGATCCAATTTTTGGTATGCACGTATATTTTGATAAAAGTAACAAAAGGAAGCTTGTGGCCCCTATTTTATAGGCCCCTTTGCTTATATTTAACTCGATTTAGTAGAATCTGATATAACTTACAAAATATTAATTACTACCTCTGTTCCATAATATGGTACACACAAAACAATAACAACCCATTTCAATCACAAAAACCACCGGATTCAATAACTTTAATTGCTGAAAAACTGTACAATACACCAAAATAAAAAGTACGCCATTTAAATAAGCATGCCCGAAATATATTGAATATAAGGTAAGAACCTTAAATATTTAAAGTAAAAAGGTTATGAAAATTATAATATTTTAAAAATATCTGCGATCATTTTGAAATTTGTTCACATTTTTAGTTGCTACAATTAATTCTTTAATTGATACAATTAAATCTTTAACTAAGCTTTTTTTAAACACATTTAATTAATTTGAAATGAAATCATTGAAATGAAATCAAAATCGTATTTGATTTCAAATTAATAAGATTTTAAAAATAGCTGCGAACATTTTAAAATTAGGTCACATTTTTAATTGCCACAATTAAATCTTTAATTAAAAATTTTGTAACATATTTTATTAATTTATTCGATTCATTTAAATGAAATCAAACTTAAATTTTATATCAAATATAAATAAAAACTCGCAAATTTTAATGTTTTTTGGATATGTTGTAAAGGAGCAAAAAAAAAGGGACATGTATTTTTTTTAGCTACGTTTAATGGTTAAAAAGTAGAGTTAAAAATTAATTTGCTTTTGTAGGAAAATTTGTCGTTAATTTAAGAAAACTAGATTTTTTTTGTACACAGGGTTAAAGTACTCAAGAAAACAAAATTGCTGTTACCCATATTACCCATATAGTGGACACAGAGTTGCCACATTTTTGAATTATTTGAAAAATAGAGAAAAAAGACTCTTCGGGAAAAGTCGCATAAAAACCGTACGATTTCGAACAAAGCTCAGATACCCCTTCGATTAAATTAAATAGCCATTGATATGCATTCTTTTTGGATTACTACAACTAAAATTCGTTAATAAAACGCCAGATTTAATGTCATTCAAAACATTTTTATGAATCACAAAAATACTTGATAGTCTTTAGATACAATTTGTACGCCAGTTAATATGTCACTTGATACCAAATTTGCCAATGGTCTGAAATTGCCAATGATCTGAAAAATCAAGCACTGGCAGAGCACTATTTGCCAATGATCCAACAAATAAAGTGCTGGCAAAGCACTGATTTACAACGCTCTGCCAACGTTAGTAAAAAGTGCTTTGCCAGTGCTTAATTAACAAAATTTACAACAGTAAAAATAATAAAAGCACTGGCACAGCTCTGGCTTAGAACGCTCTGCCAACGTTCGTAAATAGTGCTTTGCCAGTACTTGATTTACAAAATTTACAACCGTAACAATAAAAAAGCACTGGCACAGTACTGACTTACAACGCTATCCCAACATTGGCAAAAAGTGCATTGCCAGTACTTATTTACAATATTTACAACCGGTAACTTAATAAAAACAGTGGCACATCCCTTGTTCACAACAAGAGTGGAAAAATTCAAAACTAAATTGCAATTTATGATTTGAAGTTAAGAATATTAAGATATTGGTATGCACGTATATTTTGATAAAAGTAACAAAAAGAAGCTTGTGGCCCCTATTTTATAGGCCCCTTTGCTTATATTTAACTCGATTTAGTAGAATCTGATATAACTTACAAAATATTAATTACTACCTCTGTTCCATAATATGGTACACACAAAACAATAACAACCCATTTCAATCACAAAAACCACCGGATTCAATAACTTTAATTGCTGAAAAACTGTACAATACACCAAAATAAAAAGTACGGCATTTAAATAAGCATGCCCGAAATATATTGAATATAAGGTAAGAACCTTATTAAATTTTCTGATGTCATGCCGTGTACTTAAATATTTAAAGTAAAAAGGTTATGAAAATTATAATATTTTAAAAATATCTGCGATCATTTTGAAATTTGTTCACATTTTTAGTTGCTACAATTAATTCTTTAATTGATGCAATTAAATCTTTAACTAAGCTTTTTTAAACACATTTAATTAATTTATTCGTTTAATCATTGAAATGAAATCAAAATCGTATTTGATTTCAAATGAATAAGATTTTAAAAATAGCTGCGAACATTTTAAAATTAGTTCACATTTTTAATTGCCACAATTAAATCTTTAATTAAAAATTTTGTAACATATTTTATTAATTTATTCGATTCATTTAAATGAAATCAAACTCAAATTTTATATCAAATATAAATAAAAACTCGCAAATTTTAATGTTTTTTGGATATGTTGTAAAGGAGCAAAAAAAAAAGGGACATGTATTTTTTTAGCTGCCTAATCTCACGTTTAATGGTTAAAAAGTAGAGTTAAAAATTAATTTGCTTTTGTATGAAAATTTGTCGTTAATTTAAGAAAACTAGATTTTTTTTGTACACAGGGTTTAAGTACTCAAGAAAACAAAATTGTTGTTACCCATATTACCCATATAGTAGACACAGAGTTGCCACATTTTTGAATTATTTGAAAAATAGAGAAAAAAGACTCTTCGGGAAAAGTTGCATAAAAACCATACGATTTTATACAAAGCTCAGACACCCCCTCGATAAAATTAAATAGCCATTGATATGCATTCTTTTTGGATTACTACAACTAAAATTCGTTAATAAAACGCCAGATTTAATGTCATTCAAAACATTTTTATGAATCACAAAAATACTTGATAGTCTTTAGATACAATTTGTACGCCAGTTAATATGTCACTTGATACCAAATTTGCCAATGATCTGAAAAATCAAGCACTGGCAGAGCACTATTTGCCAATGATCCAACAAATAAAGTGCTGGCAAAGCACTGATTTACAACGCTCTGCCAACGTTAGTAAAAAGTGCTTTGCCAGTGCTTAATTAACAAAATTTACAACAGTAAAAATAATAAAAGCACTGGCACAGCTCTGGCTTAGAACGCTCTGCCAACGTTCGTAAATAGTGCTTTGCCAGTACTTGATTTACAAAATTTACAACCGTAACAATAAAAAAGCACTGGCACAGTACTGACTTACAACGCTATCCCAACATTGGCAAAAAGTGCATTGCCAGTACTTATTTACAATATTTACAACCGGTAACTTAATAAAAACAGTGGCACATCCCTTGTTCACAACAAGAGTGGAAAAATTCAAAACTAAATTGCAATTTATGATTTGAAGTTAAGAATATTAAGATCTCCTATTATAGTCAGCACAAAGTATAGTTTTTGTACTAAAATTTTACTTAAGAAATTTATTTTCAAATTTCTTTCTTTAGTAAAATTGTAGTAAAAAATCGTGCTAACTTATCACAAAAATAATTTGATAAAAAAAAACATTCAGTTATTTTGTAATTAACTTAGCTGAAACAAGCCTATTGTTATTTCTATTCAAATTACCAAAATCATTCACTAAGAAATAATACAACTCTTTACTGAAGTGAATTACTAAGTAGGACTTTATTGGTCGTTTTTGATTTTGGTACTGGCAAAGCGCTTATTACCAGTGCTTTGCCAACGTTTTAAAAAAGAAACGGCCAAGCCCTGCCCGGTGTTATCATTTTGGGGTTGGCTAAGCACTTTTTATATTATTAAAAAAGCACTTTATTGGTTGTTCTACCAATGCTTTGCCAACGTTTTAAAATTATGGTTTTTGGTACTGGCAAAGCGCTCATTGCCAGTGCTTTGCCAACGTTTTTAAAAAGGAACGGCCAAGCCCAGCCCGGTGTTATCATTTTGGGGTTGGCAAAGCACTTAAATCTTCAGATATCCAACGCTCTGCCAACGCTCATACCACCGTTGAAAGCACTGGGCCAATGCTTTGCCATTCGTATTTTTCTGGCTGGGTAGTTACTTCAAATAGAACGCAATTAACCAAAAAATAAACCAAAAATTGTGTAATTTTTGACACCACTTAGTGACCTCTAAACATGAAATTGGGAAGCTAAAAAAACACGGGTCCCTTAAAAGAAGTAGAAGTTCATTAAGGTTTGCCGTTCCGGGTCGGCATACCTCCCTTGTTAGTTTTTCACTCATAAAATTAGACAATTAATCTTTAGATCAAATAAAAATTTCAGTTTAAGCATGAAAATAGTGTTCTATTACACATATTTGTTAATTTTTTTGTTGTTTAGTTTGATAATTTATATTATTTAAACCATTTACTTATCATCAGCTGTTTTGTGTAGACAAATATTTAAACTAAAAAAAAAAAAACTCTACAAACAGATAACACAAACTATTTAGTTTGGCTTATTTGCGCATGCGTTGCGTTCATTTTTATTTCCTAGAGCTGTAATGATGATAAAATGTCTCACCGTCAATCGCAATCGGTGTATAATGAACTCTACTGAATAGGGTAGATACTACTAATACTACCTGTTGCTAGCCATATTTATTTAATATATTTACTTAAATTTTTGTTTCTTCTCTTAATATAATTTTTGTTTATTTTTCAAATTCTCACGTCATGTCAAAGTAAAAATCTACTCTAAAATATTTTGTAATGTTTACTTTAGAAATGATATAGTTTCGGTATTTAATTAGTATTTATATCTGTATCACTTACTATCTATGTTGTAAGGTACACAAAACAGAGATGGAAAATTTTATATTTTGGTACTTTTGGTTTTTAATACCTTTTTTTGCTTTCTTAAGTACCGAAATATACCCCCGACTGATTTAGTATATATTTTAGAAAATAAACGATTCTGTGTGAGAAACTTTTAAAATTTGCATTCCTTATTTCGATAGATTTGATAGAAAAAAGTTAAAAAAAAAAATTACAATCCGGGAGTTTTTCATTGAAATAACTTTGAATAAAAGAGTCCTCGAAATCTATTAGTTTTTATGTTAATGTCAAAACTATATGAGTTACTTCAAAAATTTTGGACACCTGTTGAAACTGACTTTAGTTGCCTCTTATTTATCAATAATTTTTGAATTCAGAGCAACATTGGACAGGGTTATGTTGAATATACACTCATAAAAAATGTTAGTACAATAGTCTGTTAAGTGGGTTCTAATTAAGTTGAACTAATTTTTTCTTTTATTTAGCTAAAGTTATTAGTTTTCTCATTTTACAACAAGAACAAACTTCAGCTGTACTTCAACTAATTTTTCAATCTAATATTTAGTAGTTCGTGCTTCTTTAATCTACAAACTTGCCAGTTAATTAAGCCACAATTGCGTTAAAAAAAATGTTGTTTGTGTCTCAGTCTCACTTGTAGATGGTGTTTTATTCTCATAATTTTTATTTTATAATTATAAAATAGGCTATATCTCGGAAACTAAGTTAGGGCAAAATAGACCAAATTATAGTCTTTATTAACCAAATTTACTCCCAGTAATAAATATGGACCTGCCTCTGATCAGATCCGAAAAGTCCTTTTTAGGTTAAATTTTCTATTGATGAATTTAACTACAACTGTTAATCAAAATTTAGTTCTTCTCAAAATTTCTTTGAAAATTTCGCTGTTGCAAATTCAAGTACTATTTTCTGTTGTCTACACTCATTTAACAAATTCGGTTGTGTCAAGCGATTTTTTCCAACTGAATTGATTCGGCTGCTGCAGTCTTGTAAATTCGGTTGTCACAGCTGAATTCTGTTGCTGCATAGGCTGTGGCAATTGAGTTTGGTCGTGCCAACTGAATTCGGTTGGGACAACTGAATTTACGAAGTTGCAGCAACCGAATCAATGCGGTTGGATGAATTCTTCGAATTTTTGTAAAAGTGTAGCTGAATTTTAAACTATTTGTGTGGTCTTTTTTATGAGTGTACTTAAAAACTAGGACATGAAAATTATCATGTTGAAAAGTCTTCACCTAAAGAATTGGTTTCAATTTAAAAATGGAAAAATTAAAAAAAATAATTGAAACGTACAGATGTTTTTTTATTCATATTACTTTTTTGCACATAGTTTTTAATTTCCAGAAGCAAACCAATATAAAATGGAGTAGACTTGAAAGATACATTCATTAAAAAAATTATTTCCATGCTTGGTGAAAAGTTGTATGGTGGATTACAAGTGACACCAAAATTTCCAGATTTTTAATTTTCTCGGTTTTTCCATAGGGGACTCAAAATCGAATTGAAATGGATCAACAAAAATGTTTTCAATACCAAAATCTGTGAAAATTGCCCAAAAGTACCAAATACTTTTTGTGAGCTGGAAAGTAATGACATTGTGTGCAAGCAATTCATTTATGTTTATATCTATCAAGTAAAACATGTCGAGATAGCTCATATGGTAGAGCGGTTGGCTGCCAAACTGGAGGCCCGGGTTCGAATTCCGTGTGGGCATATTTTATTTAAAAAAAAATATTTCAATAAAAAAAATATTTTTTTTGATTAAATTTATTTTTTTTTTAATTTATTTGTAGACTCGTCGTATTTCTCTATACTAGTAAGCATATTGGTCACCACATATTTTTCTATTTGTTGTAAGGTGTTTAATGATAATATGCCATTATTTTGCGCTACATCCCCATATGAAAGTAAGGAAATTTTTAATGGCAGTTGTAAGTACTTGTCATTACCAAATGTGTACTACACTGGGTACTTTAATTAAATCCAAGCAAAAACTGAAATTTTAATATTTTTAATTTCCTTTTGACTTAAAACCTTCATAATTTTTGAGCAGTTAAAATCATTACAAATCTCATTACTTCTACATGGGGATGTAGCTCAAAATAATGAAATATCACTACTAACCACCTTTCGGTAAATAGAAAATTATATGGTTCGCTATATGCTTACCAGTATAGACAAAAATAATGAGTAAAAATAAATTTAAAAAAATATTTTTTTGTTGAAATTTTTTTTTTTTTAATAAAATGCGCGCACTTGGTATTTGAACCCGGGCCTCAGGGTGTCAGTCAACTGCTGTGCCATCTAAACTATCTCGACATGTTACACTCGATATATAAAAACATAAATGACTTGCTTGCACAGAATATCATAAGTTGCCAGCGTACAAAAAATCAAAAATAAGTAGTTTTATATGTTGAAAAAATAATGAGTCTAAATACATATAAATTTTCAAACATTTTTTAGATCATTACTAACATCTGCTAACACATCCATGACATACAAAAAAGTTTTGCATCAAAGTGTCGAATAATTTTTAAATTTCTCATATATGGCATTCTTAAATTACACTATTTCGGTTTTTGTTTCGCCGAATTCTAAATTTCCTGCAAATAGGTAAACTCTAGCAATCTTCGCATTTTGTTCAAAATTTCATGTCCATAGGCAACATAAACAAAATATGCCGGAAAAAATTTAAATTACCTCATTAAGAACACATTATTTTTAAAATGTATAAGTGTTTTTTTCTTTTAATTCCCCTCTAGCATCAAAGGTTTAAGCTATGACAAAACATGAATCCTGGACCGTTGAAGATATTTTAAAGATGTGAATTTAGATTTTATTAAATAATTGAGCTCTAGGTCACGTTTGTATTTATAAAATATTTTATATATCTTCAATATTTCAATATTTTTTATGTTTAATATTGTTTGTTGTTGTTCATACGCTCTGAGGATGCCATTTAAAGAATGACGAAATATTGGAGATATATAAAATAATAAAGGATATTTTATAAATACAAACGTGACCTAAAGCTCAATTATTTAATAAAGTCATAATAAACGAAAGTGTACGTCACATAATTATAAATTTAATTATTAAATAACTATAACCCGAAAATATTCCCACATTTATTTCAGCAACATTTTTGAAATTTTCAACAATATTTTTTAATTGATGTGATCAAATTTAAATTGAAATTTTGGAAAAATTTTAATTGACATTATTAAAGCTAGTTGGCCCTAATTCAATTAAATTTTTAATTGTATTTACAAATATTTTAATTGAAACTCGATTTTTCTGTGCAGACATACAGAATATCGCACTTGTTCAACAAAAGGGTCATAACTCAAAATTCATTTTTTGTAAGAAGGCGACATACAGTGGTCACTCTAAAAATCTTAGATCGGGTTGTTTGTTAAAGTGCACAGAGATCGATTTAAGATTTTTGCAGTGGGTAAAGTGACCCACTGGATTTTGAGTTATGACCCTTTTGTTGAACAAGTGCGTTATAATGTGGTCTCAAACAAGTTATCTTTTTTCGTACTGATGTGCCATTTGTTTCCTATCTTGTTGAAACTTTTTATGCTTTATTTAATACAATTATTTACTTACCATTATTTAGTTTTTAATATTTTTTTTTTTTTTTTTTTGAAAATTTTCCATTTTTTAACTTGAAGGTGATGTTTTACTTTTATAATAAATAGAAGAAAAAAACTTAAGTTGTGGGTAGACAGCAGCAACTTATCTTAAATGATCTAATTTTTTGACATATTATTTGTATAAAGTTTATATTTTGTAGCACGAGTCATATTTGTTAATCATAAAAAAAAAATCTCGCATTAACAATCTAGCATCTTCAACATCTCCACCTATACCGTACGTGTAAACAAATTAAGATATTCATTCATAAGATTTAAAGATAGATTACCAACAATTTTAAATGGAAATATTATTACACTCAAAAAAACGTTGGTAACGTCAGCAACATTTTTGCTGGAAGGATCCTTGCAAAAAAATTGTTAATATCAGCAAAAAAAAAAAAAAATAGTAAATTCAGCAATTTTTTTTTTTTGTGAAAATTTGTCGACGCTTAATTACAGGGAATATTTGAAAAATGAAATTAACTAATTTGCTAGTCGAATTTTACTAATTTTAAGCTACTAAAATAAATATTAAATAAATAAACAGAAAAAATTAAAAAGAAGTTTTTATTACGAAATTTATAATATCAATTAATATGTTAATTGATGGTAGTATTAACTACTAAAAATGGTACACAATTATTTAAAGTAATTAATTATACTTTTTTACAGTTATATTAGTTTTTTGTTTTTATATACATCGAGATTATTTTTTATGTTATTTTCAATTTATAACGAGCTTTCAACCTCCGTATATTTACAAAAATAAAGCAAATCAAACATATTAGCTAGGTTGATACTAGTATTTCGATCTGGCTAAAGATCTCATCAGAACCCGAAGTTTTAGAAAAGCTAGAGCCTATATAATAGGCAGAACTTTAACAAAAAACCTATTAATAATCAATGTTGCTCCATTCTTGTCTTCTTAGTAATCAACCACGTGGTTAGGTCTTTTCCTAACAAGCATCATGACGTTACTAAATTTTGAAGACCAAAAATGTTCTATTTATATAAAAAATTTTTAGTGTGTACTCTGGCTCAAGTAATATTTTTTACAGTTATATTAGTTTTTTTGTTTTTATATACATCGAGATTATTTTTATGTTATTTTCAATTTATAACGAGCTTTCAACCTCCGTATATTTACAAAAATAAAGCAAATCAAACATATTAGCTAGGTTGATACTAGTATTTCGATCTGGCTAAAGATCTCATCAGAACCCGAAGTTTTAGAAAAGCTAGAGCCTATATAATAGGCAGAACTTTAACAAAAAACCTATTAATAATCAATGTTGCTCCAATTATACTATTAGATGAATTAGTTAAATATTTTTTCTTGAAACCCAATTTAATTTTAATCAAATCTTTAATTAGATAATTTGTTTGAGATAAAATTTGACTTTAATTAAACTTTAATTGATTTAATTAATTTTTTTATAACATTTTCCAAAACGATTTCAATTAAATACTTAACTGTAAGGGAATGTTAGCTAATGTTTCCTGTTCACTAAAGGCAACCTTTCGCTTTATTTTCGTGTTGTTGCATGAATATTAGACTAACCCACGGTTGTATGGAAAAATAAATGTATATTCCGATTCTTTCTCCACAAGCTTGCTTTAGATCCTTACATAAAAATATACGTGTATAATAGGCTGCTTCTTATTTTTGGAAACATCGAATTTTTCACGGGACAAACCTAGGTTAGATTACGATTAATGAATAAAAATTTTTAATTTTTTCAAAATTTTCGAAAATTTTTTAAAAATTTAGATGTCGCTAGCAGACTATGAGAATATTCCCGATTAAAACAGTTTATATTAATAAATTTCAAAATATATCCATATAAAATTTTTAATGTGTTACTGGCGGAATATTATCGAAATGCTTAGTAATTATACAACCACATAAGTTTCAAGTTAGTTTTACAAATTTTCTGTAAAATATATTAATTTTTTTTTAGAAATTTTTTACTAGGCTTGTATATATTTTACAAAAATTTGTCAATATTTTACTAGAACTTTGTAAAACTAACTTAAAACTTATGTAGTTGTATAATTGCTAAGCACTTCGATAATATTAACCAAATTTTTGTCTGCGTGTACATACAACCTCAAGTATCCAGGAAAAAAAATAATAAATTTTTATAAGATTGTTAACCCTTACCCCACTATTAAAAAAATCTTTTTAAAATTTTGCATTATTTTTAAAGTTCCAATTATGATTAAAAACATAAAACAAAATTGAAAAATTTACAAAAATTGGCATAATTTTGAGCGCTTTTACTAAACACATCATCGGAATTAAAAAAAAAAAATAATAATGCTGAAGGGATCCGTCAATCCACTTAGCTTGTGGACCTATTTAATTTTGGCGGATTTGGAGAAAAGTCAGTATTTGTGATAAAAAAAGGACTTTAAAAGTATATATTTTGTGAAAGAAACTTAATTTTATATTGTTTATTATTCTATTTGATCACAATTACACGCAGAAAAAAATATGGTTGCAATATGATTGCGGCCACAAAACTATGTGTCCTACAGCCATAAATGATTGCTTCAATTAAATTATTATTGTATCAATCATATTTAACCACTATCGTTTCTTTAATCATGTTATAGTAAATGTCTTTCTTTTTCGGTCAACATATTATTCTTTTATCTACAATCATAATATAGTATGTATTATTACTTGCCTCTCTCTCTAAGCCATATATAAGATGATTAGTCTGTTTTTTTTTATGAGTGTCTTCGCTCTGTTAGTGTCATTCTTGTTTAAGATTTTTGTGAAAAGAAGTTGTGAGAAGCAGTCAGTTCGAACAAATTAAATAAAATTAAACAAAAAGACTTACAAATTAGACAAACAACGCAGTGGTGCTCATTGTAATGGTGATGTTTTTAGTGGAAGAAGGAATAATTTATCAGTGTTAACCCGGTCTACCATGGGAGCATTTTTTTATAAGAGAAAAAACACTTCCTATTTATTAATATGTTGCTTTCTTTGAAAAGGGGATATTCGCGAGATGAAAGGTGGGGAAAGTTGAAGGGCCTCAAACATGGCAATCCTGTAATTGCGAGAGATGATAAATCTTTGAAAAGTTGTTGTTCGTCACCTGATGAAGAGCTGGCGAACTTATTCATGCTTTTTGGTTCATAGCCATGATTCATTATTTTACTTCGGTGGGGTTAAGTGCTATGGGAGCACCGAAGGTGCGCGCTGCGATACATATGAGGGATAGAAAAACTCATGCATATTATGTTTCTAAATTGATGTTGCCGTCACCGGGAATCGAACCCGGGACCATCTGTTTAACAGTACAACGCGTTAACCATTGAACCATTGAAGAGCTGGCGAACTTATTCATGCTTTTTGGTTCATAGCCATGATTCATTATTTTACTTCGGTGGGGTTAAGTGCTATGGGAACACCAAAGGTGCGCGCTGCGATACATATGAGGGATAGAAAAAATCATGCATATTATGTTTCTAAATTGATGTTGCCGTCACCGGGAATCGAACCCGGGACCATCTGTGTAACAGTACAACGCGTTAACCATTACACCGCATCGCCCATAAATTGTAAACAAAAAAAAATTTAGAGAAATATGAAAGAAAAATGTCATAGATTTTTGTCCAATGTAACGTTTCATAGTATCAATGAAACATTTAATAAAAATTAAATGATTCACTACATATATAAATTATAAATTATATAGTATCAACCTAGCTAATATGTTTGATTTGCTTTATTTTTGTAAATATACAGAGGTTGAAAGCTCGTTTTAAATTGAAAATAACATAAAAATAATCTCGATGTATATAAAAACAAAAAAACTAACTGTAAAACATATTACTTGAGCCAGAGTACACACTAAAATTTTTTTATATAAATAGAACATTTTTGGTCTTCAAAGTTTAGTAACGTCATGATGCTTGTTAGACCTAACCACGTGCTTGATTACTAAGAAGACAAGAATGGAGCAAAATTGATGATTAATAGGTTTTTTTTGTTAAAGTTCTGCCTATTATGGAGGCTCTAGCTTTTCTAAAACTTCGGGTTCTGATGAGATCTTTAGCCAGATCGAAATACTAGTATCAACCTAGCTAATATGTTTAATTTGCTTTATTTTTGTAAATATAAGGAGGTTGAAAGCTCGTTATAAATTGAAAAAAAAAAAATATATTTTATATTAGTAAGGAATTCATTATTTTTGTGTAAAAAAAACATCATACAGACCATATTATGGTCATTATAATTGTTATTATTTATAAACTGTTCCATAACTCATGAAGAAATTTTTACATTGGACAAAAATTTATGAAAGTTTTTCCTTCTTTTCTCTGGGTGTATTTTATTATCATGGAAAGTAAAATCAAGTTAAAAATCTGAGTTTTGTTAAGATATTAATTAAACAATCACTATATTTTTTGTCAATTGCCTGCGATTTTAATTAGTTTTCTTTTTTTCTTTCTTTAGGTAAGTTGTCATCTCTCACATCCTTTAAAAATAAGAGGACACCGTTTTTCAGTAAGTATTAATAAAAAAACACAGAAAAATTTGTTTGATCAACTATCTCAGATTCAATTCAGAACCTATTCTACGGAACCGATTTTAGAAAAGATTCCTGCTAGTCTTAACGTAAGGATTCACTAAGTTAGAACCATTTCCATAAGTGTTTATAGAATTGGTTTCAAAGCACCCGGTTCTAGTTTAAAGTAAAATAACCTATTGATAACAGCTAAAATTCCATAAAAACACAGCTCATTGTCATGCACATTTAAATATTTTTTGTATGTACACTAAGGGTTAAATGTCTTTAACCATTAGAGGCCTGGTTACAAAAAAGACCCATAAAACGTAATATGACTACAATAGTGCAAAGCTTTTAAATTGATAAAAACAAAAATTCCGCTTGATACTAATAATTAATTAATGCAATTTGATCCATAAAGGGTTAATGTTTTCACGTTTAACCCAAAAAAGACCCAATAGAAAGTTTACAGAATAACTTCTTTCAGATCTTGATTATATTTGAATATGTGATAAAGGCTACTTAACTAACGAACAAGCGCTATTATTTATCGTATCAATTTTACTTGTAAGGTTTAAATAGCTGGAGTGCAAAATGGCCATGGGAAAAACTAATAAACATCCTAGTTATCCTAGTGCGATTTATTTTGAGGGCTCCGAAATTTGATGGCTGTAAACTAATTGTTCCTACTATTTCTGCTAGAATAAAAAATATGAAATTACAGTCTTCTGATTAAGTTTGCTGACTTTTTATTTAAGTGTGGCAATCTAAATAAATACTGCCTTTGTAGGATAAATGACAAATTGACAAGAGCTTTAACTTTAATTCAGGTTCCTGTTCTTAAAAAAAACTTTAAAACGAACCAACCCAAAATGACTAATTTTAAATTTTAGCCCCTTCTATCTACTTTAACAAAAAAAAAATACTTTTTTGTTTTAATATCATATTTAGTAGGAAAATAGGACAACATAACTTTTGTAAAAAATTTGTCTTTAAACATACTATTTTCACCCTAATGAAAAATTTTCAAAAATAATCTAACTTTAAGAAGCTATACAAAAATCAATAAGAGCTAACTTTGCAAAACCATTTAAGGGTTTTAAGTGTGACATGAGTATTTTTATAGGGATTCCAAATAACTGCAGCATACTCTAACTTTTATCTAACAAACGAGGTATAAATTAACCTCAAAGTATTAGGATCAGAAAAATCAGAAGAATTTCTTTTCAAAAATTCCAGCATTTTATAAGCTTTAGGGATAATATAATCCACATGTGTGTGGTACAAAAGAAAACGACGAGTCGAAAACCACGCCGAGATCAAGTGTAGACTTAACAGTTTTCAAGTTTTGGTTGTTAATATTGAAATTTGATATAATAGGATTCAGAGATTTGCTAAATGAAACATGAAAACATTTAGAAAGATTAAGATGTATGTTATTTAACGTACACCATGCACCCAGATTATTCAAATCAACCTGTAATTCAGAAACATCTTGAAATGAAGAAATTTTACGAAATATTTTCAAATCATCTGCATACAAAAGAAATTTCGATTTTTTAAGCAAGCTGAAATGTCATTAATAAACAAATTGAAAAGAAGTGGACCCAAAACACTGCCCTGTGGCACGCCAGACGTTTGAAAATAAGGCTTAGACTTAAAACCTTCAATAACAACCTTGAATACTCTATTTGATAAAATGATTTAATCAAATTTAGGAAAACAGAGTGAAGACCAAACTGATGTAATTTTAAAAACAGAATGGTATGAGACACTTTGTCAAAAGCCTTTGAAAAATCGGTATAAATAGAGTCAACTTGATTACCCTGTTCCAGAGCTTTAATACAATATTCACTAAATACAGTAAGGTTCGTTGTCGTTAATCTACCCGTAAAAAAACCGTGTTGATAAGGTGTTATCCACGACTTTGTAAGAAAAAACAATCTTTTATAGATGACATGCTCAAATATTTTTGAGACACAACACAATTTAGAAATAGGTCTGTAACAAGTTACATCATCCCTCTTTCCATCTTTAAAAATTGGAGTTATCATTGCAGACTTCCACCGGTCAACAAAAACACCCTCTTTAAGAGATAAATTAAAAATATACGTTAGCGCAAATGTTAACGTCAAGGCACATTTTTTTAAAAAAATGAGCACAAAGGCAATCAAATCAGCATCTGATTTTAAATTATCCTTTGTTAGCAAAATTTCACTATAAACCTCCTCCTCGGTGACTACAATAAAACCAATATCCAAATTGGACAAAGGGGTTGAAAAAGTAGAATTAATTGCCACAGCAGGCTCGAAACTTGAACTAAAAAAATCTGCAAATAAATTTACGGAATCATTACAAGAATGCGAAATATCATCCCCTAATTAATGGAATTCTGACTTCATCGGATATCATTAACCCACTTTGGACAGGAATCCAAAATGACCCACAAATTTTATAAAAATGAAAAAATGTGTGTGTTTTTTTTTTTAAATAAGTATTAAAGATTTATTAAAATGGCTAATTTTCAGATGTCGATTGCTATTTTTATAATATAACATAAATTTATATTAAAGAAGAAAAAAAGTAAATTGGAAAAATGATAATTCGAGTTTGTATTTGGAGCGCCTCCTTTTCCATTTTGTGAAAATTGAACAAAATTTGAATGTTTTGATCAAAATTTTTTGAATAAAAGTAAAGATTATTAATTTAAGAGATATCAAATTTAAGTGAAATTTTTTTCGAAAGTTATGAACAGTGTTATTCTGGAAATATTTAGAGGTTTTTTTTTAAGACAAAAGTGTTAAAATTAACAATTTACATAAAATAATTATTATTATCAAGTTAAGATTTATTTTTGATCAATTTAAAGCATTACAATCTTGTAGTCATATTTAAAATTATGTGTATTGGGTCCTTTTTGTCCTCAATTCAATAAGGGTTAACGATTTTTCAAATAACATTAAAGAAAATTATAGTCTTAATAAATTTAAGTGAACTTTTTCCCAAAATTAGGCATTTGGATTCCAGACTAAAGTGGGTTAATGATATGCGATTAAGTCAGAATTCTCTATCTGCATAACTTTAAGTATCTGCATAACTTTAAGTATATTCCAGGAAAAGGTTTTGGGGAGGGAACTAAGAGTATTTTAAATTAATTTTTTAATTAATTATTTAAGGAACCACTACGAAATTTACAGAACATCAGCTTTCATAATTTTCGGAAAAATACCACTGAAATTTTACTAGACAAATATGGAGAATACCATATTTCAGATTTTCATTAAATTTGGATATGTGGATACCAAACCAACGAACAACCTCAATACCTTTTAGCCCCACTCTTATTTTTAATGGACAAAAAAGTGGTGCCAAAAGCAACCCTTAAAATAATATTAAGACTGTAAAGAATTACGCTTGTACGTTAGTTTTGTACACTCTATCACATATCCGAATTGAATACAGTGTAACAGATCTTATTTTGTGAAATTTCTAGTGGGTATTTTTTGATGAAAAGTGAAAACTTTTATAAATTTGATTACACAAAATAATAATTTTTAACAAGTGTAAATTTTTTTTTTATCCATTTTAAGGATTTATAATTTTGTAGTCATAATTTAATTTAAGTTTCATGAGTCTTTTCTGTAAGCAGGCCACTTAGAGTTAAAGATTTCTAAAAAAAAATAAAGATATTAAGAGTTTAATCAAATTTAAGAGATATTTTTCCAGAAATTATGCAAACTTTGATGAAAACATTAAAATTTTGTTAAGTTTATGAAAAAATAACAATTTTAATAAAACGTCCTGTACAGGAGTCGCTCCAAACACAAACCCGAATTATATTTTTTCCAATTTAGTTTTTTTCTTTAATAATAACTAGTATTTTATAAAAATAGCATTTGATTTTAAAAAATTTTAAAATGAATTTTTTGCATTTTTATCAAATTCTTGGGTCATTTCGGATTTTTACTAAAGGTTTTCACCACGTATACCAAGTCTTGTATATGTTGTTTTGTAAAAACAGAGATGGTAAAAATTTATTTTCAGTTTGAAGATTTTCTGTTGGGATTTCTATATATGAGCACTAGGGGTACAACCAAAATAAGGCCCTATCACCACGCTGTAGCCGATGTTGTGCTGAAACCGAAAAATGTTTCCTCAGGTCATTTCGGAACAAAAACGTTCCGCGTCGAAGCCGATTTCTGAAAGTCCTTTAAGATTTTTTTTTTTTTTTTTATTTTTTCAAAATTTTTTATTTTATAATTATTTAACTATTTACATTTCTTAATGTAATTATATGATTATAATTAAAACACAATCTAAAAACTATCTTTGTTAAGTGAAATTAACTTAAGATTAAGAGTTCGTGTTAAGTTGCATTGGGGGAAAATATCGTGTACGACTTTGATGGCGCGTTCCGCACAAATGTTGCTGCGTTGTGTTTTTGGAATTCTTGATTCATCTTTCACCCTATGTCTTAGAAAGCATTTCTGAGCATTAGTAAAGCCCGATAATGATTTGTTTAAGGCTTCGAAGTCATTTTTATTGTAACAATGGTCTGAAAACCAAATGTTGTACCAAGGGCCACATATAAATTCGCATATTGCATATAATTGTGCTCCATATAGTATTTAAAAGCCTGTCCTAGTTCATATAAATATTGCATATCATCACGCCACATTAAATTTCCAACATATTGCCGTTTCTCGTTTTGGTGATATTCGTGTTTTAATGTATTGTAATTGCTTATCAACTCTGAAACGAATTCATATGTAATATCTGGTGAGGTAGTTTTTCTGTCCAATGATGCATCCATTACATATCGTAGTTTTAAATCCAACACATGGTGCTGACATCCAATGTACTGCGGTGGTTGCAGAGAAATTGATTTAAAATGGTTCTGCAGTAGTGTTACAACACCTTTAGTTTTTCCTGTATTAACACTGGTTGTGTCGCAAATTATCATTTTTATTGACTTCATCAAATTAAATTTTTCTACAGTTTCTTTGATGTCATTGAAAATAGATATCGCTTTCACATTTTCCAGAATTAATGCAGCTACTTTTATTTCTTGAGATTCATTTTTTACAACAACTACCTGTACTTCTTGTCGTCCAATTTTTTTTATCATCGAAATGGAGACACCAATTCTAAAATTTGTAAAGACTGTTTCATAATTTCTTCCTTTTTCTCTGCAGATTTATAAACAGCTTTATAAATTGCTTGCTGTGAAGGAGTTGCAATATCGACCCCTGATTCTGCATATTTTTGCTGCTTTCCTAGTACTTACATTGGCATTATTTACTAACGTTAGTGCTTGTTATTCCAAGTCTTAAAGGTGGCATATAATCGTTATCATCTTCAAATGAATCATCAAGCATTGAGACAAAGTCGGAGTCTGAATCTTGGACACTTATTTAAGATTTTGGTGCAATGTTTTCAAAGGAAATATTAAAATTGTTATCAAACTTTTCAGCAGTTTTTGAAGTTTTGATACCTTTCTGGTATGCAGGAATCAAACATTCCACTTTCCTTCTTATAGATTTGGTAGCCAATTTCGGAATATTTAGTTTAGTCCATAAATCGAATAATTCTTGAGATATAATTTTATACCTCTATGTTTTTAATTTTTCTTTTTCATATGACGCATTAAATCTTCCAATGACTGTTTTTTTTTTAGGTATTTGGTTCAGTTCACATAACGAAATAGCGATACTTGGAATATTTTTACATTTATTTTCAGAATTTTTTAAATTTTGGGTCCACTTATCTGCGTTTTTCCGAGCAACAATTTCGCTATGTTTAAAAGACATTTTAAAAAGTTGAACGAAAACAAACGCTTAAAATCGATTATTATAAAATTAATGCACAACAAACAAACTTGACAGCGCCTGCTTTATTTATACAAAATTTTTTTCTTTTACAAGTAGTATTTTTACCAAATTTTTTCGTCACTAGATTTTTGCTATTATTAAAAAAGTTTTCGCACCATGTTTAATAAAGTTTGAAATCAAAAGGTCTCAAAAATAAAAAAAAGTTAGTTAAAAAAAAAAATTTTATATATTTTTATACTTTTAGCAATAAATTAAATATTTCGCAAATTTGCATAAGACAGCGTACACTCAAAAAAAAAAGTTTGTAAAGTTAGCAAAAAATTTTGCTGAGTCAGCTAAATTCTAGTCAGGAGGATGCTTGCAAAAAAGTTGCTAATGTCAGCAAAATCTTTTGTTGAAAATCAGCGAGCTGATTTTTAGCAACAAAATTTGTAGATTCAGCAAAAGTTTTGTTAACACTTAGTAGATTAGAAATACAAAAGCCTTGCTAAAAATTAATAAATTTTTTGCTGAATTTTAGTAGACTGAAAAAAACGCAAAAAATTTGTAGAAAAATTGTAATTTAGTTAATTTATTTGCTGAAAATCATAAAACATATTTTTGTGATTCTTTTAAAAATAATTTACTATAATAACGAAATATAAAAATTTTAATTTTTCCACATTGACGACATGAATTTATTTAATATCTGAAAATATATAGAAATAAATATATATAACATAACAAAAATTGTCTTTCAATTACTTACATCAATGGTTGTCTAAATGATGCTATCGTTTAAATGATGCTATCGCAACTGCCGAAGATAATTATAGAAACGAAATGAAAAAATAAACAAAAACAAACGAAACGAAAAAAACAACCCTTTTTGCAATAAGAAAAAGGAACCATAAAAAAATCTACCTAAGATGTGTGTCTTTGTCTTTCAATTTACTCTGTCTGTGTGTCTTTGTCTTTCAATTTACTCTGTCTACATTTCATTTTCCTCTTCTCTACTACATCTTGACATGCCGCGACATCTACTTCATTCTGCGTATATCTTTCAATCTGGTTGTCGTCCACACTATTAATGTGCTTATCAGCACAATTTTTTTTTAGCAAAATTAATTAGTAAAACACTAGTATATTAGTAAAGCATTAGTATAAAACAGTTAAGTGCTGAATAAGTATAACAAAAATTTTAGCTGAAAACACGATTTTAGCAAAAAATTTTGCTAAAAAATAGTATACCTGATTTACAAGACGTTTTACTAACTTTTCTACTAACTTATTTTTTTGAGTGTAGGTAAGTCGCAATATTTTATCACGATTAATTGAATTTATACAGAATATTATTCAATATTTAATGGAAAAACTTAGAATTTATTTATCATTTAATGAAATTATAAAGAAAATATTTTTATTTTTTTAGAACTTACTGATCCCAAACTTAATTGCATTTGACGCGGAACCTTTTTTAACGATATCGAAAATCTAAAGATGCAGTTCTTATTGCTTTTTTATGCACTACATGGTATGGATAGGGCCATTTTGATAGTTTCAAAAATTGTAAAAAAATTGTATCCCTAATGAGCACACTTGAATATTGTACACTAAATGTAGGTACAAATGTATAGTCCCATCTCTATTATCTATTGTTGTATATTTTAAGATAAAATTTTACCATCTCTAATTTCGATATGACAATAAAACACATACAACCTTTAGTACACCCTTGTGAACAACCGAATTATTATTTTTATTATTGAACGTTTTCATTTTATGTAATTGATAACACAGGCCTACAAAAAAAAATGTTTTGTTTGGTGCCGCTAATTCTATGTTATAATTTGGTTAATTAGTCCGCAAGACGTCATGGTTAGCTGTCAAAATCGCGAAGCTACGTTCAGGTTTGTATCGATCGGTCATAACCTAAAAAATGTATTTTATTATACTTAATGTCATTATAGTCAATTAATTTCTTTGATTAAATGATAATATCGATATGCCGTCGTCGAGAAGGTGTTGTGTAAATAATCCAAATACATTTTGTTATATTTGTGGTGAATATGTAGTAAAAAAGTTTAGAAAACCTATAACAGATGCAGTGAAGAAGACATACGTTGATTACTTTAATATCCTTGCGAAATCTCGAAAACTACACGTAGCATTAAAAAAGTAAGTATCAATTTTTTATCAGGGTACCGAACGTACTTGAAATCTGTTTTATTTTTAGCGGCACCAAAATCATTGTAGGCCTGTGTAATTATTGTAATTGAATCCATTTTTGAAATTAATTTCTTTTTAATGTAATCATTACTTTGTCCTTGTTATTATTTCACAAAACTAATTCATGTAATTGTAATTGAGTTGTTTTCGATAACAATTAGAATTACATGTAATTTGGTAATTCAATGTGTAATTAATTACAAAATGCAATGATTAACGCCCACGTCTGCTAAACACTAATATTTAATAAGTTTTAATATATGTACTTATTTTTGAAAGAATTAATTTTTCGACAAAAAGCAATGTAAAATTATATATTTTTCATTTACTTACTTAAAGATTAAATGACACCATGACACATATAAGTCCTTTAAAAACTCACCTGAAATTAAACGGAAAAAAAAACAATTAAACAATTTAAATACGATAGATATAAAAAAGATTAAAATATATATTACCATGACCATATAAGTTGTTATATAAGTACATTTTTGGTAATGGCAAGTCATTGCAAATTTCATTACTTTTATATGGGGATGTCGCGCAAATTAATGACATTTCATTACTAAACACCCTACTAAAAAGCAAAAATTTGTGGTTACCTATATGCTTACTAATATGAACAAAAATAATGAGTCTAAAAATAAATTTTCAAAAAAATAAATTTAATAAAAAATGATTTTTTTATAAAATTTTTAATAAAATGTGCCCACATGAGATTCGAACCTGGAACTCTAGGTTTTCACTCGACCACTCTACCATCTGAGCTATCTCGAGATGTTTTACTTGATAGATAAAAACTTAAATGAATTGCTTGTGCAAAGTGGCATTACTTTCCACCTTAAAAAAAATCAAAAATAAGTAGTTATATTTATATGTATTTATATGTAGAGTTGAAAAAATAATCACTCTAAAAATAGATTTTCAAAACATTTTGAGATCATTACTAAAGGGTAATTTTTTAAGCGCTTTCGGATTGGATTTAAAAAAAAAGAAGACCTAACCACGTGCTTGATTACTAAGAAGACAAGAATGGAGCAAAATTGATTATTAATAGGTTTTTTGTTAAAGTTCTGCCTATTATGGAGGCTCTAACTTTTCTAAAACTTCGGGTTCTGATGAGATCTTTAGCCAGATCGAAATACTAGTATAAAAATTTTTTATATAAATAGAACATTTTTGGTCTTCAAAGTTTAGTAACGTCATGATGCTTGTTAGGAAAAGACCTAACCACGTGCTTGATTACTAAGAAGACAAGAATGCAGCAAAATTGATTATTAATAGGTTTTTTGTTAAAGTTCTGCCTATTATGGAGGCTCTAACTTTTCTAAAACTTCGGGTTCTGATGAGATCTTTAGCCAGATCGAAATACTAGTATCAACCTAGCTAATATGTTTGATTTGCTTTCTTTTTGTAAATATACGGAGGTTGAAAGCTCGTTATAAATTGAAAATAACATAAAAATAATGTCGATGTATATAAAAACAAAAAACTAATATAACTGTAGACCGATTTCAATTAAACTTTTAATTGAGTCAACAAATATTATAATTGAAACTTGATTTTAGTTTTTTTAATCTGATGAGTTTTGCTTTGGAAGTGGCAGATTTTTTCCGACCAAATTGTCGAGGTGTCCTAAAAGTCGAACCTGGTTGAAATAAAATTTCTTTTCATATAAGTTTTCTTTCCCAAATAAACGTTAACACACAAAACTTACTCCAAATGTACATGAAACACTACGAGAGAAAGGCAGTACCCAAATATAGTATATATATATTATCAACAAACATCAATAAAATGATAAAATAGTTTTCTGGCTAAAAATCGTCTTAAATCCAATATCTGACGAAAGAAAGAAACCCACTAAACGTTGCCCAACTTAAAATTACATAGAAACAGATACCTGGCAAAAAAAATTAGATTAACTCAGCAAAAAGCAACAAAGGGCTAAAAACCAGGATACTAAAGCAATTTAAACCTCAATGGCTGTCGTACCGAAAATAAAATCGGAACGCAATACGCTATATGGCCAATATATTTTTGTAAGTTTAGTATAATCCTGTATATAACAAATAAATTTAAATTAAAATAAAAATGCTTTGCTTGCATATTTTTTTAAAAAATTTTGTGTTTTTCCGTCTTTTTTGCAAATATGTTTGCTCTACCGATTTTTTACTCTACCCGATTAAAAATCAACATATGTTTATTAGAGCTACTCGCCGAAAAAAGTTAAAAAAGTGCCCCTCTGAAAATGTGAATTAGTTTGTTTTATGACTATTCCCATAATATTTTTGGTTTAGAGGTCATGAGCTGGACCGTTTTTAAAAAAGGTCTTTTTTTTTGATTTTTTGGAAAATTTTCGACTTTAACCCACTACACTATACAAGTTATGCACATCATATGAAAGCTTTTTTGAAGACTCGTCTAACGACGTATATGCACGCGGAATTCAGTGAAATGTAATTTTTTCAAGGTTTTTCCACAAAAATTTTATAATAATTTTGCTGTCACATCAATATATTTTAATCGCTATTTGACATAAAAGAAGTTATAAAATACTCTTTTTTTTGACTTTTTGTTTTTGGTCGCGATTTACCAAAATTTGGCGGAGGTTTTTAGTATGGGCAATATGGGTATCAAAATTTTTCTCGTCCAACGGGGTATAAGACATTAGTGAGCATGAACTTTACACGTGCAAATTCCGTGAAATGTTTTTTTTTTGCAGATTTTTGAATAAAAATATAATAATGTTGCAATCACATCAATATATTTTAATCACTTTTTTACATAAAAAAAAAAGTTAGTAAACACTTTTTTTCATATTCGTTTAAGTTCGCGATTTACAAAATTTGGCGGATGTTTTTATATGGGCAATTTTGGTATCAAAATTTTTCTTTTGCCAAGTACATTAAAGTTATGTGAAAATAAAATAAAATTTACCAAAATTTAATACAGTTTCCGCAAAAAAAAATCTAAAAGTTATATATTCATAATATGAGTATTCATAATTTTTTTTTTGTTTTTTATTTTGTATTAAAATTGTTTCAGAATAATTTTAAATCTACTGTTTTTAACAAATTTTCCTCGGTACTCTGGTAATAAAAAAAAGGATAATTTTTAAACACTTCTACGTTATTGGTAATAACAAAAATTCAAAGTTAGAGTTTGTAAAAAAGATTAACAACAAAGGTACTAAATAGTAGGGGTATTCACTTTTACCTCTATTAAAATCATACGCAAATATTTTGTTACCTCGCGAATATTTAAAAAAAAAAAAAATTTTTACATTTTTTTAAGTGAAAAAGTGATTAAAATTCTTTATTGCTGTAATTGCAAAATTGTGTTATTTTAATGCAAAAAACTTAAATAGAGCATATTTTACTGAATATCGCATTAATATAGTGCAAGCTCATTGATGTCGTATACTCCGTTGCATTAGTCTTCGGGAAAGAAAAATTTTGATATCCATATTGACCATATTAAAAACATCCGCCAAATTTTGGTAAATCGCGAACTTAAACGAATATGAAAAAAAGTGTTTACTTACTTTTTTATGTTAAAAAGTGATTAAAATATATTGATGTGATTGCAAAATTATTATATTTTATAATATTTTTGTGGAAAAACCTTAAAAAAATTACATTTCACTGAATTCCGCGTGTATATAGTGCATGCTTCTTGATGTCATATACGTCGTTAGACGAGTCTTCAAAAAAGCTTTCATATGATGTGCATAACTTGTATAGTGTAGTGGGTTAAAGTCGAAAATTTTCCAAAAAATCAAAAAAAAAGACCTTTTTTAAAAACGGTCCAGCTCATGACCTCTAAACCAAAAATATTTTGGGAATAGTCATAAAACAAACTAATTCACATTTTCAGATGGGTCTAATGTATATGCATCAATTTGTGAACATGTTTGAACTCATTCATGCTCATATATTAAGTGATTCGAGGTCATACATGTCCATATAACACCATATATTATTCATATATGTTCTTCATATGATTAATATATATGGTATTTATATATGTTCTTCATGATTAATTATGTAAATATTACTGCAATTTTCGTTAATGCACACAGATGAACATTTACGATTCCTAATATAAACACTTATAATTTATGTATGGATGCATGTGGAAATTTATGTGTTCATGTATGCATCCATATATGTCGATTTTTAATACGATAAATTAATTTTTATCTAATTTTTAGTAGCTTTTTTTTGGAATTTTAACAGATTTATTTTTATGAGTGTAGTTATTGTATTTACTTTCTATCTGCTACTTTTCAATACAAATTGTTTGCTTAAAGTTATCTTTCCTTAATTTTATTTCACTTCAATTCAAAAATTTCATTCAAACCACTTGGCATAATATTCATTTTAGTCTGTATTTATATACAATAATTTTCTTAAGTTTTTTAAAAGCAATTGCATTTTTTCTTTTTTCATTTGTATTATGTAGTAGAGATATTTTTTGTTTTTAATATTTTATGTTCCACTATCAGTATTTGAACTTTCCAGACTCTCTTTTAAGCAAATAATTGACCTTGTTTCCGTTATTGGATTTGCTGTTTCTTTTGATACAGAACGTCTTTCAAGTAGTATTTTTTTTTTATTTCTTTTTATTTACTCAAAATCCTTTATCCACTTAAGATGACAATAATGCAGTAGCATTTGCAGCAGTGTTGCCAAGTTAGGGGTTTCCCCATATATTTAGGGGGGTTTTTTAGTCGTTTGTGAGGAATTTTTGGGGGTGCAAATCTGATTAAAAGATTAAATTTTTAAGTTCGATTAATATTTTTGTTAATTTTTTTAAATTGTTGGTAAAATTTAAGTCACTTTAATGCGCTGTTAAAATATTATTTCAGATTTTGACAAAGAAAATAGTAAAACTAACGAAATTAGTGTATTTTAAACTTTTTATTCAAATAATTTCAAAATAAAAACAAAAAAGTTTAGCAGATTTTCGGAAAAATAATTCTTGGGGGGAGTTTTTAGGTAGTAAGTAAATCTAGGGGGTTTTTGGACAATTTAGGGGTATTTGTAAATAACTACTTGACAACACCGACGTAATATGAGAGTGTACACTTGTGTTCTTATAATTGCAATGCAGTCATGTTTTCATGATGTGAACTTTGTAGTTGATTGACTTTTTGTTAAAAAATATATATTTTTTTATATGTGAATATACAACCAAATTTAAAACTAGGACAAATGTCCTTTGTAATTTTTTTTATCCCAATTGGCATTATGTTCAATTATTGTGAGGATAATGAACAACATATTTTTAAGCACAAAGATTATTTTTTATGTAGCAATTGTTTCGGTTTTTATCCTAGCACATTTAGTCTGCTATATTTATTTTATAAAGATAACACAGCGTTACAAAATTGCCCACTAAAATCGATCCTAAATATTTAGCTGAGAGCATACATACAAATATGTGAATATTTTAAAAATAAAATTTTGAAAATGACAGTTTTTGTTAAACTAACTTTCGCAAAGTCTACACTGAGAGAATTATCCTTCATGATATTATTGAAACAATTTCCTTATATCCAATAAACTTTATTAATATTAAAAAATGTTTCAAAATTTCATAGTTTCATAAAAAAAATCGATACATAAATTATCTTTATAAATTTAATGAAAATTTTTATTAGAGCTATGGACTTCAAAGACTTAATTTTTTTTTTTTAATATAAAATTTCATAATTTCATTAATTTTCATACATTTTAAACTTCAGTTTTAACCTTCTAACCGTCAAGCCTGGATATTTTAAATGCGCCAAATCTATGTTTTTAGTAATAAATTAAGCTATTTCGATAGAAAAACCAAATTTACAAAGTATTTCGTAAAGTAAATTTTTGGGTGCAGTGCACGGGTTGGCAGCCAGAAAGTGTTAAAGTTAAAATTTAAAAAAATAAATATTGTTAAATGAAAACAATTTTCCAAAATCGTAAAAATATATTTATAAACCTTTGATACTAAAAACAAAGTAAGATTAAAACTAAAAAAAATAAAATCTCTGATTTTGGTGCAAGGACATACAGGATTTCAATAGGATACCTCCAAAGAACATCGTCTTAACTTGAAAATTTCTAAATTTCGCGTTTTTCGAAAAACGAAAATCGCAATATCTTCTTAAGTAAAAGCATAAAAAATGTAATTTTTTGACTGTAATTATATATTGATGAGATGCCTAAACTTATTAATTTTTATGAATTAGTTTTTGATATTCGCTCTGAAAATATTTTGGCATAAATCGCCTAAAGTAGGCAACGAAAAAAAAAATTTGAAAGAAGAGAAAACTGTAACTGTTTCAAAAATTCTATAAACGCTTCATTGTCGGAATGATTTATTAGTGTAATGAAGATTTTCATTAACTCTACAAACATTTCATAAACATTGTCTTTAATGAAACTTGTTTCATAGATTCTATGAAAAGTTTCAATGGACGAGTTCCGGTGACAATTTTCATTAAAGCTATGAAGAAATTCATTACTGAAGTGATGATATCAGTATCAGTATTGGTTTGGATCTGAAAGTTTAAAACTATACGAAAAAAAAACTAAATGAAAATATTCTTGTAAGTTTCAAGTTTTTTTTTTGTGAATTCTTCGAAGGCTATCAATTCTTTTGGTAAAGACTTTACAATGTGAAACTTTGCAAGTCTTAGTTCTTAAGTATAGTCTATCTATCTAACCCTGTGAGAAATAAGAAGCATCTAAGGTCAGTTTCAACTAGTGTCGAAAATTTTTCTAATTACTCATATCTATTTATCTGAAATTAGATTTATTAAATTTAAAACAGTTTAGCAGTGTTTCGTAATTATATTTTAAAAATTTTTAACTTATTACCTAATTTCAAGTAAAAAATCGCATTCCTATAAACGAAAGACTGAAATTTATGTCAACCCGAGAAAGTTAATTAAGGTCTTTTAGATCTACGAAAACACCTTTCTTTATTAAAATGTTTCTGCAATATATTGCGTTTAACAAAAAAAAATAATTAACAAATTAATACACTGAGAAAATATTTGCACATGATATTAATGAATTGTTGCATAAAATCGATAAAGTTTCGTTGAAACCCTTCTTTAAATTAAATAGTGCCCCACCGAAGACTTCTGGCAAAAACTATATTTGGTCGGTTTTTTGGTATTGGGAGACAATCTCACCCCTATCGTGAATAAAAAAGGGAAATGTTTGTTCCCATGTAATTTTCATTCCCCCTCAAGTGAAAATTGGTATCATGAATTTCCCCTGAAATTTTATTATGCTATTCACGAGTGAATGATTAGAGGGAACAAATTTCGAGGGAACTTTTATTCACGATTGAAATTGAGTGAAAAGGGAAAACAATTCGAGGGAAAAAATATTCACGATAGGGGTGAATGTGAACAAATTTTGATATTGAAAACATATTTGTTGAGCCGTTTCAATTCGATTTTGAATAAAAAATATATGGAAAAAGACGAAGTTTATATGTAAAGTTAAATGATCGCCCGCCAAAGTTTTTCCGATTTGGCCGATTATTAAATTGATTACTTAACTATGCACTTTTCTTTAAATTTTACACTGAAAAACGCATCTATCTAGTAAGCCCAATAAACATTTTTCCATAATGCTTTAAAATACCGAATATCGTCAAAAAGCATTTTCTGGCCGAAGTCTTCTTACGGACACTAAAATTAAAACAATTTTTAAAAGTTTTATACACTCGGAGTTGAAATTTTATTAAAAACTACACACAGAGAACAGATTCGTTGTGGTAACAGAATTCATTGTCAACCGAATTCTGGTAGTTACATGAACTATCACAGTATTCGGTTGCAGCTCTTGTCTTTTTCATTTATACCTACTATAAAAGAAAAATATAAAAAACGTTGGTGCAACCGAATTCATTTCAATTACAAAACTAACTAAATACTACAATAAGATAAGAAAATGAAAGATAAAATGAAAATGTTTCCTTTAAAAAAATCTCAGATTCTGAGAGCACTTTCCTTTACAAGAAACATCTGATTCTAAGCTATAGAAAATACTAAGGTTAAGAATGCATTTTCTATGGAAAACTCTTCAGGTTCTGATGCTCTTTCCTATAGAAAACCTTTCAATTCTAAAGACGGGTTTTCTTTAGAAAAGGTGCGGAAAATTTGAGTGTTTTTATATAAAAAAAAATTGGACTACGTAGAAAAAGCCTCCAGCATCCTGAGGGTCCTTTTATATATTTTTTTTTGTTAATGGGTCAAATATTCTTGCTTACTTACTAACTTTTTGAAACGACTCTGGTTTTGAGTAATACTTGGTGTGGAAATTTCATTACGTTCGGCACATTTTTATGTGGAAAAAACACTGCTTCTGATTAAACTTTGCTTTGGAAAAATGTCAGCTTCTAAAGATGACTTTTAAAATAATTCTTCCAAAATTTTAAACATTAAGAATCTTTATTATCCGTATTAAAAATCGTCTGTTTAACAGTATTTGTACCTTTCTAAAATTAACAATATTTATTTGGGGACGTTTTGAAACAAAGTTAACTATAAAATGTGTTCTTTGTGCATCTACAAATTTACCAACCCCAATTTATTTGAGTGTCCTTAAACGTTTCGCCAAATGGATGGTTTCATGTTATTTTTATTAACCATTTGGATTAATTGTAACATTTAAAAATTTATTTTTATAATTTATTATACATTTTTTTTATTCTTTAACGTATTTTCTTTTGACATTTTTTGTAATTTTTTTTTATCGGAATATAAACTAAATTTCGGTTATGAGTGCCAATATAATTTTAAAATAAAAATATTTTGAAAATCAAAGATATCAGCCATCACTAGTAGGTTTAAGATACCAATTATGAAATTTAGTATTAAAATTCGATTGTAACTACTTATAAGTAATTACAAGGCTCAATAATTGGTGTAATATATATATTTTGCTATTTTATTAACATCACCACATCCAAATATTTTTATAAAATCAAAAATGATTTGCAAATGGTTAGGGAGACCGTGTAAATTATTATTTTTGTTAAGACCGCAAATTTTTTATAATCACAAATAAAGTTATTTTATATCAGAACAATAATGGTAATCCAGAATTATTTCCAACTGAACTATTTTCTGTGTTTAGTTTCATAAAATTTTAAAACCGTTTTATTAATTAACTTAAAGAATTTTTACGCTCAGTTTTTATGTATAAAACTTTAATTAATTTATTAAACAAATTTCAATTGTGCCCGTTACAGTTTTAATTTAAAATTAATATATGTTTTGTGAGCAGTGCTGGATATCGTCAGCTTAAAATTGTTTTGACTCATATCCAAAAATATCGTTATCGAAAAAACACGACAAAAAGTTTTCTCTTGTTTTTCTTAAAATCGACATCTTAAATAGTTTTTTTTTCACCATTAATAGCGTCTAATATTTCGAAGAAAAATAACAGTTTTCATAGACTTAATATATACAATAAGCCAAAATCTATTAAGCCTTTGCAATACATTGGTCTTGTTTTGAGCTGCATATCAGTTTTCGAATTTAAACTTTCTCTGCCGCATATCCATACGTTTATGTACGCCGAAACAGTTCTCTATTTTTATCCATGTTCTATTTTTATTCCATTACCATAATGGAGCAAATCAAGAATGTTTTTTTATTTTTGTAAGCAAAATTTGCGGCATATACCAAATAGGGCTATGTAATATTAAAGTCTTTTTTTTAAATTTTTCTTGTAAAGTTTGCTGTATAGCTAATATACAGCAAAGCAGTAGTCATTAAAATTGCAGATATAAAGCAAAGTCGATGCCATATCTCAAACATGATACCGGATATCGAAAAACGGGATTCAGACATCTGTAAGCTGACGATAAATAAATTCGTCCATTCCATGAGAGAACTTTGAAATACCAAAAATTTTTGACCTAACGTCTTTTGATTTTAATTAAACTTTGCGCAAGTATAATCTAGGATATATATTGCTCACTACTGCTTTCAGTTCCTAGAAATTGTGTAAACTTGCATTTTAATTCCTGTTTTTAATTTTTTAAAAAATCAAAAAAATGTTTAAAGTAGTAAACTTTGCAGAGCCATATTTCTTAAAGTAGATGGACTATTTCAGAAATTTAAAAAGCATCTGAAAGCTGTAATTGTATACTTTACGATAAGTCATTAAATTAATTTTTCTAAATTGCATTCATATTGAAAATTTTCTAGTACATTTCGCATGTATTTTTGTTAATGCATTTTGCACTTTTTCCCTTTGATTTTTAAAACTTTGTAATTTTTGAAAAAATTTTAAATAACAACTTTTTTTGCAAAGAAAAAACATGGTTGGGATAACCATATTCGAATAGCATTATAAATTTTTGGATTTATGATTGCGACAACAATGTTACAATGGTTGTGAGAATCATACTCTTATTTTTCTTAATCATAGTATGATAGTTAGATTACCATATTATGGTTCGAAATTGATCCCAACATTAGCATATTATGGTTATGAAAGTGTTTATAAATTATCAAATCTACACATTTTTCTCCCAGCATTCTGTAGAAGCTGTATTAAAAAGTTATGCATGTTTTTTTTTTAATTGTACAAATATATATTTATTTATTTAATAATTTACACATTTAAATAAACTTATTTTAATATAATTTAAGTAATAAAATTGTCTTTGTGCCGACAAATAAGAATTGTGTTACTAAGGAGTTACATAAATCATTATTTTGTCGATGTTTACATAAATTCTTGCTCTTTTTCAGCACAAATCTTATTTTGTTACGAAAAAAAAAATAATTGAAACATGTAATTACAGCAAAAATCACGCATAGAAATATTGTTAGGAAAACAATTTCATAATTATAATATTTGTAGCAATCACAATATTTGCATTATAACCATATAATAGTCCTAGTTAACATATTATGATCATGGAAAAGATTTTTATCAGTATTTATTACCATATTATGAATATTGTAAACATATTATGATTATTTTGTTCGTTTATTGTATTTTGTTTTATTTATTTTCTTTAACATTTTTTTTTGCGTGAGTAAAACAAATGAGCTTTTTAGAAGATAGTTCGGTTAACTCCATAAAACAAAGTTGTGAGAAACTCGGGTCTTAAGTTTAGTCCTTTTCCAAAATTCCCTGCAAGTTTTTTAATGAAAATGAACCTAAATATGGTTAAACGACATGTTAATCTTTTTATTTATCAAATTTACAAAGAAAAAATGCATTCGAAAAAAGCATTCCTATTATAATTCCTTATATGAACTAATCTTATAATATTTTGGTAACTAATAAATGAAGACGTATATAGATAGCTATCATATAACGTTTAAATCATCAAAGTCTGACAATCCGTTACTGAAATATAGATTATTGAATTTTGATCTATACTAAATTTTGTTGTAGTTGTTCGTTTTATCTTCCGAAAAAAAATTAAAAGCTTGTATTTAAAAAAACTGTTTTAAGTTTTTTTCTACCAAATAATTGTTTTATATGGAGTTGTTCTGAAAAAAATTATAAATTATTATCTGAAAAATGTTCAAAGTTTTTTTCTTTACATAAATTCGTATATTTTTTTTTGGAAAATTATCTAAAAATAATTGCTAGCGATTTTTGCAAAAAATTAATGAATATTATATATATTTGACTGCACTTTATGTAAAATATAACATTTTCATGGGTCATCTTAACGCTAAGAAATGCGTTTGAAAATTGCATAGTCCCGGTTCACATGGCAATTTTACTTGCGCAAGTTTTCTTCAATTCTCCTTTGAACTTGCTTTTGTGTTCACACAGGAAAAGTTTGTTTCAACAATTTTCGTGCAGCCAACTTCGTGTTGAAAATTGCGGATGACAAAACAAATCGGAATTGGATTACGGGCAATTTTGTACCCCCTTCCATTCTCTTTTCTTCCCTCTTCTATTAACTCAAGACTTGCGCAAGTAAAATTGCCGTGTGTGAACCGGGACATAGTGAATTAAGCCACAACCTTGCTATTTTTGTTTATGATTTAAAAAGAAGACTTATGTAGGTAGCATAAGCTATATAAGTTGTAAATAATACGATTAGCCGATTTAAAAAAGAGGTTTATTGAAAATAGCTTTCAGCTATTTTTCACAAAAATTTAGTAATTCTGTTTATAGATTAGTATAAAATAATTTAAAATTTAATTAACATTATTCAAGTTAAAAGAAGATAAGAAATGACACATGTGACTATGACGTTTAAATCATCAAAATCCGATAAACCGTTTCTAAAATACTGCCAATTAAAGTAACATCCATATAAATTTTTTTTGTATTTGTTCGTTTTATCTTCTGAAAATTTTAGAAACAATTTCATTTAAAAGTTTATTTTTAAAAGTGTTAGAAAAAATTTGAAATTTTTGTTCGAATTAACTTTATTCATAAGTAAAGCAAAATTTATGGGTCGATTATGGATAGCAACCGAACTTCGGTTGCGTTGCCAGTTGCCAAATACATATTACGTATGGCAACTGGCAACTGAAGCTGGCAACTTCAGTTGCCAAATAGTGATTATATTGGCAACCGAAAAGTTCTGGTTGCTGTAGAATTTTTAGCAACAAAAAAGGCGGAAACATTAAAAATTAAGTATATTTTATTGTTAATATATTTCATATAACAAATATTTGAAATAATTTTATTTGTACCTGTAGATTTTAAAATGGTGAAAATCACAACCCGAAAACAATTTGAGCTGTTGGTCCAACAACTCGAAAAATACTCATTTACATACAACATTTTTAATTAAATAATTTTTTTACACTACACTTTTATTAATATATTTTTTATACAAATTCACATTTGTCAATCTTTTTTTTATTTGTTTACATTTTTTCAGTTGCTGAACTGTCAAAATAAGTTTATCGATAACTTTTTGGCAACTGGCGAAGGTTGCCGTACATAATACCAATTTTCATTTCAGTTGCGTTGCCAGTTGACAACGCAACTGAAGTTCGGTTGCTATCCATAATCGACCCATTAGACTTTTCGCTGTGATAACTTAATAACTCAAATCTGTCTTTTGGCACATGTATACATCATAAAATCAAAAATTTAGAAAATTGGAGTTAACCGGACTATCCTCTGGGTAGCTCAAACGTACACTCAAATTCGGTTGTCTCAACAGAATTTCATCCTCCAACCGAATTGATTCAAATTGGGGGTTGTGACAACTGAATTAGGTTGCGACGACCGAATTTACAAGGTTGCAGCAACCGAATCGATTCGGTTGGATGAAATTTTAGAATTTTTTAAAAAAGAGTATATCGTTAGCTGAAACGCTAAATCCTGAAACAAATTAAATACTGATGTTTTGAATGATATGATTTTTTTTGATAAAAGTAATCGAAATAAATACAAAAATCAACATTTTGCGTTTCAGATACCGATATACGAACCTAATTCACGAGATAATACATATAGAAATACCCATATTTTGACACATCACAAAAAATATTAGGAATATTTTTATGACATTAACATTATGTTTTCTTGAAAGAATGTTAATTTTTCTAAAAAATTGCGTTTAGTTTGTATTAATATCTTTATTAAAAAAATAAATATATATTTTTTTCTAAAATCGTATTTTTAATAAAAAATTCAATTTTATAAATTGATTTTTGACAAACTTATTGCCGCTTTTACAAGATTTATTTCTGTATGTCACAGATTTCTACCCCATAATCATACTTATAAACCTTGTCCAAATTTTTATTCTTCAAATCGTAAGATGAAAATCAAAAATCGCAATTCGCACCTGTGTACCGTTTACGTATGCTGTTAAGGGTTAAAGTTCACAACTTTTATCAAATATATAATAACTACAAAAATGTGTATTTTTAAAGACTAATTTATGAAACAAAAATTTTTGCAATTATTCGAGTTACTCGATTAATCGAGTATGTGCAAAACCTCAAAATTGAATTGCTCGAATACTCGAACAAAACCGAGTAATTTGAATACCCAAATATCTGAAATATAAGTAAAATTTTTTACATGAACACATTTGTATTTACTGTTATTATCTTACTAATACTTAGCAAAAAAATAAAAATCTGCTAGTTTCAGCAGTTTTCTGTAACTTAATTATTAACTAGTCTTTTTTTGTAGTTTCACGGGTTAAGCATTCAAACAAATTTTTTTTGTATAGCCCGCAATTGATTATGGTTTGTTGGACCTTGAAGATAATTTCTTAGTGCCAAAAATAAGATTTGCTATTTAGGGTTAAATATTTGTTACTAATCTTTCCTCAGAAAAGATTAAAAATAGTTTAGTGATACTAAAAAAAAACCATGCACACCCAAGTAAAAAAAAATATGTGGGGCTTCATTAAATTATACAAAATTATATATAAATTAGATATGCGATGAGATCAAATGTTATCCGAAAAATGGGAACATGTAATTGTATCTAAAATACATCAAATTGTATCGAAATTGAACTATATCTAATTATATGCAATTAAATACAATTTTGTTACAATTAGATACAATTTCATATGAATTTTGTACACATACACAGTTTTGTATATTATATATAATTGTATCGAATTAGATATAATTTGATATTATTAGCTAAAAATTGATACAAACAGCTCCTAGTGTTTTCAACAATTATATCAAATGATATCTAATTTCATAAACTAATATATGTATGACTAATTTTAATTTTACAGTTTTTTTTTACGGTGGAGCCAAGAAATAATGGCTCTTTCTCAACTATTAAACCCCGAACATGGTTGTTGTGTAGAAAAATTTTCGTTTCTGAGACCTTTTCGCTATTAAAATGCATAAATCTTTTTTTTCGTCTGTATGTTAAATCTCTTATGCTAACTAAAGTGGATAAAAAAAAGGTTGAGTTGAGCAGGAGAGGCTTAACTTTTTTGTTAATTTTCATTAAAAGTACATAGCTAATACTTTTCGCAAATTCGCGCCCGCGGTAGCTAGAGTCGTTCTTGTCAGACATGGGCGGAGTCAATTGCATTTCAACGCTCACACGTGTAGGCTTAAAAGCTTCCTAAGAAAATTTGTCAAATTAATACCAAACATGGGGATTAGTAAGAACATCTGGGTATTTCATTACAGGTCAATTACTCAATTACACTCAATTACATGTAATTAGCTGTAAAATATTAATTGGCCTGTAATTAAATACACACATATTGGTATTATGTCCCATGTCTGGTATTAGCAAAATTTTAAATGTTCCAAGGAAGCGTTTAAGTCAACAAGTATGAGCGTAGGTCTGAAATTATTAATTATATATGACAAATTTCACAAGTGAATGACTGTGAAATGTAATTCACGCCGCCCATGTCTGGTTCTTGTGAACGAAAATAAAAATGTTATATGTTAACTAACTTTGAAATCTCCACTCCAGAATTATATAATTATATCTAAAATCACTTAAAAATTATTTTCATATGGCACCACATATAATTAAATGTGGCTTTGTAATAGACCATATCGTCCCCTAAATTAGAAAAAGGACGTAATTAACAAAGTTTCCAAAAAACATTTTTTTGATGATTATTATTCATTGGGCTAAACTATATGCCTACACAAAATTTTGGACTTCTACGATAAAAAAAAATAGCGGTTTTAGAAATAAAGTTCGAAACGGTTTCTGTTTTCCAGCATTTTTTTTTTTTTTGTTTGCCTGTAAAATATTGATGTAGAGTTTAGTAATTATGAAGCACTGCATCTAACTACATTTCACGCCAAATTGCTTGGTTCTATGATTGGAACTACCAATTTTATTAACGACATTGTTAAAATATCTGTGGCCGTTTTTAACTTCTCCTGTAAAATAGTAAATATGTTAGTTACGTCCCTTTGCATTTAAGGTGACGACATAGAATCATATCTGAATTCAATTAAAAAATGTTCAAAGCATTGAACCTCATATAGTTCTATACAAATTTGTATGAAACAAAATATGCCATTGTAAAAAATTACGTGCGCCCCAGTAGGCTAGTTGGTAGCGTTCTGGTTTACCAGTGCGGTTGTCGTGGGTTCGATTCCCACCGGAGGCACTGGTCTGTTTTCGCTACAACGCGCCGAAGGCCATAGTAGCTAGTGCTCGGTTAGGGTAATAGGATATAATTTGTAATTATATGATTATTAGGTATAATTGTATATAAGACAATATAAAATAATATATCGCTATATTTACCCAAATATAAATATTTTTGTTACAACACAAAGCTATGCACAATTAGATACAAATATTTATGCTTTAACATACATGTTTATATGACTATATTAATTTATACAATGAAAAATTTAATTGTATAAAATTATATCTGAATATACATAAACTTTTTTACTTGGGCACTTAAACATATTCTAATCTTAAGATTGATTTTTTTTAAGAAATCACACTCGAAATATTCAAATAAAAAACTCTGATGATAGCTAAATATAAACAAGTGAAACCATGTATATGTGAAATCATACAGAAAAACGCGTTTAAGATGAAGTAAGTTGTAGTTGTAATGCTTTACAGACATTTTCCTGTTTTGAAAAACAATTGATTTCATTTAAAATTATCAGCAGTGAAGACAAAAAATTATGAGAAAAAAGAGGCAAAAAATAGCAAAATTACACAAGTTTCAACTTATATCCTTATAACCATCCAAAGCACAGTTGTAAAATTCAAGATATATAAGGAGTCTTAAGCGATGAGGACAGTCCAATACATGATAATTGTTGGTGTTTTTTTTTTTTAAGTTTTCAGTTAATTATTTTTCTGTTTCACTCTTTAAATTACTTAATGCAATAAACGTTATCAAATAAAACAAAAAAAATAAACTTTTATTAAAAAAAATACAATTCTTTAGGACCAACATTTTACGCACTTGCAATTTAAATTCACGCATATTGTGCGCACCACTTACACATTAATGTGTGTAATATTTTTTATTTTCACACAAAGATTAAATTTGACAATTTATAGGAGTACTTTAAGTTGGGTAATTTTAAACAAAAATTAATTAGAGTGAACCTTTCAATTTAAAACAAGTAATAAGTGAAATTACTTGTTTTGAACTAATGATGGACCAAAATTAATCTATGCAAAATTAAAAAATGTTTTTCCCTAAATATACCCAACATTGCCAAACATTTAAACTCTTCTTTGTCCACAAATTTTAAAAATACACTACGAAGGCCGCGGTTAGCAACTATAAAAATATGTATCCTTAAAAATTGGTTTGGTTTTTATCCATAAACAGATCAATAATACCTATCGTTTGAGTACGTGACGAAATTCGCAATTTTTTGAAATTCGGGACAGGCTAATTAATATACAGTCATCAGACTTTAAATGAGACAATATATAGTTTTATCCAAAAGAAGATCTTAATTTTTCTGGTATGGAGCGATATAAAACTATGTATAGGTCAAAATATTGTTTTATCAAAAAATGAAATACATTTTTTTGATATTACACTATATCGCTCATTTACTGCAAGAGTGACATAACTCAAAAAACACGATTTTGCAAAAAACGAGTTTATTAAAGTTTTCAATCTATTTTTATTCTATTTATTTGGTCATGTTTTTTATAAATAGGGGGTTTTTATGTGTTTTTCTCTTACTGAGAGTTGTGTGCGAATTCGCTTATTATCGAGAGACCCATGAGTAGCACAGTTTCTCTAAGAAGTATATACTCTTTGCACCCACTTTAAAGAAAAAATTAAATATATAATCCTCTGTCTCGAAAAGTATACATGATATTAATATGAAATTTGCATCATTAACTCAAAAATCGAGTATTAATATATAATTTTGATTTATATTTTATCTAGTAATACATGAATTCGTATATAATAATATTAACAATATGTAATTGTATATGTCATATATGATTATATATTGGTCGATATATAATTAGATGTAATTATGTGTATCATCGTATTAAAAATTTTAGAGAAAAACATTTTAATATATATAATATGTATTTATATAAAATAATGCATGATTATACGTTAACGTTTTTACTCGGGTAGTATTTTTTACTAAATCTACTAAAAATTAGTTCAGCTTCCCGTTACAGGAAATCTGCTAAAATTAGCAGATTTGTTTTTTTTTTTTTTTGCTAAATATTAGTAAGAGAACAGCATAAATGAATCTAAAAATTTTAGTTATATTTAAGCAAAAAATTACTATTTAATATGCAATAATCACCAAATATTTTGTTGAATGTTAAAATCACGAAAAATTCCGAATTTTTAATGTTTTTTAAGATTTTGTAACGCTTATTTAAAGCAAAACTTCTAAATTCAGCAATCTTATTTTTTTTTTAAATATTGTAGTGGATTTTGTTTTCAAATTGCTGTTTTTTTTATCTATAAATATCTATTATTTTTTTCTGCTGATCTTATCCTATCAATGTATGCAAAATATTTAATTTTGTTGATTAAATAAAGAATAATAATAATAAATTAATATTTTCAATTAACTAAAATTTAACTCAAATATAACTATAAATATAATAAATTTTGTTATATTCAAAAGGTTATTTTTGCTTTTCTTATCTCACAAATATTTAAAAAATCTGTTGATTTAAACAAGTTTTACTGCAAGATAATTTTTAACGAATTTATAGGAGCTACACTCGAAAAAATAAGTTAGTAGAAAAGTTAGTAAAACGTTTTGTAAGGTATACTATTTTTTAGCAAATTTTTTGCTAAAATCGTGTTTTCAGCTAAAATTTTTGTTATACTTATTCAGCACTTAACTGTTTATACTAATGCTTTACTAATATTATACTAATGTTTTACTAATTAATTTTGCTAAAAAAAATTGTACAGATAAGCACATTAATAGTGTAGACGACAACCAGATTGAAAGATATACACAGAATGAAGCAGATGTCGCGGCATGTCAAGATGTAGTAGAGAAGAGGAAAATGATACTAAAAAGTACAACTCTAATAAGACATAAAAAAATCAACCATGGAAGATTTTTGTATCTGTTTTTCATACATAAAACAAAATTGAGGATTAAAACAACTTTAATTTTGCGTTGTCACCGGCTTGTGAAAATTATTGTCTAGTAATTAAATAAAAGACAAAATAAAATATTTAAATTTAATATGTATTTCTAAACTAAATGTTTATAGATTAATAACTTAGTGTGGTCAAATTGCAAACAAACATATACAGACATGTAGACAGAGTAAAGCGAAAGACAAAGACACAGGTAGATTTTTATGGTTCCTTTTTCGTATTGAAAAAAAGGGTTATTTTTTCGTTTCGTTTGTTTTTGTTTATTTTTTCGTTTCGTTTCTATAATTATCTTCGGCAATTGAGTCCTTTAAAAGATAGCGTCATTTAGACAACCATTGATGTAAGTAGTTAAAAGAAAATTTTTGTTATGTTATATATATTTATTTCTATATATTTTCAGATATTAAATTAATTCATGTCGTCAATGTGGGAAGTGAAAATTTTTATATTTCGTAATTATTGTGTTATTTTTAAAAAAATCACAAAAATATGTTTTATGATTGTCAGCAAATAAATTAACAAAATTACAATTTTTCTACAAATTTTTTGCTTTTTTTTCAGTCTACTAAAATTTATTAATTTTTAGCAAGGCTTTTGTATTTCTAATGCACTAAGTGTTAGCAAAACTTTTGCTGAATCTACTAATTTTGTTGCTAAAAATCAGCTCGCTGATTTTCAGCAAAAGATTTTGCTGACATTAGCAATTTTTTTTCAAGCACCCTCCTGACTAAAATTTTGCTGACTCAGCAAAATTTTTTGCTGACTTTACAAACTTTTTTTTTAGTGTACAAAAATCTTCCATGGTTGATTTTTTTATATGTCTTATTAGAGTTGTACTTTTAGTAGCATTGTCCTCTTCTGTACTACATCTTGACATGCCGTGACATCTGCTCCATTCTGCGCATATCTTTCAATCTGGTTGTCGTCCACACTATTAATGTGCTCATCAGCACAATTTTTTTTAGCAAAATAAATTAGTAAAACATTAGTATAAAATTAGTAAAACATTAGTTCAAAACAGTTAAGTGCTGAATAAGTATAACAAAAATTTTAGCTTAAAACAGAATTTTAGCAAAAAATTTGCTAACAAATAGTATACCTGATTTACAAGACGTTTTACTAACTTTTCTACTAACTTATTTTTTTGAGTGTAGTCATATTTAAAATTAAGTTCCATGGGTCTGTTTTGTCCCATGGCAAGTAAGGGTTAAATATTTTTTAAATAACAGTAAAGATAATTATAGTCTTAATAAATTTAAGTGATATTTTTCCGAAAATTCGATGGAAACATTAAAATTTTGTTAATTTTTCCCAAAATAAGCTATTTTTATAAATGTTCTGTAAAAGAGTCGCTCCAAATACAAACTCGAATTGGTATTTTTCAAATTTGTTTTTTTTTTTCCTTTAATGCCAACTATCATATTATAAAAATAACAATCGACATCTTCAAATCAGGCATTTAAAAAAATCTTCAAAATTAATTGAAAAAAGTACGTTTTTGAATTTTTATTAAATTTGTGGGTCATTTTGGATTAATTTGTTTGATTAAAAATACAGGTTTTTAAGCAATTTTCTTTTAGCCGAAAAAAATTGCCAAATAGTGGTACTATTCGGTATAGAAAAATCATGCCGAATATGCCGAATACCGAATAGTAACCAAATATTCATGACATCTCTAATTATCATAGATGGGCATATTGCAGTACCAGTAAAATTTCAGTAAAAAAAAAATTTACTGGTTACTGCAACGAAATTTTCATTACCAGTAAACTGTTACTGATTACTGAAAGAAAATTACAGTAACCAGTAACGTTTTACTGATTACTGAAATAAAATTGCAGTACCAGTAATGTTTTACTGATTACTGAAATAAAATTTCAGTACCAGTAACGTTTTACTGATTACTGAAAAAAAATTGCAGTAACCAGTATTTTTTTACTGATTACTGAAAAAATGCAGTAATCAGTAAATTTGTACCAATAAATCAATTAGGCACTTGATAGCAATTGAATATACCAACTAAAAATGAGTGTTATAAAAAAATATGCCTACACGCAAAAAACAAAATGTGTATTATTATCTAAGTACTTAGGTAAAATACAACTTGAATAGTTGTTTGGTTAGTTACACATTATCTAAATTAAAAAATTATATTTTCTTAGATAAGTTACAAAAGAAAAAACTTAGGTAACTTAACAAATTTTTAATTGCTTCAGATTGGAATGCAACAAAAATTACGGAAAGTTAACAAAAACGAAAAATATATAAATCTATATTAATTTTTTTTATTAACTCTCACAAAATACTTTTTAAGTTGTATTTTACCTAAGTAATTCGATAATAATACACTTTTTATTTTTTGTGTGTAGTTATCATTTTTAAATTTGTTTGTTTAAAATTCCCAGCATGAGTTCAATTACAAGGCTACTTTTAGAGAGCCAAAATCGGTTTTCAAAGAACCGATTGTTTTCATTCGCTGGAATTGTAAATCGTTCCAGAAGACAAAAGCTCAGCGATGTAAATTTTGAAATGCTTGTGTTGAGAAAAGCTAATAATATATAGTATCAATAAAAACAAAAATAGTATGTCGACCAATTCTTTGATATTTCAAAAACTGAAAACGTTAATTTTTAAGTGTGTTCAAAACCTATAAATAGAAAATTATGATTGAAATTTGAAAATGCAAGGTCAGATATTTGACTTTTTAACAAAAAAGTAATGGTACGCTTTAATTTTTTAACAAAAATTGTGATGCAATTTAATAAATTTGTTTTGTTAACATTTTACTGATTACTGCATTTTTTTTCCGTAATCAGTAAAAAATCACTGGTTACTGCAATTTTATTTCAGTAATCAGTAAAGTTTAATTTTTTTATATTTTATATTTTATAAATTTAAATTTTTTATAATATAGAATATAAAATAAGAATTTAAAAAAATATAAAAAAAAAATAAAATTAAAAATTATAACCCTACTTTTTAAAACACATGAAACATTAAATTTACAAAACACATTAATTTATTTAATATTTAAATTTATAATTAATTATATAATGAAAATGAAAATTATTTAAGTTCGAGGCCATACTCTATATTTCTTTATTAGGATATTGTCCTAACAAATAATCTATAGTTTTTTGTTTTCAAATTTATTATTTGACCCTTTCAGGAATGTGTTGATAGAAAAACTCTATAGATTATTTGTAAGGACAATATCATAATAAAGAAATATGGAGTAAGGGCTCGAACTTGAATAATTTTCATTTTCATTGCACATTTAGAAGTCGAAAAAAACATAATTTTATCATAATGATATCAAACTTGTAATTAATTACATATTTTATATTTATATAAATAGTTGTCTTCACTATTTTTTCAGTGTGGAACTGTATTGAAAAATTGTAGTTAAATTAAGCTACAAATAATGCATATTAATGTCAATATAATTGCACCGAACTTCCTTTCTTAATTTAAACGAACTCTATGAACTTTCTCTGATTCGGTTCGGTTTTTAAGCGACTTCAATATTTTAAATAATTAGAAAAATGAAAATGCATGAAATAGGCATTATAGGTATTAGAATTTTTGTTTTCTTAAGTGCTTTAACCATGTCTACAAATAAATTTAATTTGGTAGTTCTGGTTAGATTAGATTAGAGTGGCACTATGCACCGCGACCAGAAGTTGGTATACTGTGCTGCCAGCGAATACACCCTATAGGGTCAGGCTCCCTACGAAGCCAACTATCCTACCAGGTAAACAATTCCAAACGTCCGATGGCGTCACTATTCGACCACCAAAATAACGCACCCTCCTGTCGGATAGCCTCGGACATTTGCAGAGAACATGCTCTGAGGTCTCGGTTTCCAATTCACAAAACCTGCACGTATCCGTAGGGGAACGTCCCATCTTGTACAATTGATACCTAAGGCCACAGTGTCCCGTAAGGTAACCCGTCACGGGCCTTAGTTCGCCCCTTGTCATAGATAATAGTTTCCACGACCTCTCCCCAGAGGGAGATATAAACAGCCTCGCCTGTCGCTGCCTAGGCGATCTGGCCCAATAGGCCCCAAACTCCGACTCCCTCCATCTTCTGAGCCTCTGTCTGACATACCCATTGGGTACGCCACAGAAGGGTTCAGGGCCAATGAATTGTCGACGAGCTCCGCAGTTGGCCAAACAGTCAGACCGTTCGTTGCCTTCATGCCCAGGAACCCAGCCCAGTGTCAAGGAGTTGTTAAGTCCTAGACGATTTAGAGAGTCGATACATTCCTTAATTGTGGTTCTGCGCCAGCCTTCGAGTCACCCCCAATCAAACTTAAGAATTGTATATATTACTTTAGCTGTTTATATATATTGTTGGACCATAGTATATTAAATGGACAAAAATAGGTGAAACTATGGAAAAACGAATTTATAACAAAAATGAAAATTGTAAATCACTCCGTTCAAGCACCAAGTGATATATGCACAACAGGTGAATTAAAGGTAAACTTATTTGTTTTATTCCACTTCTTTATTAAATAATGTACCCGGAAAAAAAACGTCACTGAATTATATTAAATTTTTGCGGAAAATTCAATTTTACCTAAAACTTGGCCGGTAGGTGGCGCTGTTGTTGACATATTAATGAAAACATTTTTATTACCGTATTTATGGCCCGTTTTGGATAATATTCAGAATGAATATAAGTTATGTGGATGGAACAAATTTTCAAAAAAATTTATTTATGACTGTATTTTTATCCACACACAACATTGGTCAAAACACTCACTACAGTCAAACATAACAGAAAAACGTGCAAATTAAACACCACAACAACGAGTGTAAACATCCCATCAAAAATTGTGCATAACCAGAAGTAGTTCCGGAAGGCATTATTTAATTACCGAGCGTTTCCAAAGCAAGTCCAGAAGCCATGATTTTTGTTAGCTATGTCCCACTTGGTATGTCTCTTTGAAGCAGATGAAAAGCGCTTCTTTCATGTGCTCTAAGAAGCAATAAATTCATGCCTTCGTAGGCAATAAAAAGCGATTTTTCTGTGTGTTGACAACATTGATGCTTCGTTATTCACTGCTTTATTGTATGCAAGGCGACTAAGAGTAATTTTGGAAGCATACAAATGTAGTCGATATTATTTATGTCTGGAATGGAACAGACCACAATCGCAAAAACAGATAATGTTGAGGAAATGGTGACGTAAGTATAAGAGCACCTGCATTTATTGTTCATTTTATCGCATTGCGTTTGAATATGTTCCTTAAATTGAATATTGTACTCATACCGTAATAATGATTGGTAAGGTGGGTAAAAAATGGCTTTTTGTCACGGTGTGAAATTTTAAAAAGCGAACATGATCGCAAAAGTCACATCATGATTGAAGAAAGGGGTAAAAAAAGATTTTCCAACAAATTTTAAATACGACGGAATAGAAATTTAGGTCGCGGCACTTCGCATATTACCTAAAGTTTTTCTATCTTGTCTCCTGTGGAACATGTTTGAACAACAGCTGGCGTGGCGTATTGTAATAACTTTTGTAAGCACTGTTCCAGAACTTGCCATTATAGGCTGATATTGATATGGCACCTTACTCGCAACTTTAATTTTATATTGCTTGTTCTCGGCTCCTGTTAAAGTGGGCGGAACAGAACGCTAGTCAATCGCACTTTCGACAAAATTTAACATCGTTAAATACTAGATTCTTTTGAATATATTTCAGCAAACGTTGCTTTGTAATCACTGCACCAAAACTGACCGCTATAGTAAAAAAGGGCGTGGCACCTCCAAATCAACCTTCAATTTTAGACTGTTCTTCTTGGGCTACTGTTGCATGTATACAAACAAAAGTATTTGCAAAATTGTCGAGAACATTTATGCACTGTGACAATAGTGGGTGGGATTGAACAAAGTCAAGTGGCATGTAAAAAATTATAGAGCAATTCCATATGAAAACGATCAAAATTGGCAAATTTTTGGACGACCCCTCTCCGATTTTAAAATAAGTAGTCTCAATCGATTGCCCAGCAAAAATAATGTACCTACATATTTTTTTTTTTTTATAGTGACTGGTTTAGTGGTGGTGTGCACCACTGTCATGTGACAAAATTGAAGAATTCTTCAATAGTAGTTCAAAAACTACTAAAGCGATCGCAACGAGTGATAGCTCGTTGGAAAGGTATTGAATCAGGCTTTAATTGAAAAATAAAATTTTCCTAATTTTTCTCAGAAATTTACCTTTTTTCCCATGAAAATTAAATTTTCCCATGAAAATTAAATTTTCCGATTTTCCACAGAAGCTCCTAAATTTTCCGGCTAATTTTATTTTTTTTGGATTCCTCATAATTTTTGCTTTAAGAATCAGCAATAAAAAAATGGGCCCCGACTCCTTGTTTGGACAGGAGAAGAGCATTTAAGAGACCACCTTGTTCTCATTGTTTTTATATTTTTTATAATTGAATTATTTTTAATTATTTAACAAGAAAAATTAGGAAAATTTTATTTTTCAATTAAAGCCTGATTCAATACCTTTCCAACAACTTTCAATGAGGTCCCTTATGAAGAATTCTTCAATTTTGTCACATGTCATATGGAATTGCTCTATAGTGACTGGTTTAGTGGTGGTGTGCACCACTGTCATGTGACAAAATTGAAGAATTCTTCATAAGGGACCTCATTGCAAGTTGTTTTAAAAAAAACTACTAAAGCGATCGCAACGAGTGATAGCTCGTTGGAAAGGTATTGAATCAGGCTTTAATTGAAAAATTTTCCTAATTTTTCTTGTTAAATAATTAAAAATAATTCAATTATAAAAAATATAAAAACAATGAGAACAAGGTGGTCTCTTAAATGCTCTTCTCCTGTCCAAACAAGGAGTCGGGGCCCATTTTTTTATTGCTGATTCTTAAAGCAAAATTTATGAGGAATCCAAAAAAAATAAAATTAGCCGGAAATTTAGGAGCTTCTGTGGAAAATCGGAAAATTTAATTTTCATGGGAAAATTTAATTTTCATGGGAAAAAAGGTAAATTTCTGAGAAAAATTAGGAAAATTTTATTTTTCAATTAAAGCCTGATTCAATACCTTTCCAACGAGCTATCACTCGTTGCGATCGCTTTAGTAGTTTTATTTTAAAACAACTTTCAATGAGGTCCCTTATGAAGAATTCTTCAATTTTGTCACATGACAGTGGTGCACACCACCACTAAACCAGTCACTATAAAAAAAAAAATATGTAGGTACAATATTTTTTGCTGGGCAATCGATTGAGACTATTTATTTTAAAATCGGAGAGGGGTCGTCCAAAAGGTGATCGCTTTCATATGGAATTGCTCTATACCTATTTTTGTTCATACATAATATACAAATCAATTGTTTCTTTCTCTGTTTCTTAACCATCTAATCGGCAAGTGCGCCTCTAGGCCGGGGATTTTAAATTGGCCATACATGATCTAAAAACGTTTAATAATAATAATTCGATAGAAAACCAAATTTGCAAAATATAGTTTTTTGTGTACAAGGCACAATTTGAAAGCGAGAATTTCAAAAATTTTCCAAATATAAATAGTTTGCCATAAATAGAATTTTGAAAAATCTTGAGAACATATTTATGTTGACTAGAAACCGTTGATAACACAAAGTAAGATTGAAGCTTAAACTTTTCAAAAAAAAAGCTATAATTTTGGTCCAAGGACATATATTCCAATAGCATATGTTTAAAGGGCATCCTTTTAACTTAACAACGTATGTACGGATTTTAATGAAATTTGTCAGAAATATAATATTTAGTAGTATTAGCAAAGCCTTTAAGTTTAATCGACATATGTTAAAGTTCAGGTGCGTTTTCGCTCAATTTAGCATTTTTTGAAAAACGAAAAAAAGTCATATTTTCACAAAAATTTTAATTTCTAGACTGTAGTTAAATCTTGGTAAAAAGGAATAATTTATGCTGAAAATTTATGCTAATTTATGGATTAGTTTTTGAGATTCACTCTAAAGCTATTTTGGTCCATATCGCCTAAACTAAGCAAAGAATACGGAAGTTGGAAGCTCGTTATAAATTAAAAATAACAAAAATAATCTCGATATATATAAAAACAAAAAACTAACAAAACTGTAAAAAATATTTCTTGAGCCAGAGTAAAAACTAAATTTTTTTTTATATAAATAGAACATTTTTGGTCTTCAAATTTTAGTAACGTCATCATGCTTGTTAGGAAAAGACCCTAACCACGTGCATGATTACTAAGAAGACAAGAATGGAGCAAAATTAATGACTAATAAGTTTTTTTAAAGTTCTGCATATTATGGAAGCTCCAACTTTTCTAAAACGTCGGGTTCTGATGAGATCTTTAGCCAGATCGATATGATAGTATCAACCTAGCTAATATGTTTGATTTGCTTTAATTTTGTAAATATACGGAGGTTGGAAGCTCGTTATAAATTAAAAATAACAAAAATAATCTCGATATATATAAAAACAAAAAACTAACAAAACTGTAAAAAATATTTCTTGAGCCAGAGTAAAAACTAAATTTTTTTTTTATATAAATAGAACATCTTTGGTCTTCAAAGTTTAGTAACGTCGTGACGCTTGTTAGGAAAAGACCCTAACCACGTGCATGATTACTAAGAAGACAAGAATGGAGCAAAATTAATGACTAATAAGTTTTTTTTAAAGTTCTGCATATTATGGAAGCTCCAACTTTTCTAAAACGTCGGGTTCTGATGAGATCTTTAGCCAGATCGATATGCTAGTATCAACCTAGCTAATATGTTTGATTTGCTTTATTTTTGTAAATATACGGAGGTTGGAAGCTCGTTATAAATTAAAAATAACAAAAATAATCTCGATATATATAAAAACAAAAAACTAACAAAACTGCAAAAATATTTCTTGAGCCAGAGTAAAAACTAACTTTTTTTTTTTATATAAATAGAACATTTTTGGTCTTCAAAGTTTAGTAACGTAGTGATGCTTGTTAAGAAAAGATCCTAACCACATGCTTGATTACTAAGAAGACAAGAATGGAGCAAAATTAATGATTAATAAGTTTTTTTTAAAGTTCTGCATATTATGGAAGCTCTAACTTTTCTAAAACTTCGGATTCTGATGAGATATTTAGCCAGATCGAAATGCTAGTATCAACCTAGCTATATGTTTGATTTGCTTTATTTTTGTAAACATACGGAGGTTGGAAACTCGTTATAAATTAAAAATAATATAAAAATAATCTCGATGTGTATAAAAACAAAAAACTAACAAAACTGTAAAAACTATTACTTGAGCCAGAGTAAAAAATAAAAGTTTTTTATATAAATAGAACATTTTTGGTCTTCAAATTTTAGTAACGTCATCATGCTTGTTAGGAAAAGACCCTAACCACGTGCTTGATTACTAAGAAAACAAGAATGGAGCAAAATTAATGCTTAATAGGTTTTTTGTTAAAGTTCTGCCTATTATGGAGGCTCTAACTTTTCTAAAACTTCGGGTTCTAGTTTGATTTGCTTTATTTTTGTAAATATACGGAGGTTGGAAGTTCGTTATAAATTAAAAATAACATAAAAATAATCTCGATGTATATAAAAACAAAAAAAAACTACCGAAAAATGTTGGTAGAAGAACATATTGTTTATTTATATACCACGTGGTATAAATTTCACTGAAAAAAAAGCATAGACCGGTTCGAGAGTTAAGCAATCACTACTATCGACACGGTGTTTTAAGTTCGGCAGCCTTTATCTTATTTTCTACAATTTGTAAAATAGCAATTTTGCACATTTTTTTTTACTTTAATGCTCCAAAAAACAATCCATTTAACAAGTTTTAATAAAAATATTGAATAAATCTTATCAGAAGATATAAATACAAGTAGATTTAAAAATAAAACTAAATTTTCTTCTAAATATTTTTTCGATCTTCTACCGGTCTTTTCAGCTAGTAGAAAATAAATTAGAAATTAAAAGTCATATTATAAATTAAATCAAATAAATAAAAACGAAAGGCCTTCAAATTTTTATTTGCAAACACGTGTTCTTTGATAATTTGTTGTTAGTATTTTTTTTTTTTCTTCCAAATTTACGCACACTGTTGGTGGTATAAGTAACGTGACCAACTGTTTTTGCATAGAAAATACTCAGATTACGCTTTAGGTACTATGTGCCTTTGATACTAAATATAATTTTCTAGAAAATTGCCCATGCACGTTTGGGATGTTTTTATATTGTAATACTATGAGATTTTGAAAAAAAACATTTCCAATAGAAAAGTCCTCAAATTCTGAGATACTACAGTTCTTAGAGAATAACTATTTAATTTTTATACTATTTGCTATAGAAAATTCTCACATTCCAGTAAAAATAATGAAATACTTTAAACTCTATCTCACTACTCACAGCAAAGTTTTTAATTAAACCTGCGGGTTCGCTGATGACTTTATTTCAATGAAAAAAACTCCTACATTTCTCGAAACTGAAAAGCAATATCAATATTCGGAGTTTTGAAAAGACTTTATTGATGTTTATGAAAATTCTATTGAGAAGTTCTAAAAATGTGTATTTTAGTTTAAAAAGCGGGAAAATGCGGGATAGTCCCGCCAAAAGCGGAATGGTTGGTCAGGTTAGGTATAAGAGACCACCAAACTTGAAAAAATAATTCTCATAAACTAGCTGTGTATATGATATAATTGTCCGATTTAATTTTAAATTGTCTGTTCCTAAATATTTTTGAATTTAAAACTACATTTGAAAAGAATTAGTAAAAAGTCAAAGGAAATGCGAAAATTTATATGCGCTCTACGTTGGGCGCCAATAACAAACAGTTGTTCTTTTATTGTTACGGAAATTAGTGACTAGATTTTAATAAGAAAACATGTTTCTTACACCATAATTTAAATGAAAAATTATCAGGGATGGCAGTCAATATCGCTTAAATACCGTTATCTGTTCAAAACCCTCGCAACTGACTACCGTTATCCATAAAATAACGTTACAGAAATAATTTTGTGGTGTAATGGTTAGCGCTTTGGACTGTTACACGGATGGTCCCGGGTTCGATTCCCGGTGACGACAACATCAATTTAGAAAAACGATATGTATGAGTTTTCTATCACTTATATGTATCGCTGCGCCCACCTTCGGTGTTCCCATAGTACTTAACCAAACCGAAGTAAAATAATGAAACAAAAGCTATGAAACAAAAAGCTTTAATAAATTCGCCAACTCTACATCAGGTGGCGAGCAACAACTGTTGTTAGACTTAATATCTCGCACAATTACAGTGTTGCCATGTTTGAAGCCCTTCATCTTTCACCACCTTTCGTCTATCCACTATCCCCTTTCCAAAGAAAGCAACACATTAATTAATAGGAAGAATTTCCGGAGTGTTGCTTCTCTTTAAAAAAGATAATAATTGGAATACCGTTATCAGTAAAATACCGATACCGATATAACAAACATACCAATACCCTTAAAATACCGTTGCCGAAATAACTAAAATACCGTTATCGCTAAAATACCGTTACCGAAATAACTGAAATCCCTTTATCCTTAAAATAACGTTACCGAAATAACTGAAATATAACTGAAATTAGCTAAGAATTTAGCTAAATCAACAAAATTGTTAAGCTAAATCAACAGAAAGCTGTGAAAAAACTGAGAAAAATGTGAAAAACGTCAACCAGCGAGTTTTGTTTTGAGTTTTGTGAATCAAATATGTACCTTAAATATGACTACAGGAGTTGGCCGTACATTTCAACAGAAATAAGTCAAATTGTTTGCATTTCAAAAACTTCGTATGTACATACAGAAGCCCCAAACTTTAAAGTTATTTCGTGGAAGAACTGTACCGTACATCGAAAAATAAAGTACGCCATTGAAATCAGCGTGCCTGAAATATGTAGAATTGGTGGTGATTACCTTAATAATTTTTAAAAGTTTAGATTGTGTCCACCTGTGTAATTTGAATAGAAATATAAAAAGTAAACCAAAATATTTTAAGAAATTTCCGGCTTTAGTAAAATTATCAAAATTTATGAGCTTGTTCCTCATACTTTTTTAGTGTATAAAAAAATACTCAAACATTTAACAACTAATGAACTTAATTAACAGTTTAGTTGTTTTTTTTTAATTTTTAGTAAAAAAAATCATAAATTACAATACGCACGAGTTATTTAAAACCATATTCTTTTTCTTCATTTTTTTAAAGATTAATGAATTTTTGCGATTTTTTTTTTTTGCGGAATTTAATACATTCTAAAAAATTTGTATTAATTTTATGTTTTATGGAACCTGTACAAAAAAATTTACACATTGAAGAAGAACTATTTAGCTAATTAGTTGATTCTTCTATGTTTCTCAAATATTTTTCATACTGTGGCACTCTCTTTTTTGTCCATTCAGGCAATTAATTTACTAAAATACTGGTGGATGACACAATGCTGACTAATTTTAAGTATGAAAAATTAGCAAAACAAAATTAAACGAATTTGAAATTTAAATTTCTTTTTTACACTAATAGAAATAAACCTGTAAAATAGCAAAACACAAAAAACAAGAAAACAAAAATTAGCTTATAAAATTATTTTATAAATATTATTAGAGGGATAGGAACAGCAAAAACAAAACCATGAATGGTAACCGAATCGATGCGGTTATCGGTAAGGGTAACGCTATTTCCTCTTATTTCCGTAACGGTATTTTTGGAGTATAGATATTTCAGTTATTTCGGTAGCGGTTTATTAGCGATAACGGTTTTTTAATTATTTCGGTTACGGTATTTGAGCGGAATTTTAAGGCTAACGGGTTTTCAGTTATTTCGGTAACAGCTCAGCTGTTTTCGTGTAACATGTTACTACTAAACATGTTCAGTTTGGTCTATAATTTAAAAGTGAATCGACTTTCAAACGAACAACGCTTGCAAATTATTGAATTTTATTATCAAAATTCATGCTCGGTTAAGTGCATCGTGAACTTCTTCCAATTTACGGTCAGTTTGGTGAACTTCTGAGGGGCTATTTGGAATCTTGTGTCACCATTGGACCGTACTTTTTCAAAAACAACGAAGGCAGAAAAGTTACTGTTACGCTACCGTGCGATGATTAAAATTTTTTTTTTGTCCAAAATGGAAGAGCTGGACTTTGGTGACATGTGGTTTCAACAAGACGGTGCCACATGTCCAACAGCACGCGAAACAATGGCCCAGTTGAGAGGCGAGTTCGTTGAACAGTTTATTTCACGTTTGGGGCCGGTCAATTGGCCGCCTAGATCGTGCGATTTAACACCTTTAGACTATTGCGGGGCTATGTTAAGGCTCATGTCTATAGGGACAAGTCAGGGCGGTTGACGCACTGGAAGCCAATATTGAAGAATTTTTTCATTAGATACCGGCCGATATGTTGGAGAGAGTACGTCAAAATTGGATTTCATGTCTTTTTTTTTTTTTAATCAAATCCGAAACCTCTTAAAAAATCACCCCAAATATACCTCGTCCAAGTGTAGGACATCTAATCCCAGCGGATCTTGAAATATCGCGTTTAAAATATGAAAAATATTCGAAAATTTTAAAAAAGTAGCCGTAGTACACTCACAATATTTTTTCCCTAAGACTACATTAAACTAAAAGAAAATCAGTTAAAAACTGACTACTTGTGTTTCGTTTAAAACAATTGTAATTTTTAGTTTATTTTCAACTGTTTAGCAATTAATTGACGAAATCAGTAAAAACAATCGATTTGTTTCGTCGTTTATTTCAATACTAAATATAATATAACAACTTTTTACAGTTATATTAGTTTTTTGTTTTTATATACATCGAGATTATTTTTATGTTATTTTCAATTTATAACGAGCTTTCAACCTCCGTATATTTACAAAAATAAAGCAAATCAAACATATTAGCTAGGTTGATACTAGCATTTCGATCTGGCTAAATATCTCATCAGAACCCGAAGTTTTAGAAAAGTTAGAGTTTCTATAATATGCAGAACTTTAAAAAAAAACTTATTAATCATTAAGTTTGCTCCATTCTTGTCTTCTTAGTAATCAAGCACGTGGTTAGGATCTTTTCCTAACAAGCATCACGACGTTCCTAAATTTTGAAGACCAAAAATGTTCTATTTATTTAAAAAATAATTTAGTTTTTACTCTGTCTCAAGAAATATTTTTTACAGTTTTGTTAGTTTTTTGTTTTTATATATATCGAGATTATTTTTGTTATTTTTCACTTATAACGAGCTTCCAACCTCCGTATATTTACAAAAATAAAGCAAATCAAACATATTAGCTAGGTTGATACTAGTATTTCGATCTGGCTAAAGATATCATCAGAACCCGAAGTTTAAGAAAAGCTAGAGCCTCCATAATAGGCAGAACTTTAACAAAAAACCTATTAATAATCAATTTTGCTCCATTCTTGTCTTCTTAGTACTCGAGCAAGTGGTTAGGTCTTTTCCTAGCAAGCATCATGACGTTACTAAACTTTGAAGACCAAAAATTTTCTATTTATATAAAAAATATTTAGTGTGTACTCTGGCTCAAGTAATATTTTTTTTACAGTTATTTTAGTTTTTTGTTTTTATATACATCGAGATTATTTTCATGTTATTTTCAATTTATAACGGGCTTTCTTTCAACCTCCCTATATTTACAAAAATAAAGCAAATCAAACATATTAGCTAGGGTGATACTAGTATTTCGATCTGGCTTTTTATTTTAATTTAAATAGAGAATTTTAACTATTACCGAAAGTCCGTTTTTTTATTGAATAACAGACTGAAAAGTTAAAAATATATTTCTTTGGTAATTTAATTACATATTCAATTGAAACAAGTTTACGGATTAACGTTTTAAGAACTGTTGAACTTTCATGGAACAGTTCTTGTGAGTGTACATAATATTCCACAACTTTTTAACGGCTTATGTTACGGGAGTCATTGATACCTCTTTTTAAACCTACTTAAATTGTGGTTTTACCAGTGTACATAAATTATTCACTTCACCGCAAAATGCATTTTTTTTTCTAAAACCGCGGTTCAAAAAGTTTTATTTTTTCAATAAATTATTTTTTTATGTAAATCTTTTTTTCTACTATATTTACACTGATAATAATCCATGCGTAAAACTACGAAAAAATGTCAAAATAACCAAATTTTTTTGTAAAATAAACCAAAATTTGTACATTTTACGAAAGTTTTTGTAGTTTTGACAATAACTTCGTATTTTTATACATGGAGTATTATTCGTGTAGTATCTTTTTTTATCCATAACTTTGAATCCCGTAATGGCTCCACATATTAATTTGCCAACTACACAGTGGAATAAATTATAATTAACATATATTTTTTGAAAATTATATAAAACTGTTTTTTTTTAGCAACACAGCCGATTTTGACAAAAAACGGCGGATTTTGACAAAAATGTATTTTGCCTTCAAAAATTTATTGTGTTCAAAATTTTATTTAGCATGACAACAGTCGCTCTAGTCGTAGCTTTATCCGGTAGCTTTATCCGGTAAAAAGATATGGACGATTAAGTACGACTACTTTTGTTAAATTTTCGATTTTTTTTTCATATTTTAAAACGCGATATTTCCGCAACCATTAGAGATAACAGCACGCTGTATTTTAATATTAATTGTGTTTAGACATATACACTATTTGGAGAAAAACCTTACACGAAGAAAAAATTAACTTTGCTTTGTTTTATGATGATTCCCAAAAAATGTTGTGCCTAGCACTGAGATCCCGTGAGCTCGACCGTTTTCAAAAATTTTATTTTTTTAGTTTTTCAAATAATTTTGTACTTTAAATAAAGATAACGTATACAATATTAGTATCATATCAAAGATTTTTTTTATGTCGCGTATATATAAAACAAAGTAAACGCCTGTCCAGACATATCCTCTTTTCAGGGATGTTCTGTAAAAATAAAAGGATTTTTAGGTTTGTGTACTGATATTTTTATTATTTAAATATCAAATTTACATATTTTAAATTTGCACTAGTTTGCGTATTTCAAAAATGTAATAGGGTGTGAAAACTATGTTCTAAAAAGTTCAATATTGGTAATATAATGTTTATTTAGTCAAGTGCATCTCAATGTGTGGAAATAATTTAAAATTTTGCAAATTTAGAAAAAAAAAATTCTTATTACAAACTGCAAGCCGACTAAGTTTCTAGTTGTTGTAAGCACCCAGTAAAAAATTTTCGAGTTTTTAGAAGCAGGATATAACAAATGCGCTGATGTAAGTGCTTACTATTACATAATACTGAGAAGCAGCAAAAGAAACGAATAATTTTCGTATAAAAATAAACAAACAAAAATTTTGAGCTTACTGTATTCCCTAACCAGGATGCAGGTTATAAGCAGCTTACCCTAATCCCTTATAAGGATGCAGGTTGTAATGCAGAAAGTTTCACATCGTGGATTATAAACGATCTGTACCAATTTTCCCAAGTGATTTCTGATTCTGTTTGGTTTTTTCGAGTATGTAATAAAAAATAATTAGTCGTTTAAATGTTTCTGAAGATCTATCATGCGGAGCGGTGAAAAAAATAAAATTTTGCTTTAGTTAGTCTCTTTACAGGAAGAAGAAGAAGAAAACATTTTTATTGAAAAACTTTACGGACACATGATTATATTATATGTCAACAATTTTAACAAGAAAAAATTAATATCTGTAGAATTTTATGTTAAATAAATTATGTATGTTCATATTATTACTTTGAATAGTAATAATCTAGACATGAAATATGATTTTCCTGAAAGCTATGAAATCACAGCTTACTGTAAGAGCTAAAATCCGCGCTTATTTTGCCCAAAAGTAATGCTTCCAAGTGGGAATTCGCCATATAAAAATCATAACATATGTAAGCAGGTTTGTAAGGGATTCTTTTGGGCTTACTCCCTTACAAACCTGCTCGAAGGTAAGCAGCGTTTTTTACTGGGCATAAAAATTTGGCTTCAAACCAAAATTTTCTCCACGCGCTTTTTTTTGGTTGCATGATTTTTTTTTTCGAATTCGAAATTTTGTAGTGTTTTGTTTTAAGAATAGAACAATTTTAGATAGACAGACTACACAGACATTGAAAGTTGTCACAACTGAATTTGGTTGTTGTAACCGAAATGGTTGTTGTGGCAACCAAATTCAGTTGTGACAACTGAATTCGGTTGAGACAACCGAATTTACAAGGTTGCAGCAACCGAATCAATTCTTTTTGGCCGAGTTTTTTTTAAGTCATCAGAATAAAATCCATAATTAATACTTCCGTTGTTCCAAACAAAAGCAAAATTATTTGAACATAGTTTTATCATAAAGTTTTTTTTTTCAGTTGTATGCATTTTGTTGGTATTTCCGCCAATTGTTTTTTACTAAATTTGGTTACATTGAGAGAATTATCCGTCATGATAATAATGAAACAGTTTCATAGAATTTTTGTCGTAGATTCAATGATTTTTCATAAACTTTTTTTATAGCATTTCATATTTTCATAAAAAAAAATTCATACGATTTCATAAATTATTTAATAAAAAATTTTCTTTAGAGCTATAAAATTATTTCAAAGAACTTCTTAATATTAAACAAATTAATGTAAAATGTTTCATAAATTTTATAAACCTTCATTGTCGGAATGATGCATTAGTTATACGAAGATTTTCATTAATTCTGCAAACATTTCATAAAAATTGTTTTTAATGAAACCTGTTTTATAGATTCTAGTTTTAATGGACGAGTTCCAGCGAAAATTTCATTTAAGCTATGAAGAAATTCATTACTGAATTGAAGATAATTCTCTCAGTGTACTGTCTTCCTCTGGCAGTGTTTCACATTCATTTGGAGTAAGGTTTTGGGAGTTGTTTAATTGGAAACTCGAAATGTTCTGGACAACTTACGATTTGATGCCCCAATTTGATTAACCACCAATTTTTTTAATTTAACAAGTTCAGATGCGGTCAATTTGTTGCGACGTCCTTTCTTTTTTATCCCTTTTGATGACACTCCATTTTCAAATCGTTTGAATGTGGAATAGACTGTGCTACGTGGTACTTGTTCCTGAAGGAAATGATGTAACACTTTTTTCTTAAACTGTTTTGTTCAACAACAAAATTGATTATTAATAGGTTTTTTGTTAAAGTTCTGCCTATTATATAGGCTCTAGATTTTCTAAAACTTCGGGTTCTGATGAGATCTTTAGCCAGATCGAAATACTAGTATCAACCTAGCTAATATGTTTGATTTGCTTTATTTTTGTAAATATACGGAGGTTGAAAGCTCGTTATAAATTGAAAAAAAAAACTTTCATTTTGAATTTTTGCACTTTTGAATATTTGAAATAACGCTTATAATATAAGATTTTATGGACTGCATTTTGAAAAAAAGAAAACATGCTTACTTAGCGGTAATTTATATTTTAATTTTGTCCATTTACTTAGTTGGCATATGTTAATAAAACTATACACAGAAATTTTAAAATATATATGAAGGACAATATTCAACGAATATTATCTCCAAAATTAAATACGAGTTAGACGATGAAATTTTTCAGATCGATAAAAAAAAACATCTAAAAGATTTTATAAATAAAAATAAATCAAAAAAATGTTGGCCGCTTTTTAGATACATTAAGTTCGGAACTAGTTCTGATTTTTTTTTTTTAAATTCTATTTTTTTCGAATTCAGATCGATAAAATTGAAAATTTTCAGATCGATAAAAAAAATCTAAAATTTTTTTTATAAATAAAAATAAATCAAAAAAAAATGTTGGCCGATTTTTAAATAAATTAAGTTTTGCATAACTCTATAAATTCGAAACTACCCAGCAAAACTTTGGTAATGGGTAGGACTTATTTCAGACCTTCCAAAGTAATGACTATCCATTCCAGTTTTTGTTATTTTGAAGGTCCGAAATAATACCTTACTAATATGAATATATGTAACTGTATTTGTAAGATAAAAAACAACGCCTTACTAATATTGTGTTAAATATCTGCTTATTTGGAATAGCAAAAATAATAAGTTACTTATTATCACTTATTTCAGACCTTTCGTAGTAATGACTATCCATTACATTTGTTGTTATTTTGAAGGTCTGAAATAATACCTTACTGATATGAACATACATCACTACTTATTTTGGAAGCTAAACAATTATGTCTTACTAATATTGTGTTATATACCTGCTTATTAGGAAGGGCCAAAGAAATAAGGTACTTGTAAGGTAATAAGTAACTACTTTTTTGTAAGGTATATTTATAAAGATTCATAATATATCATAATTAATAATTTAAATGCAATTTATTTAAGCAAACAAATATATAGTTATACATAAACGACTCTCACAAAACAAAAGCTTATTTAGTAAATAACAAAATTAAGATAATTGATATTAAGTAGAAATTATTAAATTTTATTTATTAATACATTAAGAGTGTTTGGTAATAATTTTCTTATTTCGAAGAATAACCGAGTATTTTCCTTTGAAGATTTAAAAATTTGTTGTCTAAAATATGAAAAAAAACTTTTATTAAAAAAGAAATTGGCTTTTGAAAATATGTATTATATATTACGTACGTTTAATTTTTCATGAATGGAATGAATTTCCGGAATCAATATATATTCATTATTGTACGACATTTTAAGCACTTTAGCCAGAATGTTTTCTATGTTAAATAATTGTTCTTCTGAGCCATCATGTTCGTCAACCAAAGCAATATTTAAATCCAAAAAAATATTAAATCCTGCTTATTAGGACCTATTAATAACTAGTTATAATTGTCCTTATTAATAACTAGTTATTTTATTGCCTATTAATACCTTCTTATTTAGGTACATGTTAATACGTACTTATTTTTGCACCTATAAATAACTACTTATTAACATCCTTACAAGTAATACGTCATATAATGGCTTTAAGCATTACTTTTGATGCTACAAATAAGAAATGAAATAAGTACTTATGTGTAACTGGTGATTTCACTACATATTTTGTAACGTCTTATTTTTGTCCCTATATGTAAGAACAAGGCAAGGCCTTGCCTCCTATGACACCCCCATGTTAAAATCAGGTGTTCTTGGCCTCAACTATAAGTACTTCTGATTCTTGTTTTCTTCTTCCATTTCCCATTCTATGGTAATAGCAAGTTTTCCTGGGTAGTTCTGAATTTTTTTTAAGATTCCATTTTTTCGAATTCTTCATTGAACAACATATTGATATAGTAAAATTTCTAGCATTTGCCAAGTTCCGTTAAATAATAAATAATACCATAAAAATTGCACCCCGGTAGGCTAGTTGGTAGCGTGCTGGCTTATTGGTGCGGGGGTCGTGGGTTCGATTCCCACCAGAGGCACTGGTCTGTTTTCGCTACAACGCGCCGAAGGCCATAGTAGCTAGTGCTCGGTTAGGGCAATAGTATATAATTTGAAATTATATGATTATTAATTAATCAAAAAAAAAAAATTATCGGAAAATTTGTCAATATTTAAACAAGCCTACTTCGCCCATTTTTGGAATAAATGAAAAAAAATGTTCCATGTTTTCTTAGTTTTTCATATGATGGTAAATTATGTTAGTTTGGCATTGCTGCGATATACTTTCTCCTGTAGCGGAGCAGTTGGCTTGGAAAGCAACAGTCGACGTCGCTTTATTACACCAAATTGGCTCAGTGCTATTTTATACACATGCCAATTTATTTCAATGTTTACTATTGCTAATAACTACTTTGGCAAAATGACTGAATTATTTCAAACATTTTCCCACGCATCTTTCAAAGTATTTTAAATCTATTACATTTTCAATAGTATTCAATAGCAGAAATCAGTTGACAATTGTATGGCGTATGTTTAAGAAACAAAAGTGGCAAATAAGTGCGTCTTGATGATAAGACGTCACGCATAGAAAATTATTTGTTAAGAGATTTTTCAACTATTTCTTTTTATAGAAAATAAATTCACAAAACTAAAATAAGACCACAAATGTTATTCAAAACGTACAAAAAACATGATCGGCAAAAACTAATTGACAAAACAATAAAAAATTTAAAAATTTCTATATCAGGAATTATAATGATTGTTACAACCCAGCAAAACTTTGGTAATGGGTGAGATGAAGTAATGCATTACCTTGTAATGTGTACTCCTTACCTGTATCATTATTTTCCAACAAGAAGTAATGAGTTACCGATAATTGAACACTCATGGATTACCTTGTAATGACCCCTCATTACATTTTACATTACTTCAAAACATAAAATAATGACTTACCGATCATCAATTACATAATGCGTGAATTATAAACGTAAAGTAATTATTAACATATATTTTTGAAAATTTATTTATAGACACATTACTTTGTGATTTTTTGTAAGCATAATGGTAAGGTGTATATTTTGGATATCACGAACGAAAACACGAAGTACAACAACTCATCTACATTTTAAGCAATATAATATTGTATGTATCGATAGCTCAGTTGATAGAGTTCTCGCCTAACTAATTGTTAAATACCAGAGACCCCAGGTTCGAATCCCAGCATGACCAAGTTATTTATTTAATAAAAAAAAAGTTATTTATTTAATTAAAAAAAATATCTGTAAAAAAAATTTTTATGCATTTTTGTTATGAAAATCTATTTATAGACACATTGCTTTTTCCCACCATGTAACCATATAAGTAACCAGTTACTTTACCCATTACAAGGTAATGAGTTCCTTTGAGGCTCATCGCCTGTAAAATTCATCAGTGAAGTAAAGTGTAAAGTAATGCATGAAGCCCTATGGCGATACATTACTTTACCCATGATTTGGTAATGTGTGGTTTTGCTGGGAAGTTTAATCAACTTGATAATGATGAATAAATAAATGAATAGAAGAGATTAACACAAAAATAATAAAATTTATATCTCGTGAGTAGCTTTTTATAGCCTGCACTACATTATTGTTTTAAATATTTTCAATTTTAAAGCAGTCATGTCAGGCAATACCGTTATCGGTTCAAAACCCTTTCAACTGACTATCGCTATCCCTAAAATACCGTTAATAATTGAAATGCCAATATCCGTAAAGTACAGTTAGCGCTATATCTGAAATACCGATGTCCTTAAAATATCGTTACCGAAATAACTAAAATGGCGTTATCGTGAAAATAACTTTACCGAAATAATTTCAAATAGCGTTGCCTTTAAAATAACAATATCGAGATCAGAAAAAAACGCTGCATATAGATATACTTCCTTAAAGTTTGATCATAAACTATCCAGTCATTAGAGTTCGGTCATGATAGGGTTAAAATTTTGGTGTGCATTCATATATAACTAAAATAACGTTATCATTTAAAATAGCGTTATCGAAATAACTGACAACCCGTTATCCTTAAAATACCGTTACAAAATTAAGTAACTGTAATACGGTTGCCTAAATAACTTAAATACCGTTATCGCTAGAAAACCGTTACCGAAATAACGGAAGTATTGTTACATACGTTATATAACTTTACCTTTACCGATACAAGCATCGAATCGGTAACCATCCATAATTTAAAGTAAAGTTTGTAACATTATGTTGTCTGAAACGTTACGGAGATCAAATACAATTAAAAAATTAACTGAACTGGGTCCAATTAAACTTTTAGCCTTATCGAATGAAAATATAAATAAAAAAAAAAATAAAAAAAATTTAATAAAAAATGTGCGCCCCGTTAGGCTAGTTGGTAGCGTGCTGGCTTATCAGTGCGGGGGTTGTGGGTTCGATTCCCACCAGAGACACTGGTCTGTTTTCGATACATCGCGCCGAGGGCCATAGTAGCTAGTGCTCGGTTAGGGTAATAGTATATAATTTGTAATTATATGATTATTAATTAATAAAATAAAATACAAAAAATAAAAAATGTTCCTAAATTTTAAATTGTTGTTAAATTTTCACAAATTTTTATAAAGATTTTAAAACAAAATAAAAAATGTAAGGTGTGGAAAAATTTTGGGAATATCGTAGTTGCATAGAAATAAGAAATAGCAAAAAAAAAAAAACTACTTAAAATTAATTAAGTCATTATTGTGCCTTTTATGACCCAGTACTTTTAAACGGCTATATTTTTATACTGGATATTAAGGATAATTAAGTTTTTTAAAAATCTTAAACTAATTGAACATCTTAACTACAATTGTGAATGAAAAGTTTTAGATAATTTTTTTTCCAGAGTTTACAAATAATTATTTGAAAAAATCAATTTAAGGTCTTTTTTGTTGGGGCTTCTTTTTCAAAAATTATTTCAAAATATAAAAAAATTCTATTTATAGTAATTAAATGTGCTAAAGTCCCAAAACAAAAACAACAACAAAATATTGTCACAATTGGCTTTGTCATCTTCCAAATACTACTCTGATTTTTTGACAGACCTAGCAATGTAGTGACGTTTATTCAAGTAAATCAACAATAGAAAATCAATAGAAAGATGACAAAGCCAATTGTGACAATATTTTGTTGTTGTTTTTGTTTTTTCTTTGATATTTTAAATTTTGAATCTCGCTCCTAGACGAGGACAAGAAATTCTCATTGAGTTTGTGATTTAACATAACAAATATCTCTAGAAATTATAATAACAAAGTCCCCTGAAGATTTCCTTGGGCAGGAATGAAATCCTACATCAGTTTGTTTTTTACAATTTGTTAAATAAGTTTTGGGACTTTAGCACATTTAATTACTATAAATGCAATTAATGTTTATCCCGATGAAAATAAATTTAAAATAAAAAAATTCTAATCTTGCATATTTTTTTATTGTTATGTAGATCAAAAAATATGAAAATATATTTCGCTGCTAGAAATTAGTACATCGATTGTACACTCATAATAATCTATAGGTAAAATACACGAAAACCGTTGTTCATTTTACGAAAGTTTTGGTTATTTTGACATTACGAAAAAATTTGTAGAATATACAAATCACATTTCGTAAAGTTTTTTAAAATAAAAATGTGGTGCATACCTTACGGGTTTATTTTAAAATTAAAAAAAAAAAATGTAATGGTGCCACACCAGAATCGAACTCACGATTTCAGTGACGTCCTGCTGTTTTGAAGTAGACCCCTCTACCATTTGCACCAAAGTAGCTGATGCAATACAACAAACTAAAAAGGAACTTAAGTCGAAAATATTATGAAATTTTTATGAAAACTAGAAAAATATGCTACAAATATTTAATAAAAAAGGTAAAATGGCAATTAAATATTTGTATTATGTTTATTGAACTAAATAAAATAATATAATTTTTTTAGAAATATATCAAATAATATATTAAAAAACAAAATAAAAAAATAATAAAATAATAATAATAATAATAAAAAACTTAAAAAACAATTTCAAACTATTTTTTTTTTTTTTTTTTTTTTTTATTAAATATTTTATCTTTTTAAATATTTGTTTTATTGAATTTCATACTAAACCCGACTACTTTATTAGTAGTGTTTTCGGGTCCTCTTTAACTTGTTTTAGGATCCTCTTTATTAAAAAAAATACAAAATATCCATTTATATCAAAACACAAAAATAGTAATAATGAAATAAAAAAATAAAACATAGAATTTTAAAAAACATTAATAAACAAAAAAAGAATATAAAAACTAAAAAAAAAAAAAAAATTTGTCCTGGCCAGGAGTTGAACTCGCAACCTTCTGATTGCAAATCCGACCTCTAACCACATCAATATCCATATGTAATATTTGTAACATTACAAATTTTTGTACAATGTACTAAAAAAATATTACGAAATCATGTTTGTATTTTTTACGAAATTTGTAAATTTATATAATTTGTTGTATACGAAAGTTTTGTAATATAAACAAAATATTTGTACATTCTACGAAAAAAATTTTACCAAAAATATATTTGTATTTTTAAGCATAGATTATTATGAGTGTATATAATTTTTGAAAATCTGACCGATAGGACGATGAATTTTTCAAATACACAAAGTCAAACATACTCCAAAATTTTTTCCGTTGTCACTCAAAACATTAATATTGTATAGTTTTTGGTAAAATTCCTCTAAACTTGTAAAAATTCTAACTTCAGGGTTGCCATATACAATTTTTTAAAAAATGATCAAAAGCCATTTTTCCAAAAAAAAAATTATATTTTTGAATAAAGATTTTTTCACATTATTATATAAAATTTTTAATTTCACATTATTTTCACATTAATATACAAATATCATCAACCGCCTAGGATTTATATTCCGACAAAGTTCCAACTTTGTTGGCTAGTATTTCTACTAGAGGGCGCTTTAAGACTTTATTTTGTTGTATATATTTGCAAATTTGTGTTAAAAAATGTATAGCGGATCTATGACGTGCCATTAATGATTTAGAAATTACGTTGCTAAAAAACTGTTAAAATAAGCTGATTGTTTTGCTAAATATTATTAATATAAGAATAACAAAAATAAATCGGTTGAAACTACAAATATTTTGTTATAATTGGGCTAGGCATTAGTTACTTGAATTATCAATTTTTTTTTGTTTGCTAAAATCGGCAAAAAATTTTGCGGAAAAAGTGCAGTTTAGCACCTTACGGCAAAAAAAAAAAATATGTCCGGATTTGGGGTTAAAAAAGAAAAAAACCGAAATTAAAAGTTAGCGGCGCTCGGACCCGGGGGACCCACTGGGTCCAAAAAACGAGGGGACGTAGTAACACGTAAGTATGGGTACTCAAATTAAAGGAAATTGTCTCACGATTTCAAAAATGGTATTTGTTTTTTGATCCATGAAACATAGTCCGAATTAGAGCCATATTTCGACCAAAAAAGGGGGCCAAAAAATTTCGAAAAAAAAAAAATTTTATTTTTTTTTTGCAAGGTCGCCATGATTTCGGAAAATGTTTTTTTTTCCTTAATAAAGTTTTTCTGTGTGGCGGCCTGCGACCGATCTTAGGGGTTTTCTCCTCCATAGGACGCGGCAGGTGGCTTCGCTGAATACAGTTTTTCTGCGCGCTTCTCATTATCTTCCCTAGTGTAAAAAAATCGCGCTTACAGATCATGGTAAAATAATATTTTTTGCAATGTAGGACAAATTTTCTTTCATTTGAGTACCATTTTTGCATATCGAAATTTCATATTTTTCTGGCCCCCATTTTTAAGGGTCTTAAACGGCTCTAATTCGGACTACGTTTCACGGATCAAAAAACAAATACCATTTTTGAAATCGTGAGACAATTTCCTTTAATTTGAGTACCCATACTTACATGTTACTACGTCCCCCCGTTTTTTGGCCCCAGTGGGTCCCCCGGGTCCGAGCACCGCTAACTTTTAATTTCGGTTTTTTTCTTTTTTAACCCCAAATCCGGACATATATTTTTTTTTTTTTTTTGCCGTAAGGTGCTGAACTGCACTTCAGCCAATTTTGCTAAATGATAGACAAAAAAATCCCAAAAATATGAAAATTTTGTTGATAGTATAGTTTTTGTTTTTTGTCTACAAATATTTAGCAAAATTTTTTGCTATATTTAGCAGAGTATATTAATATTTTCAATTAACAAAAATAAACTCGATTATAACTAAAAATTCAATATACCATATAAACATTTTAAGAATTGGTTTAAATTGCAATTTTTTTTATAAAATTCTAAAAACTCTACTTATAAACTACTTATGTGTGTTACTTTTTATAGACTTTGTAATTGTATGTAATATAAATTCAAAAAAAATTTTAATTTAAGAAATATTAACCCGTCTTGATCAGCAAGGTGTTACCTCATTAAGGATGTGTCATACATACGCTGAAGATTTTTCAACCAAACTTTGCAGATACATAGAACAATGCTCCATTAAGAAATTGTTTGTTTGCCTTAAGTCGCCCTCTTGTGGAAATCGAAATATTTCAGGATATGCTCGATTTTTGTCAAAAAAGTAGCTTTGAAGTTTTAAGGTGTGTAAAGTATCATACCAGAGCTGAAATTGCCTTGCATTATTTCTTCAGAACTTGAAAGCAAACATTTACACGCCCGTGTTCGTAAGAAATCTTAATTCAGATTTAAAATACATTTTAGTTAAAACACATGTTAAGCCTTAAAACTGTATTCATAAACAAATATTAGCCTAAAAAACATATTTTAAACCTTGTATAAAAGCTAATATTTGTTTATGAATACAATTTTAAGACTTAAAATGTGTTTTAACTAAAAATGTATTTGAAATGCTGTTTCATGTTTTTATGAATATGGTGGTTATTATTTATATGTAGGTAACCAAAAAACATCTTTAAAAACAACGTTTGAAGCGCTTAAAAAAAGCTCGAAAACAGTAAAATAATCCGTTTAAATATAAAAATAAGCCGTTAAATTAAAAAACTAAACCGTTAAATTTCATAAATTTTAGTTAAAATTGTTACTACAAATTAAATTTTTGTAAAATCTGTTTCGTGTAACTTTTCGTCAGTCAAACAAAGGTGCCAAAGAGAAATTATTTCCTAAGCTTCAAAGTTCAAATTGATTTAAAAAACAACATGTTGCAATAAATTTGCAACTTTTAATTAAGAAAAATACGTCAAAATACCGATCGCTTAAAAATAGCAAAAAAAAAGCTATTTTAGAAAATAAAAGCTAAAATAAGCTTAATTTTTAAATAAAAACGTCAAAAAGTAGCTAATATTTACAAAATAAGCGAATATAAAAAATAATCTAAAAAAAGCTCCAACAAATATAGCTTAAAATTTTAACAATCTCATGATCAGAAACTAAACACTAAAAAAAAATTTAGTGAAAATATTGTTAAACGTCTATTTAAAATATTTAACTAACTTACAGCAAGTTTTTTTTTGCCGAAATTGAGTTTTCATCAAAGAATTTAGTTGAACGGTTTTACTAAACAACTAAGTTAGAACTAATGTTTAACTAGTTTTTATTGCTACCAGAATTGTGCTGCTAAGCACATCCATAGCACGGAGAACAAATAAAAAGACGTGATATAGATGTCGCAGCTTTTCCTAGACGAAATAGAGAGAAAAGAAAAGCTACAAATAAACCAGGGACAGTAATTATTCTTTTAACATAAAAGTCAGATGCAAAAATTTATTTTGTCACTTTTTTTTGGTTGAAGCTACGTGAGTCGTTAATATCTTGTTTTAAGGCTACTGTTATCCTGCTTTAAGTGAATTGTTTGAAGACCCGCGGTTCAAACCGATGTAGTTAAAGAAACTAGCTTTTCAAAATTTTTGAAAAAAAAAATATGTAAATTATAAATTATTTCACTATGCTGTAGCCAAATCCCTTTTTAAAACTCTAGCGGAATCCACAATTATGCATAAAAATATAAAACTTATATAATTATAAAACTGATAACTTTGGAGACCGCAGTAGTACCATACAGGGATTTTGCAACAATATAGAATAATAATTTATAATCAACATATATACTTTTTATTAAATTTTGGAAACCCAGGTTTCTGAAATACAGCGGTTTGAAACACGGATTGTGAAAAAATATTTGTTGCATTTATAAAGTGAATATACCAGTAAAACCACGATTTAAGCAGCTTTAAAATGAGGTATCAAAGTCAATGACTCTCATAGCTTAAAAAGATATGAGCAATTTTGTGCAACTTCTTTTGTAAAACTTTGATTATTATTTTTTAAATAAAATATTTTTTATGTTAATCTTCTTTTCTACTACATTTAGTATCTTTTTTAGAATTTAATTCATCGCTTTGAATTCCGTAAGAGTTCCATAAAGGGATTTGGCAACGACAAATATGAGAGTAGTTTGTAATTAATATATTTATTGATATAATCGTGCGCTCCGGTAGGCTAGTTGGTAGCGTACTGGCTTATCAGTGCGGTGGTCGTGGGTTCGATTCCCACCGGATGCACTGGTCTGTTTAATAGGGTAATAATATATAATTTGCAATTATATGATTATTAATTAATAAAAAAAAAAAAAAATTATTAATATAAAAAGATGCATTTTAGTTTTTCAAATTTTAAAATGCGATATTTCCACAACCGTAAGAGCTACCAACATAAAATTTGCACGATGTCATATTTATATGGCACAAGTTTGGTTAATTTTTTATAATTCAAGACATTTTTACCGTTAAAAGTTACATTTCAAAATAATGCATTTATTTAACAAATGTCATCCTATGGAGGATTAATCCTATTTAGGAATAAGATTTTATATATACCATGATTTGAAAATTTACAATTTTCTACCATTATTACTTTTTCTATTATTATTACTTTTCTGTTTATTCACTTGCACTTTTTATCATTTCCAACCAACAGGTGTCGAAATCGAACAGCTGTTCAATATGTAATAAGCAGGGCAACCAGAAATATGCTGTATCATGTTTTTTCCTGTGAGTCCTATTGAAAAATGGATGAGATATTTATCCGTTTCAGAACAATTGACGAATTCTGCCATCGATTTATTAAAGCATATTTTGCTCTTAACTGAGTAGTTTTGCATATTTTTATCATAAGAACACATTTTTAGGAAAACATTTTTTTAGCGGTCACCATTGACTGTAACGTTCTGACCAGCACCGTTTTTAAAGAAGTACGGACCAATGATTCCATCAGCCCATAAAGAAAACCAAATAGTCAGTTTTTCTGGATGTAACGGTGTCTCAACATACACTTTAGGATTATCATCACTCCAAATACGGCAGTTTTGTTTATTGACGTATCCATTTAACCAAAAGTGAGCTTCATCGCTAAACAAATTTCGCAAAATTTGTGCGCGATACGTATTGCGAACAGAACCATGATTTTCAAAATAACTTTGCACATTATTTACATATTTATGTTGAAATGCCAAACCCAACTAAACATAAATCACTTGACAGCTGACAAAATGGCTGCCAGTTAAAAAAGTGTTGCCAACTTAAAGTTGTGTACCTGTATAAAAACACCCTTTATAATAAAATATAGAAGAAATATAATGCTTCTAATTGAAAATTTACGGGTGGTTATGGCAAAACACATGCTTTGCAAACAAAATAGTGCTTTTCTAGTACAATATTAGTTGTACCAATTTTAATTTTTAGCTGTGGGTTTTACACAAATAGCAGTGGTTTGCCAGTACAATTTTTTTTTGCACGGTTGCCAGTTTATGCCTGGGTATATGTTGTTACTTTAAATAAAACGAAATAAACCGAAAAAAATTATAAAATGGGGGTAATTTTTGACCACATTAGGTAACGCCTAAACATGAAATAGGACAGAAAAAAAAACACGGGTCCCTTTAATTTGTATTCTCTCAACATATCCGAAGTTCATTAAGGTCTGCTGGTCAGGGTAGGAATACCTACATTGCAAGTTTGATTTCAATGTTGTTAACGTTTTTTTCTGTTTGTAGGTCTAAAGATGGTAATGTAGGGTATTATGTTTTTTTTTTCTTTCAATTTTAATATTATTTTTTTGTTTATTCTTTTAGTCCAGCAGTGACGTCTAACAACTTTTGGTTCACAGACCCCTTAACACGTTCTACTAATTTTTTTTTTTCTCATATTTTAACAAAAAAATCAATAGTAACAAAACAACCTTAAATTGGATTTTTATTTAAAAAATGAAAAAAACATTACAAAACCAAATAAGACCCAATTAAAATGGACTCCAAAGGACTAAAAAAATAATTCGTTGTAAGCGAGGTTCGTTTTTACTGGAGTAAGGTTTCTTTACAATTTTTTTAATTTCATAAGTTAATAGTTTTCGATACATTTGAGAAAGAATTTTGGTAAAATTCAAAGAAATTTTAGGAAAGTTTCCAAAATTTTGGGAAAATTTTCAAAATTTTGAGAATTTTGTATTTAAAATGAAAAAAAAAAAATTAAAATTATATTAAAACTTGTCTGTGGGACTGTCAAAAACAGTTCATCTTAACTGAAGGTTTATCCTAAGCAAGTTCGTTTTAACAGATATATAATTCCATATCACATCATATATCTGGTGATCCGAAAAATGTCATACATAACCTTATCTCATGAGATCCCATGGGATCTTCTGTTATATAATTTGATCTGAAAAATCTGTCTATCTAATTTGATCAAGTTGTATATAATTTGAAACAAACTGATCTACATAAAATTCCTTGGAAATCTGCTCATCAATTTTTTTTCACATTCCAAATAATGAAAAAATATAATAAATATAAACCAATTAGTTGAAAAATTAGACGTCATTTAATTTTGACTTATACACTGAGTTTTATAGCTATAACGTCATTTTGTTTTCCAATTATTTCTTAAACTACTGAACCGATCACTTAAGTATCTTCAGAAGATTAAATCATCTCGGCCTTAGCTTAGGATTGATGCAACATAGAAAGTTGTTGTTGTACGTTGCAGTTTTTGGTTTGATTATTTAGCAATCAAGTGTTTATAATTATAACGTCATTTTAAAAAAAAATAAAATTTTTTCATAAATCCAACTAAATTTAAGTTAAGACTTGATCTTTTTAACAATCCTGCTTATTAGATTAAACACAAAAAATGTTGATAAAAAAAAATATATTTCGTGAGACAAATATCGCATATTATAGGTTTTCCGAATCTTTTACTTTTGGGTTTTTAATTGCTTATTTTAAGATTTTCTGACTTTAAATGTTTTTTTTTTTTTTTTGTAAATTAAGTTTTTATTTTGTTCAAGTTTTTGTTTTTACTTATAAAATATTATTTATTTTACTAACTTAGAACTTTTTTTAAAAAGTGTAGCTTCTCTAGGTTTTTACTTTTGCTTTTTTACAATTTGCTTTAGCTTCACACATTGAAGACAAAACGTCTTCTCTGGTAACACTGTGTGTAATTTTTTAAGTCATGGCAAAATAACCATATACGGACACCACTATGTGATAAAAGACTAAAAAAAAAGACCCGTGTCTCCCAATTTTTCCCAAAGTCATATCCTCTTTTGTTTATGGGCCGCCAAAGATTTGGGGCCTCGGTATCATTTTCGCAAAAAAGTGATAATTTTCTCAGGCTCATATCTTGCAAACCGTTCAGAATTTCGATTTACTCTCTATGGCAAAGTTGTAGCTCTTGTGATAAAGAACATAAATTGCGAACATATAAAATCAAAAAAACTTCACCTTCCAGATCAAAATCGCAAAAAACTTAAAAAATTCGATTCGATCGAAAAAATTGGGAGACACGGGTCTTTTTTTTAGTCTTTTATCACGTAGTGGTGTCCGTATATGGTTATTTTTTTTCGTGTTGCACTGTGTAATTATATTTAAAAGTGATAGATAGATTTTTTTTGTGAATTTCTATCTTATGCAAAAGTGATAGAATTTTTCTTTTTAATTTAAACACACATATTGATATAGAATTGAAGGGCTTATTGTTAAAACTTGATAAGTCACATTTTGTTGTGAGTTTGTTTTCGCTCTTTAAATTTTGAAAAATGCGAAAAATATGAATTTTGCATGATGTTTATACTCTAGGCACTTGTAATACTTCTATCAAATATTAATAAATGGATGTCTAGAAAATAGCGAAAATCCATTAAACAATATATTTGGGTTATCAAGTTTTTACAATAAGCTCTGCAATTATATGTGGTACCATATATGATACCATATATAATTATAATATACAAAATATAGAATTGGTTTGGTTTTACTGTTTTATATGTACTTATATATAATTATACATGGAATTATATGTGATGAAATAAAAAAAGATCAACTTATATAACATAAGATACAATGATATATGATTATATATAGCGCTATATTAGAAATGTTCGTAAAAATAAGTATGAGATGTAAGTATACATTGCTACATATATAATAAGATATCACTATATCAAGCTACATGCGACTATATATAAACTTTTTTGGTCGGGATTTTATATTGAAATTGTAGCCAAAACATTAGGACTTTGGAATTAGTTATAATTAGTTATACTGTACGATAATTCTAGAAAGAATCATCAAAAGCAAAAAAAAGGTACGAAGAAAATTTGTATATTTTTTTGAACAATTAAAGAAATTTCAAAAAGGGTTTAATATTTTAACCATAAAAATTTTTTTAGGCGTTTTTGAATAAAAAAAAACTCTTTTTGATGAACTAATTTTATACAAACATTTAAATTTTCAGAAAGATGATTTGATCTAGTTTTTTACCTCGTGATAGCAGGACTTTTAAAATAAATTAAAAAATTAAAATTCAAAAATAAAATAAAATAAAATAAAATAAAATAAAATAAAATAAAATAAAATAAAATAAAATAAAATAAATAAAATAAATAAAATAAAATAAAATAAAATAAAATAAAATAAAATAAAATAAAATCAATTATAAAAATAATCAGCGAGAGGTATCCTATGGGGAATGAGTAACCTAAAAGTGACTGGTTCAAGAGGGAGTTATCACAGGACTGGTATAATTTAATACTGAAGTTGGTTAAGCAGTGTCAATTTTCCTAAAATTACCAATCCTGTGACTGGTAAAGGGATGACATACCACTTAACCAGAATGCTTATTAAGCTGTTTAGTTTTCGTTAATTTTATACGACATGTCCCTTTTGCGACAGTCTTGCGATAAGCCCATCTTTAGTTAGTCCTATGGCATGCCACTTTGTGGTTTAAAGCAGGACAAATTACCCTCTCCTATGACAAGCCAATGTTAAAGTTGCCAGTTGTTTACATAGGGTAGGGTTTAGCAGAGGACCGGTCTCTGGCACGAATGGACCGATCCTGTGGCACACGCAGAACCGGTCCCATTCCCCATAGGGTACTTACCAGTAACATCTTTCATTACCACGTAAGTGGTTTAATAATGAAAATAAATATGTCAACACATTATAATTTTGCGTGAGCACTAGTTATTTTTGTTTGAAGAAGTCGTTTTTATAAGCAGTCAAAATGTATTTTTTACATATATTTTACACATAAATAAGTCGTTGACAATACTATTTTATAATTACTTATATAAGTAGAAGTGTAAGCCTTATTATTTAAAAACTTGTAACCACATAATTATCTTGCTATAAGCAGGCGTGGATACAGGGAGGGAAAAATGGGACATTTCATCCACCAAAATTAAAATTTTCAGTACAAAAGTGTTAAAGAAATTATAAAATTTTATAAAAACTACTCTAATTTCCCTCCCCAAAACCTTTTTCTGGATCCGCGCCTCTTATAAGTATACTAATAACTAATTTTTTTTGGTAAGACCTAATTTTATGTTTTTTGTAATGCAGCGGGTAAGCGAGTGTACACATTTTGTGCGTTTTTTCCTGAAGCAAATATGTAAAACTACTTACAAGAACGACCTCGTCGAACAAAAATAATGAGTTTTGAAGCCGAATTGTATGCAGTTGGCCCTAATACTACTGCTTATTATTTAGATATTGGTAATGAGAGCGCATTACTAAGATTTTTCTGGGTTATCAAATATGGGGCATAATTATTAAAAAATCATTTTGCCCGCGAACTCCCATTTGGGAACCGCTGTTTTAGTAGTTCTGGGATGTGTGAAATAGAAAGGAATGCTAGGAATGCTATAAATGCTATAAAATCATTTTGCCCGCGAACTCCCATTTGGGAACCGCTGTTTTAGTAGTTCTGGGATGTGTGAAATAGAAAGGAATGCTATAAATTGCTTAAGGCAAACACTTTTTTTTTTTGTTTTCTTCTTAATTTTCTTAATAATTTTTAAAAATTAAACAGTCATTATTATTTAATAATGAATAGTATTCAAACCAAAAAAAAAAATAAACAATTTTTGCGACTTTGGTTTTAAGTTTCAATACTTTGTGTGTGATTTTAATTTTTTTTGGAATTTTTTGTTGTTGTTAAAGAATTTTATACAATCCATTACGAGATTTTTTTTAATCATTTAATTTTTGTTTTATTTGTTTAAATGATGATTATTATTGTTTTTTTTTTCTCTCATATAATTTTATTTTTTGGGTTGTCAGAAAAATTCAATGAAAGTTCACGGTCAATAGAAATAAGAAAAAAAAAATTGTAATATTTTTATTTTATATTATTTCTTTTGTTTTGATTACACTTATTCGCCATATTTTTTAACTCAATAATGGCACGTCATAGATCCGCTGGATATTTTTCAAACAGATTTATGGAAATGTGCTTCATTAAAAAAAAATTTTGTTTTTTTTTTTTTTTTTTTTGCCTTAAAGTGGAAATACTGGCAACCAAAGTTTAAACTTTGACAGCATATAAATCCTAGACGGGATAAAATATTTTAAGAATTTAAATTTTGTGTCAAATTGTGTAAATTGTCATATGGCAACCCTGACGATATAATATTTATAAGTTTAAAAGTATTTAAATAAAAAAAGTCCATTATTTATGTTTTGAGAGAAAACGGAATAAATTTTGGAATACGAGTATTTTAATTTTTGTGTATTTAAAATCGGCTCTATGAAACAAGACCCCAATGAAATAAGTCCCCAAACCAAAAATGAAATAAGGCCCCACAAATTTCCAATAAAAAAAATTGGGGTCTTATTTCATGAAATAAGGCCCCAATATGAGAAATGAAATAAGTCCGCAAATAATATTTTTGGGGTGTTATTTCATTTTCTTAAAAATGAAAATTTTTAAGTAATATAAGCAAATAACCGTTATAATTACTGCATGAATTATCAAATTATTAATGTAAATAGTTATTTGCTATTAGTAAGTGAGATTATACCGAATAGTAATTTTGAAGTTTCTTTTATGTCACACGCAGAAAAAAACTTTATTTCGCGAAGCCGCCTGCCGCGTTCTACGGAGGAAAAAAACCCCTAAGATCGGCCGAAGGCCGCCACCCAGGAGAACTTGTTTTTCAAATCAGATGTCGAATCCGTTGAAATCTTATATTTTTAAGACGTCAAGTAATTTGTAAAAACAAGTTTTTCTGTGTGGCGGCCTTCGGCCGCTCTTAGGGGTTTTTTTCCTCCGTAGAACGCTGCAGGCGGCTTCGCGAAGTAAAGTTTTTTCTGCGTGCGATTATACGATTTTCAGCCTTTTTACTATGTATTCATTATAAATAAAGAAATATTTTAAAGTAATATATAATTTTGTTTTTTTTTTTTTTTTTTTAATTTGGGCCTTATTTCATTTTCGAAAATGGGGCTTTACTGCATTATGAAATAAAGCCTCAAAATTGCGGTGTTATTTCATTTTATTTTGGGGTTTCGTTTCATTTGGTTGGGGGGTTATTTAATTTTTTTTGGGGTATTTCTTCATAATGAAATAAAGCCCCAAAAAATATTTCATTTTTGGTTTGGAGACTTATTTCATTGGGGTCTTGTTTCACGGAGCCTTTAAAATATACATCGTTCAAGATTTTCAAAAATTTTATACAGTCGATGAAATTATTTCTAGCAAAAAAATACATTTTCATATTTGTTTATCTGCATAAGAATCAAAAATATCTAAAATGAGGGTTTTTATATTTTTAAAAAAATTTTGAAAAAAATCCTTCAAAAAAGGTCAAAAACTGATTTTTTCAAATAATTATTTATTGGCAACCCTGGATAACAATTTTAGAAAATTTCTTTATTCAAGATGTTGAATACTTTAAAGGTTTTTAAACCCAGGCACGTAGCTAGGGGGGGGGGGGGGGGGCTTGGGGGCTAGAGCCCCCCCCCGAAATGATTTGACAAATTTAAAAACTTAATACAATTCGTTAGAAAGAAACAATGATATTGATAAATTTAATATGAAAATATTTATTTTTGACTTGGATCAAATAGGAACTAGTTTTATATGGTTCGAATCTTAAAATTTCGTTAGAAAACATCGCCTGCAAATGGGCGGCTATCATTGTTAGAGTTGATTTTCGACAAAAAGCAATAAATAAAATCATTTCATAAGAGATTTCGAAGTCTTTGACTTAAAATATAATCAAAAAATTGTTTGAGACAATGCAAACTAAAAACTAAATATGTCTACACAGAAAAAACTAAAATTGAGTTTTAATTAAAATATTTGTTGATTCATCAAAAGTTTAACTGAATTCGGTCGTGTTGATGCAATTGTAGTAACAACTAAAATAATTTGTATCTATTTAATTAATATTATTTTCAATTACATATAGTTTTATTCACATCTATTAAAAATTTAATTAAATATTGTTTACTATTGGGAAAAATTACAAAATTTTAAAAAAATCACCAAATTTGTAAAATAATCGCCAAAATTTAAAAAAATCGAAACCATTTGAAAAAATCGCAAAATTTTAAAAACCAATTGCCAAAATTTTAAAAACAATCCTCAAAATTGCAGAAATTTAAAAAACTCCCAAAATAAACGCCAAAATTCAAAAAAAAATTTAAAAAAAATCACCAAAATTAAAGAAACGCAAATTTTCAACTTTAAACGATTTTTTTAATTTTGGCGACTTTTTAAAATTTTTGCATTTGTTTCAATGTTGTTCAACGTTATAAAAACTGAAAATTTTTTTTATACCAAATTCATTTTCAATTAAACAGTTAATTGAAAGTAAGTTTGAAATCGAACAAAAGTTTAATTGAAATTTTTTTGACAATGATTTTTTCTGTGTATTTTGACATAATCTTTTAAAATGGAGATACCACTAAGACTCAAAATTAAGTTTACTTGTGCCGTAAAAGTCGTTACTTTACTTACAGTGCAATCTTTTTGGTAAATTTGGTTTACTACGCACGCATCTGGTGACATAGTTTTCAGTATTTTTTACGATATATATTACGATATCTCATATATTTTTTTAATTTTTTGAAACAAATTTAAGCTTCAAACTTTGATCGATATGCATAATGTGTTAACGTGGTCCAATGTGACTCAAATTTTCTCAATTTCTTTTTAGACTAAATGTAAACAAATTTCTATCGGCGCTCCTTGAAATGCGACATTTTAAAATCAAGCAGCTAAACCAATCTTTGTGTTATAACGATGTAGTTTTTTTTAGACATTTTAAAGGGTTTTTATTTAAAAAATTGATTAAAGACAATTTGAAAAGCGTTTGAAATTGTCCAAAATATAAATCAAAGTGAATTGGAAATTCATAATTTAGTTTAAATAAGACCTAGGCGATGTCAGGTATATTTTTAAATTTTCCAATTTTATATTTTTTCTTTATTATTATTTCTTTCAGACTACAATCACGCTTGCTTGTAAAATTTACGATTTTTTTAATACAAGACATGAAGTCGGATATATGAAAAAGGGGAAAAAATAGTGAATAATTTGTTAAAATAATTCAAATAAGTGGCAGCCGGGGTCCACGACATAGTGTCAAAATGGTTTTCAAAATGTGTGTTTTCTCGAGCATTTGAACGCTGTTTTTAAACAAGTCTAAATTTCCAAAACTTTAAACATATTTTAATACAAAGATGTGTTAAATTTCACCGCCAATTTTGAAAATAAATACGTTTTTCATATATTTTTGCTGCTTTATCACCTATAAGAATTTCATTAATTTCAAAGTGAACCCATCGGAAAAGCTTCCTTGTAAGTGTCAGGCAAATTATATCGGATATTTGCTTTTAATTTGTTTTTTTGACGGTTATTAATCTTTAATTTCCCGAGTTAAAACTTTTGCATAAAATAATACATTATTTTATATACACTTATAAGGTTTTCTCTGCCAGTGCATTTAACCGGACATAATTATATAAATTCATATATAAAATTAATTTCGTAGAAAAAAATTAATATGATGTCATATATAGTTGCGTATAATTGTATATTGCATTTAGAATACGCTTAAACTAATCCAATTAATAATTACGTTATATTTATATATTATTTAATTATTATGCCCATTTCTCGGATAAAACTATATTAAGACTCATATTAAATTTCGTATGATTATATAAAGCATCATATTAATTTTAATCAGGTTATTAGAAGTTGAAACTTTTTTACTTTTTTTACATTTATCAATTTTTAGCTACCCTAGACATAAAAATATAATGTAATTTTATTTTTCGCGGTTTTCAAAAAGTTTTCCGCATAATCCTTTTTTTTATTTAATTAGACTAAAAATTAATATTTAGCTGAAAATTTAACGACGCATATCCAACTTAAAGTACACAAACGTTTTTAAATTTGACGTGTTTCGCGGATTGTGATCAACCAGATTAAAGCGTTGTTTCGCGATATAGACATCAAAATTTCCAAAATAATGAACACAATAAGTAAAAAATGAAAAAATGCATTTTAAGGAAATGCACTTTATGCGATTTCTGTAGGTAAAAATTTAGCAAACAAAAAAAAAAAAAAAAAAAAAAGCTGTTACTCTAGTGTGCAAAAAAAATGTATAATCAGAATAAAAAATCGAAAAGCCCCCCCCCGAAACAAATTCCTAGCTACGTGCCTGTTTAAACCACTTAATTATATTTTTCAATAAAAAAAATATAGACCTTTTAAAATTACTGGGACGAAAAAGGAACACTGTGTCAAAAATGAGTTAATCTAAAATGTTTATTTAGATTTCAATAACTCTTTCTAAAATCTGGTTTCGTGTAAAAGGCTTTTTTTTTGAAATTCTCAATGATATTTAAAATTGTTTATGAGTATGTGAAATTAATTAAATTAATTTTGTTTTATTTATTTTTATTTTAAGTGCTAAAATATTGTTTTAAAGTGGTATTTGTATAATTATAATTCTTTTTTAAATGCCTTTAATATTCAAATTAATAATATTCCCGTGAAAAAACGATTAGATTCAATCAAACAAATGCAATTTGATTTAATTATATCTGTTTAAATTTGGTAGCGAATAACATCGTATGCGATATGATGTAATTATATGTGGAATTCTGATTTGATTTTTTTTATATGCGGCGCCATATATTATCATATCCAAAAATATGGTTTCTCTTATATTATTTTATGTGCCATTTACAATCAGGGGGCTAATTCTCGGAGTCGATAGCGATCGAAATTCTACTCGAACGTGCGAAATTTTTACTTTTGGAATTCTCTTAGTCGTTATCGAGTAAAAAGTATCGAAATTTCTAATGGTGTTACTCGATAACGTGCGAGTACTCAAACGCAACCATACGAAATTGTACACGATAGCAAATTATCTATCGAGTTTTCGTTTTTGAAAAGCATAAGTTTGGAAAAAAAGAAAATGTTAGTCAATATTTTTTAAGTTTTTGTAAATTTTATTAATTGAATATAAATAAATAATTTTAGGTCAAATATAACAAAAATAAATGCAACGCAAAAGCAGGCACTTACTAATATTTACCTAAGAGCCAAAAGTTTCTTAATTGATTGTTATACTCTTCTTCCAGATCATCTCTTTCTCTTGATTCCTTCCATACAAACGAATCATGTGCGGCACCTCCATATTTTGAATTAATGCCTAATACTTTGTAGTTATGGTCAGATATCTTTAAAGAAACGTTTTTAATCAAATTACGCATTGTATAGGTATAATAATTATTTATACTTACAATCATATAGTTAAGGCTATGGAATTAAAAAAGTATTTATATAAAAGTATTTATTTAACAAAACTCCTGGCAGTTTGTATTTTCTCATGAAGTATTCTTTACATTCATCACTATTTCGATGAGAAAAGTTTATGAATTTTCCACATAGCTTACGTTCCATTTCCTTCAAAACTCTGTTTACTATTTTACAAAGAGTGCTTTGGCCAATTCCAATTAAGAAGTCGTTTCCAACATTGTGTTGAAAACCGCTTGTTGCCAAAAGAGATAATGTTGCAGCCAACTGAATTTTTGGTGGAAACCTAGTGGACAAATGTCCTTCAAAATCCAACTCCTCAAGGAGATAATTGAATGCTACTTTTACTAATCTAAAGCGTTTTTTGAATCTTAAAAAAAAAATTATATAATTTTAACATTTGTATCAAATTAAAAAAAAAAATTATTTACTTACTCAAAATTTGACAATTTTTAATTTAATTCAAATCTTGCTCTTCGTCAGAGTCGGATGATGATGTATAGAAAAAGAAACTTGAATCCATTTTTTTGTTTAAATTAGTTTTTAAAATATTTTTCCACTCTGAAATTTTTTTGTGGTTGTTGAAAAATTAAACATGTTTTTTGTTTACCTTTTTTCATTAGTCTTTTACATTTGTACAGTGTTGTATAACTTCTTAAGATTTTCGTTTTATAACACTGAAACATAAAATCGTTTCGATTCTTAACGAGTGCCATCATCAGAAAATTTCGAACTATCGAAATTAATTCCGATACGAAATTATTTCGATCACTGCTGCGGGAATTAGAGCCCAGATATTAGAGTGTGTTTTTTTGTAATAGTAGTTTTTCAATAGCAACAATTAAAAAAAAAAAAACATTTTCTGGTGTACATACTTCTACATTTTTTCTGATATGTCACTAAGTAAGGAGCTTTCCACTCTGAAATTTTCAGGGTATTTAGAACACATGTGTAGCTATTTGTATAAAAATTAAAAAAATTTTAAAAAGTTGATTTTTTCCAAAAATTGATTTAAACGTTCTTTTTTTCCAAAAATTTTTATTTTTAAATTTTATTTTTATTTTTTTTATTTATTTTTTTATACCCCTAAACCTAGCCGTTCTTATGCAAAAAAAAAATTTGTCCATATTTTTTACACATCAAAAGTTATAACCTTTTAAGTGGTCCCTACCCAACAATTTGAAGGTATAGGGTTGCCAGAGTTTTCCAAAAAAAGAAAAAAATGTTTTAATACTTGCGTTCACTACCGCACACACTAACAAAATTTTATCAAAATCGGAAAACATCGATTAATTTCACGGTGATATTAAATGGAATTGCTCTTTAACTTATTTTTAAGTTTCTGGCTATTTTTTTAACTAAAGCAATTTTTTTCAAATTATTTGAGTAAGAACCGACTGAATTCATTGATTGAGTAAAGGCTCCATTAGTCTTGCCGCTCCGTGTCGTGACGAATCATCTGTTTCGTTCATAGTTTATGTGAGGTGATTTTTTTTTTTAAACGCACTATCCATAGACCAAAAACAAAACGGCAAGACTAACTGAGCCTTAAGTCGAATGTATAATTTAATTGTTTAAAGCTCTGTATGTATTAGGGTGGGGCGATTTCAACATCTTAATGGGCGCTTCACGTTTCTGATTATTGGTATTGTACTGAGCAAAAAATTCCACGTCTACGGTGAAAATCGAGCTTCCAGATTTTGACTTGCAAACAGATTTTGACTTGCTTGTAACAATGTGTGGGATGGACATATCTCAGGAAGTAGGAGGAGCTTATCCAAGATTATGGTATCAATCTCTTCTTTGGAAGATTCTCTAGATTAATGCATCAATCATATTTGTGGGTGGGGTTTAAGGATTTAATTTTTAATTTCAAAATAGGCCTTTTTAGCCGTATTTTGTGAAAGTAACCCTGTCCCTTTGCACTTTCACAAGGCCAAAACTGCCTGATGGAGCGTTCCAATGCTTTTGCGATGTACTAGAGAGTTCTTAACTATTGTCTTGCCTACAATTTTTTTCTTAGTATTGGATCGAAAATCTCAATTGTTTGGCTGTTATAGGCCAAAATATCCAAAAAAAAAACGTGACAAAAGTCTGAGAAAAAACTGCAATCAGAAACGCGAAGCGCCCATTAAGATTTTTTTCCTTCCATACTACTGGCCCTACCCTAGTATGTATATTACATTTTGAAAATATTTTTCCATAATTAGGCTGCAAACACTTGGAAATTCGGTTTCTATTTATGTATGTATAACTGTTTTGGGTACATTAGGAAGTTTTTTAATTGGCTATCACAAAAATTTAAATTTGTTTATTAATTCACAAAAACTCTCAATAAAATTTAGTTTTTAAATTTTTTTAGCTTTTTTTAATTTGTTATATACTTTTTTCAAATTAAAAATGTCAAAATATTTATTATTATTATAAGTTATATGTGTGTAATTAACAAAATAATACTACTTTTAGACATAATGTGTTTAATTTTAAACACATAAAAGTGTGTATTATTGTATATAAGAGTAGTTTTACGCGTTTTGTGTTTAAATTCACCGAATTTGTGTAATAATATATAAATTTTACTCATTTTATAGAAGTAAACTTACAAAAATTTTTTAGACTGTAATCGAATCAGCACTATTTCGCCGTTTTTAGAATTTTTCTAACTATTAGTTTTTTATTGTAAAATTTTGTAATATTGCTGAGCGGAATGGAATTTCGTTCACTGTATTTATTTCAATCGGCTCTACTTCAATTCGGACTCAAAACCAAAGATAAGTTGTGTGTTTTTGGGTAAAAATTAAAGATGTTATAAAGAATTTAAAAACTATTTTATTACCAAATTTTCAAATCAAACATTAGAAAACTTCAAAAGTGACAATCAAGGCAGTTTCTTTAACCTTTTGATGTTTAAAAACTCCGTGTTGGTGAGGAATATCAAAAATATTTGACACTTTGAGGAAAACTATTTGCAAACCTTTTTTTGTATGAAATTAATAATCTTTTGTGTATGTGTAAGCATGCTAAATCCATCGTCGTTTTATCATTTATCTTTAAGGGCGCAAACATTATAGCGGTTTTAAGTTGAAAGCAAATTAAAAATTTTAAAATTCCAGTTTCTGCTTGTATTTAATTAAAGTTGCATTCATTTATTGATCTCATAGTAGCACCAGCAGAAAAAAATTAAAACTGCACTCAAAAGATTGGTTTTCTCATATATTGGATTTTTAAAGCAACGCGATTATTTTTTAAAAAATCATTTTCAACACTTTTAAATTCGCAAAATTTTATGTAAGGATTTTATAAAAATGTTGGTTGCTCCATTAAGTTTAAAGCCCTTTTTGATTTTAGTACTAATCTAATTGGAATAATGTATTTGCGTTTAAAAATTTTAAAATGCCTTTTTGACTCGGAGTTGCTGTTTACAAAGAAACTCAGTTCACACAATATGCTAGCCAATTTCAAATACATTTTCAAAAAAATTGCGCTGACATCAACTTGGTATACCTCTACGTCAGTGTTGCCAGATTTGGTGATTTATCGTCATTTGTACGATTTTTGCTTCCAAAATGACGATTTTTGACAAAATTTAAATATGTTTGCAAAACATATATGTATATTTATTTGTCATTCTTTAAAAACCTTCGAATCTATTGTTGGATTGATATTATTTCGTTAAAATTAAAAAAAAAAAATCTTAATTTTATCGAAATCTAACATGGATTTGCTAATATGATGCGAAATAAAATTTTGCAAAAATGCAAATACTAGAATTAAAAAATTTTTAGATTTTTATAAAATTTAATTCGTATAAGATTTAGATAAAAAAAATGTTTTTTAAGTAAAAAAAAAGCGTCGATTTTTTTTTTTGAAAGGTCGAATACATACAACTTTAAACAACTTTAAAAGAAACAAAATAAATCCTATAATAAATACGGTGCTTTAAAAATAGACATAATAATAAAGGGTGTCCCAAGAAGAACGCAATTTTTAAATCTGGCAACATTCGAAGTGTCATTGTTTGACATTTGAACAATTGTTATTGTTTGCTAGTAGAAGGTACGAGGTTAGTAAAAATGGAGCGCTACACGAATGAACAACGCATTCTCATTGTGAAATTGTTTTACCAAAAAAAATGCTGATTTTGCCGATAAAATCAGCTTCAGTGACGAGGTCCATTTTCATCTTGATGGCTTCGTCAATAGGCAGAATTGTCGCATTTGGGGTGAGGAAAATCCTCGAGTGATTCACGAGAAGCAAATGCATCCTCAACGTGTCACTGTGTGGTGTGGTTTTTGGGCTGGAGGAATCATTGGACCTTTTTTTATGAAAATGAGGCAGGTCAAGCGCAAACAGTCAATGGTGTTCGGTAACGTGAAATGATAACCAGTTTTTTCTTGCCTAGAATTGAAGAAATGAATGTGGAGGGCATGTGGTTCCAACAAGACGGCGCCACATGTCATACAGCCAGAGAAACAATTCAATTGCTGCATCAGTCATTTCCCGGTCGTGTTATTTCGCGTTTTGGAGATCAGAATTGGCCGCCTAGATCGTGCGATTTAACACCATTAGATTTTTTTCTTTGAGGTTTTTTTAAGTCGATGGTTTACGCGAATAAGCCGACGACGACTCAAGCCTTTTACGCTGCATTAATGAAATACCGCAGCCGCGGCGGCCATCTGCACGATATATTGTTCCATACATAACCTCATTCTGTCTACTTTACGATATAATAAAGTTTCACGATTTTTTTTTTAAATATCTGTGTTTTATTTAAAATTTAAAAATTGCGCTCTTCTTGGGACACCCTTTATAAATAAAGTGTTCCAAAGTGACACTTCCACATATAGACTATTTATATTTGAAAATGGAAAAACATGGAGTAATTAACAATTTTTAATTGTATGTAATAATCAGAAATTTCAAAATCAATCAAATATAAAGCGATTTGAATTTGAAATAAAATTTTAATTCGTTAATTGAAGTCCAAATTTAAGAATTAAAAAAAAATACAATAACATTGTTCACGAATTTTGCAAATTTTGTAAAAGAATTTAAGATTTAAAAATTGTGCTACAAAAGTATGTAGAAGTAATTAACAGTTTAAGTGGTAAATTTCCATCGCTGTAAAATATAATGATTTTCAAAGTTTTAAAAAATGTTCGTACTTGAAATGTGAATTAAATTCAGACATGGGCGTCGTCAATTACATTTGAAAATCATTCACTTGTGAAATTTGTCATATAATTAAAAACTTCAGACCTACGCTCACACTTGTTGGCTTAAACGCTTGCTTGGGAAATTTTAAATTTTGTCAGTTCCAGACATGGGACATAATACCAATATTTGTATATTTAATTACAGGCCAATTACATATGCACGTCTAATTACATGTAATTGGGTGTAATTGAGTAATTGCCCCGTAATTAAATACCCAGATGTTGTTACTAATCCCCATGTTTGGTATTCAAATTTTTACAAATTTTCTAAGGAAGCGTTTAAGCCTAAAAGTGTGAGTGTACGTCTGAAATTATTAATGATATTTCAAATTTTCATAAGTGAATGATTGTGAAATGTAATTAACGATGCCCATGTCTGATTAAATTATTGTTTTTTATTACAACTATGATGATCATTTTGATGATTTTTTCTGGAAAATTTCATTAAGCAACGCAATAACCACATGGAAAAAACTGTGAATGTTTAAAAATTAGAAAATTTAATTTCACTTATAATCCACCATACAACTTTTTCCTAAGAAGCGATATGGAAATTCCTTTTTAGTGAATGTATATCCCTAATCTGGTGACTCCGCTTTGTGTTGGTCTGGATGGTACACGATTCGATGCGGGTATCGGTAAGGGTAACGCAATTTTAGTTTGTTTCGGTAACGGTATTTTAGGTGTAACAATATTTCAGTGATTTCGGTAACGGGTGTTTAGTGTTAACGGTATTTTACTTACTTCGGTATCGGTATTTTAGCGGTAACGACATTTTAATTATTTCGGTAACATTATTTAAGGGATAACGGGTTTTCTGTTATTTCGGTAACGGTATTTTAAGGATAACGTTATTTTAAGTTATTCAGTTAATATCAATGCTCATCGACAATTTTAGCTCCATTATGTCCTAATTCTAATGACTAGCTAGTTTAATATCAAGCCTTGGGTGGGGCGATTTGAACATCTTAATGGGCGCTTCACGTTTCTGATTCTTGGGATTGTACAGAGCAAAAAATTCCACTAGACCATACGTCTACGGTGAAAATCGAGCATCCAGATTTTGACTTTTTAGCCGTATTTTGTGAAAGTAACAATGTGTGGGATGGACATATCTCAGAAGTAGGAGGAGCTAATCCAAGATTATGTTATCAATCTCTTCTTTGGAAGATTCTCTAGCAGATTAATGCATCAATCATATTTGTGGGTGGGGGTTTAAGGGGTTAATTTTTAATTTCAAAATAGGGCTTTTTTGCCGTATTTTGTGAAAGTAACAATGTGTGGGATGGACATATCTCAGGAAGCAGGAGGAGCTTATCCAAGATTATGTTATCAATCTCTTCTTTGGAAGATTCTCTAGCAGATTTATGCATCAATCATATTTGTGGGTGGGATTTAAGGGTTTAATTTTTAATTTCAAAATAGGGCTTTTTTGCCGTAAAGCTCTGGAAGCTCGATTTTCACCGTAGACGTATGGTCTAGTGGACTTTTTTGCTCAGTACAATCCCAAGAATCAGAAACGCGAAGCGCCCATTAAGATTTTTTTCCTTCCACACTAATCGCCCCACCCTAATGTATATATTTACAGCGATTATTTTTTTCTGATTTTGTCAGATTATTTCGGTAACGGTATGTTAAGGATAACGCTATTTCAGATATATTGGTAACGGTATTTTACGGATAATGGTATTTCAATTATTTCGGTAACAGTATTTTAGGGAAGACCGATATTCAGTCGAAATTGTTTTAAATCGATAACGGCTTTTTAGCGGTATTGCCTACCATCCCTGGTTAAAAACGATGAGCAAAAAAATAAAATGAATTAAAAGCTCTTGTAAGTTCCAAGTAATATTTTTAATTTTTTGACTTTTAAATGGCCATCAATTGCTTTGGTGAAGACTTTTCTACTTGAAAATTTGCATGTCCTACACTTACAAGAACTTTTTCATAAAAATTCAACAGTTATTTAAAAGTTTAATCGGTAAAGCTGATTCACTTGAAGATACATACAGTTAAATTACCAAAGAAATATATTTTTGAACTTTCTGTCTGTTATTCAATAAACAAAATAAACGAAAAAAACGGACTTTCGGTAGTAGTTAAAATATTCAGTTAAATGTTTATATTTAACACAAAAGTCTGTTATATTATATTGAGTATTGAAATAAACGAAAACGATCTATTGTTTTTATGGATTTTGTCAATTAAATTGAATAAATTGAACAGTTAAAATAAACTACTTAAACGAAAAGTAAGTAGTCCTCTTTTTAACAGATTTTCAGTTAATTTAATGGAGAAAATAATGGATTGAATATATTTTTCGACTGTCAAATCCCATACAAATTTTAAATCGAAAACTTAAAAAAAAAACCGAAAATACATTTTTTTGGAGCTCAATATAAAAGTAGTATAAGAACAGTTATAATTGTAAATTATATTAAGAATTCTAACAATTAAGCATTGCTTTAAAATTTTTTTTCAAAATTAAGAAATATAATTCTTTTTGTGTATTGTGTTTTCACCCTAAAATACCATTTTTATAAAACTTTACTTTTGTGGTCAAGTTAACAAGACAACCTCAACTTAAATTTTAAACAAAAAATTAAAAAAAATAAAAAACTATCATCACCAACAATATGTTATTACAGCAGCAACATAGTAATTTGTAACAAACACACGTTGTCAGTTAAAATTTCATTGTTTTCTTGACTGACTGACCCTTTCATTGTTGCCTAACTTTTCTGCTACCAATTTCATATTAGCGGTGTTCACTCTCAGATCTTGTATAAATGTTATAGTATGCAAGACCACAACAACAAAATACATGAAATTAAAATATGCTAGACTTCTATTTATATGCTAGACTAAAACCTATTGCATATTCTGGTCTTGCAAACTTACAATACCTGGCTAACATCTGGTAATTTTGCCGGTAATCAATAATAAGGAAAAAGAAAATTTTTTTTTTTTTTTTTTTTTAATTTTAACCAATACTCAGGGGATGCCCCCTACTCATGCTTTGCATTGTATTGATCAGGAAAATAGGGTATGGGAGGGAGGAAAGAGGGAGTAGTGTTTGTGGATATTTGATTTAAATTTTTCTAAATTGTAAGTAACAGGGAAGACTTCTGCGGGAAGTTTGTTCCACATACGAATCGTTCGACTAAAAAACGAATTTTCTCTGTAATGCGTTGTGCGAAACACAGGACAATCAACTACAAACGGGTGTGCTCTACTAGATAAGCGAGTATTACGAATAAAAACTCGGGCTCGTGGAATAAGTTCACTTATCTCAGATGAGCATCTCCCATGGTAATATCGATAGAAAAGTGTCACACAACCCACATTCCGACGATGCTCCAATGAATCAATAGAGTTGGATACACTACTGTCATTGATAAGCTTCACCGACCTCCCCTGAACACGGTCCAGAAGCTTCAGAATAGACAGTGGAGCCCCTGCCCATTCCATTTTTGGCCGGATATAGCTGGTATAAATAGTAAGGAGATCGGATGGAGTGAAGTAAGTCTTGCACCGTTTTAGAAAACCGAGACACTTGAATGCCTCTTTCGACACTTGAAATACGTGCTTATTCCAACGGACATCACACTGTATTCTCATGCCCAGAACATCAAGAGTATCCGATTCCTCAATACCTATACCATCCATAGTTGCAGGTGACAATGTTAATTCCACAGCCCGTCTGTGGGTTAACATACAACATTGGGTCTTGCGTGCATTAAAATCGACCTTATTCGCGCGACCCCACTCGGAGATTGGAGAAAGGTCTTGATTGAGTGTGTCATTCATGTTCTGCCGCATGCCCTCTATCTCCAAAGAGCTTGGCCTGTGATCGAATGAAAATGAATGACAAATGTTGCTGTCATCTGCAAAAGAGTAGATAGGATTGAAGGTCTGACCAAGAAGGTCATTAATAAAAATAAGAAAAAGGGTAGGAGAAAGAACAGAACCTTGCGGTACCCCTGAATTTAGCTGAAACTCGTTTGATGAGACCCCATCTAAAACAACACGTATAGTGCGGTCTCTGAGAAAACTCGTTATAAATCGAGATAAGACACTACCGACACCAAAAGCAACTAGCTTAGTCACGAGTGCCCCGTGTCACACACGATCGAACGCCTTAGAAATATCTAGAGCAAACACTTTACTCTCACCAAAGCGGTGGATTGACCGGCTCCAACGTTCCGATAGAAACGCCAACAGGTCTCCCGTAGATCGCCCACTACGGAAGCCATACTGTCGATCATTTAAAAGTGAATTGGTCTCTAAATACTTCACAAGATGGTGGTTAACCATGGTTAAAGACTTTATTTTATGCCTTCTCCTTCAAACTTTAATTCATACAAAATGACAACAATGGTAAAAATTCACTGTGAATGATACTCTAAAGCCAACTATTTAAAAAAAGTCGCAAGATCCTACTTGAAAATCGCTAGAAAAGCTGTTTTTTTTAGCGAATATAGCCAAGAACACAACAATGTTAGGAAGAATTGATGTAAATTTAAAAAATACGCTCACGATTTGTAGCATAAAATTCTAGCATTTATGCAACCCTTGCATATATGCTATCAAGAGTGAATACCGTTATTATATTCTCTTTTTTATAACAATTTTGTTCACCCTTTTTACTTTTATTATTAAGTTTGTTGGTGTTCCAACCCATTCATGCTATAAATTTGTGGTCAATTTTGAAATAGAAGACTGTTTCCTCCATTGGTCAACCAAAAGAAATTATTGTTTTGACTTGTTCTTGCCTGACCAGTTAGAAATAAAGTGCGCACACTCTCAGTTAGTTTGTAATCAAATTTGCTACTGAGTATGGGGAAGGTATCCTCAGGCAAACTCTCAGATTTTACACACACAAATTTATCAACCTAAAATATCTAATTAAAGATTTGATTTGAATTAAATTTGTTTCTTAGCAAATATTTAATTAAATCAATTAATATTTTAATTGACTTTTGAATATATAAATACATATTTTATTTTAGACGTAATTCTCAAATTATTTTTTCATACACTGTATGCTTAAATAGAAAATGTTCAGTATAAAATACCAAATGTATTTGAAGTTTACAAACAAAACAAGCACAAATCCGTACAAACCGTAACCAAAAACACATATTTTTGTGAGTAACATTTTTTTTTTTTTTTTGTAGAAGTTATCTATAACTTTTTTTCCTTTTTAATTTACAATAAAAGTTTTAATTGATATTATCATTGCCGTGATAGGTGCAAAATCAATTAAAATATTAATTGATTTAACAAATTTTTTAATTAAAACTCGTTTTCAGTGTTTTCTGTGTAATGAAACCTAAATATGCTGTAGGCAGAAAACGCTGAAAAAAGAGCATCATATTATGATAGTTTAAGAGCATCATGTTGTGATTGCAGTGCGTAACAATCATAATACGATCGTAGCGATCATATTAGGATTCTAAATGACGGTGAAATCGTCCGCGGTAATCATAATCAGCCCGAGTCATGTATATGATAATTAGGATCATAATATGATAATTTTGTGTCCACAATCGTGTTCAATCATATTTTTTCTCTGCGTGGGGGAAACAAAACGTTAGGTTTTGTTTTGGCGTCTAATTTCATAGTTAGGAACTGAGAGGCTGTAACCCGTTAATATACGTATCTAATGTAAAAAGTTTTCGCATCGCGAAATACCTTGTCACCCCTGCTTTCTACAAGGTGAGTTAAGAGATGATAAAGTTGACTACATTTTTAGTGATAAATCGTTCAGATCTTGTAACTTTTATAACAGTGGACAAATGTATTTTTGTATAATATGTAATTAGAAAAAATAACGTGAATGCAGCGTTTGATTCGATTTTTTGATTGACTTTAGATTTAAATGTCTACAACTCACCCTATGGGAGCTTTTAAAAACTTTCGACACACCTTTCAAATATTGGTCTTACAAATTTGCTTTAACTTGGTGTTTATATTCTCCTAGTAAATGTGGAGTTTACGTATTTTTTCTTTTTTTCAATATTCGTTATAGTTCTCGTTTAGTCGCTGCTCACAGTTGGGTGTTTTAAACAAATGTTTGAAAAATATACAACGTTTGAATTATCAGAAGTTTTGAAATTCAAAATTTGAAAAGTTAACGCAATTGAAAATATATGCTGCCACTCATTTGAAAATAGACATGCATGTTAAACAGAAGACCACATAAAGTTAAATTGTGTCCTAAAATTTTTATCAGCACAACCCATGTCCCTTTAAAAGGACATTTAAAGTTAAATTTAAAAAAAAAAAATATTTAAATATTTAGACTCATTAAATGAAGCTAGTATGGATATCAGATGAAACATAATAATAAACATAATAATCTCTTCTATTTCGCAAAATTATTTGTCGTAATATTTCAGGATCAAAAATTTTAAAAATTTTTATCCTTCAATATCCTTAATAGTTTTAAATAAGTTCGTCAAAAGAAAAAGTTCATGTTAAAGGTTTGACTATACTGTAATAAAGAATGCTTACGAAATTTTTTTTTAAATTTGTATTAATTATAACTTTATGAAAGCAAAAGCTACAATCAAGATTTTTACATCACATTAAACACAAAAATCTAAAAATTTTAATAATAGAAATTAGTTGCGATTTGTTGCAAGACTTAACGATTTTTCGCTTTTTCGTCAAAAAGGAATGTTATTGGTTTTACACGCTTTATTTTTATCGTTTTTTTTTTTTTCAATATAAATGTGAAAACCGTCTGTTTGATCTAGTGTTTTTTTTTGTGCTTATTGGATGACTAACATCAACGCTATATTTTTTACGAGTATGTTTAAAAAAGGTTGGCAATTGAAACGAATAACAAAAAACGATAGCAAAAATTATAACAAAAACAACAGTTTTTAATTTAACATATTTATTTTTGACGTTCTTACCAATATTTAGCAAAAACAAAAATCTGCTAATTTCAGCAGCGTTTCCTGCTTTTTCTGTAATTTTTAGCAAATTCGTAATTGCTTTTTCTGCTATTGCTAAAGATTATTTCATGAATGTAGGTGGGATTTAGAATTACTGGATTTAGTAATATTTTAGTTTTTAGTTTGTCTTTATTGTGCATTAGAGGATTAAGAAAATTTCACTGGGGGATAAAATTGAAAGGCAATCAATTGAAACGTCTTAAAAGAAATTGGGCCCAAAAAAATATTAATAAATCTATTGTGGAAAAGTACCCACTATACTTAGTGCAAGTACGTAGCAAAGATGAAAATAATTTAAAAATAAAAATCAAATTTACTTAAAAAAAAAGGGTCACACACTTGAGATTAGAAATAAGATGTCAATCTATAGAGAACTCACGCAGTTATAACAACAAAATTTACAAAATGTTGGGATATGAAAACCAAAAAAAAAAAAATCATCCACAAGAAAACATAATTTAGATGTACATAAGTTCGTCACTGAAAACTGAAAATATAATTACAAGTTAATTTTAGGATGCAAAATGACTTCAGACAGAGAATAAATGTGGTCAAAGAGTCTCATAAAATAATTGAAAACTTGATATTATCATACTATTATCTTAATGACTATAAATGTAATACTAACTGCGTTGAGAATTATAAAAAAAGCGTGATTTTAATAATTTGTTGGACAAAAAGGTAGCTAGAAGGCTGAAATCAGGAACACCTTTATTTATGTGAAAGAGTACTACATACAGTTGCGTTTCATTTTATCAAATTTAAATTTTAACAATTTTTTTCTCTAAGGAAGGGAAACATAAAATTGGAAAATTGAAAACGGGGCCAAATATGTTATCATTATTCTTTTTAACCAAACAGCAATAAGTGTAAAAAATCCCATTTTAAGAAAATTTTTACAGTTTTTTTGGGAATTGTAGGATTTCCTTTAGTTTAGTATGTCAGTTTTTTTTTTCTACTTTTTCCATTGGCAAAAAACCAGACCTGATTATTACAAAAATGTTAAATTTTTATTTTAAAAATGTGGATAGCTTTTGCACTTTAAGAGCCACATGAGTAATGGCAATTACAAGCAGATTACAGAAATATTTCATTTTGAAAATCAGTATAAAAATATATGATGTGGTGATAACAACGATTTTTTAAGTTTTTTATTTTTGCTTTTTATGTAAACATTAAATATTTTCCAGAAGATGAAATTCGAGGAATGTCGAAATATTGAAAAATAAATTGATCATTATAAAAAATTAGACCTCGAGCTCGAAGATTTTTATTTATTAAATATTGAAAGGTCGAATAAATACAACTTTAAAAAAGAAAATCGGTTGATATAGACAAGGTGGCGCAAAAGTAATCCTCCTATCAGAATATGCTATAAATTTTGCGATTGGCCCCTAATGTCAATTCTGTTTTGACATTTGTGTAGTAAACACATGCGAAATACACGTTAATAAACAATGTTACGTTACACTGCTCCATAACGCGGAATATTGGCGACTATTTATTTGACCAATAATCGGTCGGTGACTTTGGCACAACGTGAATTTCGTCGCAGATTTCCTGTGGCCGTCCAACGCCTACTGGTGAAACACTGCGACGTTTAGCCGTTCGCCTGGAAGAGACTGGCACAACACGAGATGCTGCCAGGCGTGGCAGACCCCGGAGTAGCCGTTTTGCAGAGAATATTGCTGCTGTAGCCGAGGATGTCATGGAAGCGCCGTCGACATAGACCAGACGACGTGCCACGCAAATGGGTATCAGTCGACGGTCTTTACAGCGAATTTTGGTACAAGATTTGAAGATGTTTCCGTACAAAGTCCAGACGGTGTATCAGCTGTTAGCTGCTGACCGCCAATCGCGTGTAACATACGCTCAAGCCATCCTTAATCACCACCAAGAGGAAGATGATTTTTCATCAAAAATAATTATGAGTGATGAGGCCCATTTCCATCTTAGCGGGTACGTAAATAAGCAAAATTTACGCTTCTGGGGCACTGAAAATCCGCGTGTAACCCACGAAGAGCCATTACACCCGCTCAAAGTCACTGTATAGTGTGCTGTTTTCGCTGGAGGAGTCATCGGACCTTTTTTCTTCGAAGACGTCGCGGGCCAAACGGTTACTGTGAATGGTGAGCGCTACAGAGCAATGATCAACGAGTTCTTTTTGCCGCAACTTGATGAATTGGGATTGGAAAACATGTGGTTCCAACAGGACGGTGCAACGGCACACACTGCACGTGCCACAACCGATATGCTGAAGGATGTATTTCCCGGGCGCCTAATCTCCCGTTTTGGCGATTTGCACTGGCCAGCAAGATCTCCTGATTTGACCGCTCCAGACTTCTTTTTGTGGGGCTTTTTGAAGTCGCGGGTTTATGTCAACAAGCCTCAGACTCTTGCAGCTCTTAAAGACAATATCCGTCAAAAATGTGAGGACCTATCGCCGGAAGTTTTGGCCAAAGTGATGGAAAATGCCATAAAAAGGGCTCAAATGACAATCAACTGTGGCGGCGGCCATTTACATGACATCATATTCTCGACTTGATGTAAAAAAAATTAAAATACCAAATAAAAATAATCCACAAGAAGAATCAAAGTTTTTCATTTTTTTTTTTAATTACAGCCAAAAAACATCGGAAGGTTATTTTTGCGCCACCTTGTATATAAATTGGCAAGCTCTCAAAATTTTGTAATACCCGAGGTGCCCTCGTTTGGAGTCTAATTCATCAGCGCCTGATGGATATAGTGGACCCTTTTTTGAAAATTAAGCTTGTAATTACGTTGATTATGGCTGTGTGAAGTTTATTGGCAATCCGATCAGCCAGTAAGAAATGGCTGAATTATATCCATAATATTTGTGATAATTAAGGATCATATTATTTTCATTATGAGCATACTACAATTATTACGTATTCCCATTCATAATATGGTGCTCTAAAACTTTTTTAATTTTTTAATCCGTTATGAGTTATCAATATATGACCATCAATATATCATATTATTTATTAAAGATAAGTTTGATTTGTACAATATAAAACAAGTAAATCTTATACTAATAGTTCATATTAAACACCACAAACAACGCAACAATATTTATGATCATCAGGGACCGGAAGTTTATGCAAATGCATGTTTTTTCTTTAGGTCTGAAGGGCAGGGTAGACAAAATATCTTTGCGAATCAAATGATTTGAGTTAAAATTGCATTGATTTGTTAGTGCATATTTTACATATTTTTCTATAAACGCATATTTTTTTTATTTGGATTTGAATGAATATTTTTACAGGAATTTGGGTGTCGAAGCAAAATAATAAAAAAAAGTGTAAGGAGAGGCGCTTAAAATTAATTATTTGAAATGATTTTAAGCAACTTTAATTTAATTTTAAAAATAAGTTGTGTTGCTTAATATATTCTCTGCATAAGTCTTGCAGAAGTAACACAAAATTTTAATTATTTTTATTGAAAAATATGCGTTTAATATGTAAAAGAATACTTGACAGGCCTTGAGCAGAGTGAATCGTCTTTAGTCAACTAATTGCACACTCACAAGAACTTTTCCATAAAAGTTCAACAGTTATTTAAAAATGTAATCGGTAAAGTTGTTTCAATGGATTATACAGTTAAACTACCAAAGAAATATATTTTTTAACTTTCTGTCTGTTATTCAATAAACAAAATAAACAAAAAAAAAACGGACTTTCGGTAATAGTTAAAATATTCAGTTAAAATTTTCTATTTAAAACAAAAAGTTGTTATATTATATTGAGTATTAAAATAAACAAAAACAATCTATTGTTTTTATGGATGTTGGCAATTAATTTTGAATATAAACTAAAAAATACAATTGTTTTAAACGAAAAGTAAGTAGTTCTTTTTCAACTGATTTTCAGTTAATTTAATGTATATTCAGTAGTCTTTACGGAGAAAATATAGTGAGTGTAAGACCGAATTAAAATTTAAGTTTTTTGTTTTTGTTTTTAGTAAAATTAAGAATGAAATAAGTGCATATTTAAGATTTTTAGTGCATATTTTAAGATTTTCAGTACATATTAAGAACTCATGAAGTTCCTGTCCCTGATGATCATCTTTTTGAAACACCACTAAAAACACTATCATAGTGTTATCAGCTTGTTGTATGGATTTCTATTTGATTTTTTATTTCTACACTTAGAGTAATATGTAGGTAAAGACCACTGCATATGTAGTTAAAAACAAATGAAATTTAACTTGAAAAAGGACGACTTACATTTCAGTAAATTCAACTACATTGTCAATTGTTTTTTATTTTACCAAAAATTAACCACAATTGTAGTAAAAATGAACCACAAATGTAGTAAAAAATAAACAAACATAATTTTTTTGAATATACATAATACAGTAATTTTATGTGGTTTGTTTTTTTAAATGAACTGCAAATGTAGTCAAAATTAAATTTCTTCTACAAATGACTGTTTTTCGCTTAATAACAAAGATTCTGTAGTACATCTCAAATAACTACAAATATTTAAAGCAGAAGTTTCTTGAGTGTATATGTTTAATGATTTCCTTATGATAACCTCAAGCGATGAAAAGCCAGACATTTTAAAAAAGTTGTGGGCTTTGTTTTATAAAAAGATCATCTCCAACAACAATAATGACAGATATAGAAAACCACCACGCATTGTATCGATCGATCATATTAACAAAATTCAAATGAAGTAGAACATTTTATGGTAATGAAAAATTCTCGCTTGGGTCCTTTTTCTTGACAATTTTTTTTAATGATTTATGTTACAAAATGTAGTAAAGTGAAATACAATTAATATATCACTAAAAATGTCACACTACTCTACAAAAATCAATTTTTTGGAATATACTTTAACAAAAAAATTAAGATTTTTCTTTGTTATCCTTCAATGAGGAGAACTTTTGGAAATTAAAAATGGAAGGAGCTAATATCAAAAAAGTGTCCCATTAATGATTAATTGATACTTCGCAAAAGGTTAAATAGAGAAGGTTAACTCATTGAGACGTTTGAATTTCAGATTCGCAATTAGCGACCCCTAAAACTTTCCGATAAAATATTTTATACAAATACGATGACTTTAAAAAAAATCATTAGACATATTAAATCCGCCATTTGGAATTTTGAAAATCCAATTTCTGAGTCGTATTTAGCTTCCCCTAAACGTCACCTTTAATAATATTCAACCAAACCTGTCACATTTAAAAAAATCATGGGCCATCCTGCACCTTCTCATTTCCCAGGAAGGCGGGAAATTTTTACAAAATTCTCGGGATGCACTCGAAAAATAAATTAAAAAATTGTTTATATTAAGTCATATTTTTTCTACGCAAAATATCTTACACGACCAAAGATTATTAAAAATGTTAAGTTTTCTTTGATCTTCTTTTATTTTATTTATTCTTTTCCTTTTAAACGAACTTAAGATCCTTTATTTATAAATTATAAATCTTTTACCACCGAACCATTTTTTCAAGTTTTGAAATAGCAATATGGCGAACAAGTTGCGTAATGAAGCAATTCGAAAGTTAATTCTTTGATTTTGGCCATTGCAATAGTGGATGTGTAAAGTGGTGCATTGTCCTGATGAAACAACACTTTCTTTTTCCCCAAATGTGGCCTTTTTTCCTAAATTTCATCACTTAAACGCTGCAATAAGTTATCATAATACTCGCCCTTGACTTGTTTCCTTTTTAAAGATAATCAATAAAAATTATCCCACGCGCATCCCAAAAAACAGACAACATGACCTTGCCTGCAGATGGAACTGTTTTCGAGCAAACGCGGCACACATCTTGTGCACAGCTTTCTTATCTCAAAATTTTTGATCAATATGCGATGTATAGCACTTTTTGAAATAAATATCATTTCAGCCAGTGAAGTATTTTTTTTTTTTTAAACTATTGACCGCCATCTATACGTCAGATCGGCTAATTTTGGGACCCTTCTCTATGTTGCTTTGAAGTGCTATTAACGGATAAAGTGTACAACCGTCACAAAAGTTCAAATACATGAGTATGAATTTTGTTTAAAAAGCTGTTTTTGCATGGTACATTCGCTGTTTAGTTTTAAATAGGTCAGTTTGCAGCGTGAACTGAGTTTTATTGTTATTATACAATATAAAATCGGAGGAGCATAAAAAAATTTTAAATGTAAAAATTATATGGGTTTTTTAAAAATTCTGCAAAAATTAAATAAAGAAAAAGCATTCTAGTTGAGAAATGAATTGTGCATTGGTATTAGTAAATTCTGTCTCTTCTGATCGAAACAATACTTGTGTGTACGTAGTGTGACCAAACTCCACTTTAGCCACAGTCATCGCTGTGTCGACCGTGGCTCAACTCGTTAAGAGGTGAGATTACGATGCATAGCTTGATGCTAAGGCAGTGAGTTCAAATACCAGTACGACACCAAAAAATAAAAAGTTTTTCATATAGAGCAAATTAACAATATAAAATACTTTGTTCAATTGACACATAAATTAACCACTGACGAGTCCCAGGAGGGGGACGAAACTGCGGCAGTCTGGTGTATCCCTTGTGTCCGTATAATTTTTCAATAAAAATGTTTTCTTCTTCTTCCTGTAAAGAGACTAACTAAAGTTATATTCTACAGTAATTAATATAAAAATTAATTACGATTGTCATTATCTGACGGTTGCAAAACACTTTCTTACATAAAATTAAATAATTTGTTTTGGCTTTTTTATGTAGCAAACAATGACATTGGTAGATTTTAAAAACCTAGAAATAAAAGTGGCTACGCATATAATTGATTTCCTTCACAAATTTGTTTCAAAGGGCAATGTGTGCTAAAAAATTTACTTTTTTTATCTAAATGAGTTTTACTCCGGCACATTAACACTGTTGCGTGAAATTCTTAAAACAAGGGCCTGTCATAGGAGTACGAAATTTCAACCTTTAGACAGGCCGGAGAACTTGCGAAGACAACATATCACCATACTGGATCAAGTGAATACGCAACAGAACAAATCAAAAGTACATAGTATGCAACTAGTATTATATTAGGTATTATTTGATATGTGACAGGAACAGTGCAAAATGATATACTACGTGACCTATCTAAGTGTACATACCACATGATTCAATACAAATATTTGGTAAAAAAAACTAGTAACATATTAATGGCAATGTGTTATGTTGCAGATCTAGTATAAAATGAATATTTTCGTGACATATCACTGGAATGCTTAAAGTGAACAAGTTAATTAATTTGTTTATATACAGCTAGTTATTTTGCACCATTTCAGAGTTACGTCACTATTTCTACTCCAACGGCCCTTGTTATGTTTGTGCACATTAAATGTTACGTTAGTTTTTCTCAAGTTCCGTGATATAACTACACTCAAAAAAATAAGTAAGTAGAAAAGTTAGTAAAACTTCTTGTTAATCAGGTATACTATTTTTCAGAAAATTTATTGCTAAACTTATGTTTTAAACTAAAATTGTAGTTATATTTATTCAGCACTTAACTGTTTTAAACTAATGTTTTACTAATATTTAACTAATGTTTTACTAATTTATTTTGCTAAAAAAAAAATGTGTTGATTAGCACATCAATAGTGTGAACGACAGCCAGACTGAAAGATATGCGCAGAATGAATTAGATGTCGCGGCATGTCTAGATGTAGTAGCGACAAGGAAAATGATACTAAAAAGTACAGCTCTAGTAAGACATAATATAAAAAAACAACTATTAATCTATTAATTAAATAAAATACAAAATAAAATATTTAAATTTAATAAAGATTAAATGTATATTTATAAACTAAATGTTTATATATATTAATAATCTTGTGTGGTCAAATTACAAACAAATATGCAAGAGGTAACCTAAAGCGAAAGACAAAGGTATATTTTTCTGCTTCCTTTTTCTTATTGCAAAAAAGGGTTGTATATGTTATATTTTGTTAGTTTTTTGTTTCGTTTCTATAATTCACTGCGGCATTTGCGTTCCTTTAAAAGATAGCATCATTTAGACAATACTTGATGTAAGTAGTTTAAAGATAATTTCGTTTATGTTACATATAATTATTTGTATTGTTTTTAGATATTACATTAATTCATGTCGTCAATTTGGGAGTATGAACATTTTTATATTTTGTAACGTATTGTAAATTATTTTAAAAAGAATCACAAAATTATGTTTTATGATTTGCAGCACATAAATTAACTAAAGTATAATTTTTCTACAAATTTTTTGAGTTTTTTTTCAGCCTACTAAGCAAAATTTTATTAATTTTTAGCAAGGGTTTTTTAATTTCTAATCTACTAAGTATTTGCAAAACTTTTGCTGAATCTACTAATTTTGTTGCTTAAAATCAGCTCGCTGATTTTCAGCAAAAGATTTTGCAAACATTAGCAATTTTTTTGCAATCACCCTCCTGACTAAAATTTTGCTGACTTCACTAACTTTTTTATTTGAGTGTAGAATAAACCAGCCAAAGTTTTGACACCGTTTATATTTGATACACCGAAATCTTTGTTTTTATCAGTTTTGCGAAGTGTCTCCTATTCACTAATCACATATTTGTCACTTTCGATCAATCGGCCCTTCATTTCCCGTAGGGTAATTTTAAATATAATCTCTTGCTCACATCATAATGTAATCTCTAAAACAAATAATGATTTTTAAATATTGTCTAAACCTCGATTTTTAATATTAAATTTTTTCAAACACCATAGAATTTGACTAAAATTTTTTGGAAATGACAAAAATAAATATCCATGAAAACGCCGAAAATATAAAACAATGGTAATTATGTGCGGAATTTATTTGAAATCAATAAAAATATTTAATTTTGAAAACTTTTACAAATTTTAAACCGCCACAATTTTTGCGCCCCTGGCAGAAAGTGATTCACACAAACGGATTTGACGTGCCTAAATAGTGATTTATTATCCTTTAAAATGCTATTAATGTGCCCTAAAGATTAAAAAAAAATGTTTAAATATTTTTGAGAAAAGCCCATATAAATAATTTCATAAATATAATTAAATTCATTAAAAAATTTTTTGTTGTTTTTATTCATTCAGTTTAAGTTTAGTTATTGACATGTGTTCAATATTTTCGCATATTTCCTTTCAATTTGGTTATTTGTAAACTATTGCCAGACATGCTGGGAAGATATAAATTTAAATAAAAAGAAATACAATTTTTTAGCAATATTTTCACACTATGTACTTATAAATCTTTGCTGAGCTTAAGAAGATCGATCCTCCACATATAAAAGCCAAAAGTAATTGAACTTTTTATGCGTAAGTTGAAAAAAGTCTTAAGAGGTTATGAGAACACAAAATATTTATAGTTTTTTTTTTCGATCAGATGTTTTATATTCGATTTTTTTTTTTATATAGAAAACGGATATAAAAAAATTTGAATTTGAAATGTTTGTTTCGCTTTTAGAAATTAATTTAAAAATAATGTAAACAAAATGTAGAAACATTAATGATTATAATTTAAACTACTATATGATTGAAAGAATTGTGAAATTCCCGTAATTATAATATTCATTCATTGTTAAATGGTAAAATTTAAATGGTTTGGTAAAAATCTATAGATTTGTAAAAATTAAATAGAAAATGTTTTTCTTTGTTTTTGCCATCAACTTCTCAGTAAAATTGTTAAATCCAAATAACAGGTTACAGAACAACTTATTCTGTATTGTAACAGGTTCTAATTTCTGTTCTACAACCGATTCTATTTATATGGACTTTGTCCTATTGGCAATAGGTTCCCAGCGAAACTTTGGTAATGGGTGCGATAAAGTAATGCATTACCTTGTAATGTGTACTCCTTACCTGTATCATTATTTTCCAACAATAAGTAATGAGTTACCGATAATTGAACACTCATGGATTACCTTGTAATGAGACCTCATTATATTTTACATCAATTACATAATGCATGAATTATAAACGTAAAGTAATTATTAATATATATTTTTGAAAATCTATTTATAGGCACATTACTTTGTGATTTTTTGTAAGCATAATGGTAAGGTGTATATTTTTGATATCAGGAACGAAAATACGAAGCACAACAACTCATCATAAAATATTGTATGTATCGATAGCTCAGTTGTTAGAGTTCTCGCCTAACTAATTGTTAAATACCAGAGACCCCAGGTTCGAAACCCAGCATGACCATGTTATTTATTTAATAAAAAAAAGTTATTTATTTAATTAAAAAAAAATATCTGTAAAATAAATTTTTATTCATTTTTTTTATGAAAATCTATTTATAGACACATTAGTTTTTCCCACCATGTAACCATATAAGTAATCAGTTACTTTACCTCCTACAAGGTAATGAGTTACTTTGAGGCTAATCGCCTGTATAATTCATCAGTGAAGTAACGTGTAAAGTAATGCATGAAGCCCTATGGCGATACATTACTTTACCCATGATTTGGTAATGTGTGGTTTTGCTGGGTTCTTTACCTCCAAACTAGAACAGGTTTCTTTAGGACCAGTTCTAGAACCAGTTATAGAACTGTTATAGAACTGGTTCTGGGACAGTGAGACCTTATAATTTGACTCCCAGGAACCTGTTCTAGAATCGGTTCCATGTAACCGGTGATAAAAGAAGCTGTTCTAGAACAGGTTAAAAGGTAATCTGTACTAAAAAATTTTTCATGGATTGGTACACACATAGAAATAAACCTGTAAAAATTGAAGGAAAAGCTACTAAAAGTTATAAAAGCATAAAAAACTGCTGAAAATATCAAATCTTTGTTTTTTTTGCTAAATATTAGACATATATTTCTAGACAAAAAACAGCAAACAAAAACTGTAATGTCAACAAAATTGTTGCTTATACCTTAAATTTACTTAAATGCAAATTACAGTAAATTTTGCTAAAATTGACAGAAATATTTGCTTAAAAATTGTAGAGCACTAATTTTAGAAGGGCAGATTTTTATTCACATAAAAAGAACTTTACAAAATTCAATTATTTTGTGTTTTTTTTTTCTAATATTAAGCAAAATCGATTGCTGATTTTAGCAGATTAATTTGTAACTTTCAAATATAACTAAATTTTTGTAGATTTAATAGATTTATTTTTGCTATAATTATTTTACTAAAAAATATGCTAATTTAGCTTGTTTTAACTTATTTTAACTTATTTATAGTAGTTTTAGCAAAAATTTTAAAATAAATTAAAAATAAACTTTATTCATCAATTTCTATCTTTCTGTTCGCATTTTCAGTATCATTTTGATTTTTTTCCTCTGAAATTAATGATATTGCACTATGGGCCAGCCAGCTTCACCATATTGTGACCAAAATTACCGTTCGGGTAGATCGGAAATGTAATTATATTATTAAAATAAACAAATATTGAATATTATTTAAAAAAAACTTTCACATTTTTGTGATATTTTTGAATTTAAAACGAATGTTAATTGAATAAATTAAATAAATAAATACAAAGAAATTATCAATTTTTGGTAGACAAATGTACATTTATTATATTTTTCGGAACAATTCCAAACAATTCTAGATCAAATGCATTAGAAAGTCTATTGCATGGGCTACTGAATATTGGAATTCATTTTCCGAATTTATTCTGAATATTTTGTAAAAATTTTCTTTTATGAAATCGTTTAATATACGTTTTACGCCCAATTACTGAATGTCCAGTTAAAATTTAACAAACAGTTAAATTAAAAATTTATATGTTCATTACACACAACAAATGTGTCAGTTACAGCCCCAGTTAGTAGCTAACGGGATATTGTTAAAATGAAGCTAAACATGGAAAATTATTTATTTGGTTATCACAATTTAATAATTTGGACCTAGTTCACAAAACCAAATTGCAAAATTGCTGAACTATTTATAAGAAAACTTATTATTTCTTAAATTAGGGATTTGAATTGAGTATTTTGTTAGAAAACCTTATTTTCCAAAAAAAAAGACATAACTAGAACATGTTGAAAAACTTTGAACGCCAGTTTGTTCCCCTAGATGTCTTCTACTTAAGTTTTAGCGACCATAGCCGACCATTCATAAACTTTCAAGATTTTGACCTATAAGGACTTCTGATCTCACTATTTTCCAGCAATTCAAAGTTTAAGCATAAACTACAGAAATGGAACTTAAAACTATATTTAATGAATGTTCGTTCTGGTAGCTGCTAATCACAAAAATGAGATAAAAATTTTAAAGTTCAAAATGTCGAATCCAGTATGGCGGGCATAATTTTTTTTTAATATCCCAGTGTAGAAACGCATTATCATACAAGTTGTAATATAAATCTCATTATCTCAAATTACAAATCTCATTACTTTTATATGGGAATGTCGTGTAATATAATGAAATTTCATTACTTACCACCTTACGAAAAATCAGAAAATATGTGGTTAACAATAAATTAAAAAAATAAGAAATATATGTAAAAAAAAATTTTTTTTTTAAATTGAAGATTGTTTTTAATAAAATGTGCTCACACGGGATTTGAAACTGGTACTCCAGGTTGTCAGTCAACCCGTCTACCATCTGAGCTATCTCGACATGTAATACTTGATAGATAAAAACATAAACTTGCACAAAATGATATTACTTTTCAGCTTACAAAAATTCAAAAATATGTAGTTACATATGTCCTTATTAGAGTTGAAAAAATAATAAAAATAGATGTTTAAAAAATGTTCAGATCATTACTTTATATTTAAAATAACGAAAAATAGTATAAATGGGTAACGCATTATTTTTTGTTTTTGGTTTATTAAATTACCTTATTCAATTTTGTTTGTAAATTTTTTCTCAAAACTGAACACAAACTTAATATTAACGAATTATTAACTGAGGTATTGTAATCAAATCGTATCGTTTTATGCTTCCAGATATTTTAAAACTCTACTAATTGTAGACGTTGAAACTTTGATTTTAAATCTTCTAGTTTCTTTTACCCTTTACTTTTTTCTCAAAATTGAGGATAACTTTCTGCTGTAGCTTAATTTTCTTACAATTTCCCCATAACTTCCTCGATTTCTAAAAGGGCTTACATTTTTTTTTTTTTTATACTTTAGTAAAATATTTTAATAGCTCATGGCATTTTGTTTGAAAATCAATAAGGAAATACTTTTAACGAAAGTCCATGTCTCAAAACTATTCTAAAAGACAACGTTCAAGGACATGTACCAGGTTAGGTTTGTGACGTGTCACATGGGGTCAGTTTCCCCCTTCCTTGTTAAAGTGACATGCGTGTGCCATATAAAGTTATCGGTTTCCCTTCGTCCTAATTTTAAATAAAGTAGAGTCTGCAAGATAATAAAATTATTGAGTCCGACCAAAGAGTTCCGCCCAAAAACGGCATTTGAACGATTCATGTTTATGTTATTTAATAAAAAATAAATTTTTTTTAAGGACTGCGCAATATTATAAATAATTATAATTATAATTTTTTGGGTAAGTTCAGTGACTGGATCCGTCCGGATTCTTTCAGTAATTCAGTATTTGTAATTGCTCCTGTAACTTGTTCGCCAATCGCAGTTTAATGATTTGTCACGAAATTATTAATTTTGCAGTAACATAAGGCATTGCGATTAATCAGAAACTATTGTTTTACTAAATATTTTCTTGAGTACTGTGATTTGTACGCTTAAACCAGTCACGTTATACATGAGACTAGTTGCATACTAGATACTTTCAACTCGTTCTGTTGCGTATTCACCTAAACCAGCTCGGTAATATGTTGTATTCGATAAGTTCTCCGATATATCTAAATTAGGTCAGAAGGTGGAAATTGTCACCTCATATGACAAAACCATGTTAAAAGTACCGGTCACTTTCATATAAGAGAACAGAAACTATTACAGATTCATACATATAAAGTTCTAGTCACGTGACCATACCAGTGTCTATTTCTCGCAGGGATGTGTTAAAAATACTTGAATGTTTTTATCTGAATTGTATTAATTATTTGTTTGCAAATATTTCTTAAACCAGACGTGGGCGATGTCAATTACATTTTGCAAACACTCATTTTTGAAACGCTCACACTTGTGATCTTATGATCTTTCAATGTTGTCAATACCAGACATGGGCCGCAATAAAAATATGTGTGCAATTAAGTAATTTCAGTGTAATTAAATATCCAGATGTTTTTTTTTTTTTTTTTTTTTTTTACTAGTCCCCATATCTGGAATTAGGTATTTAAAAATATTTCCAAGGAAGAATTTATGTCACTTTAAATTCTAAGGCCATATTCGTGTTCTGCGTCCTAAAGTCTTTTAAAAATAAAAGGTTGCAACCCCGATGCATTAAATTTTTCTGGTTTTGTTGAACTGTGTAATTTATAATATTTGTAAAAATATTGCTTGTTATTTACCAGAAATTGTATATACTACATTTAAAAAGTATCCCGATACGTACCTGCAAAGAAAATGAGAAGGTAAGAATTAATATTTTGAATTAATTATTAAGTTCACAAAATGTTCTGTTATAAAAAAATAATTAAAAATATGTATTAATTTTATTAAAGTAATTAATGTACCCAATTAATTTTCACTGATTAATGTTAAATTTAACAAACTTAGCAAAAGCTTTGCATAAAGATAAAATCACGACTTAAAATTCCTTTACTGTATGTAAACTAGCCCTTGACCCTTTTATCAAGATTCCGTGCGATTTTTTTTGACAAAACTTGGTTTAATTTTTGTATCTTAATGCCGCCCTCTAGTGAGGTCCATGAAAAAATTGTGATTATTTTTTCGACCTATTTTTAAGAATTTTTAAGAATGTTATTTAGAAGCATTTTAAAAAAATTGTTTTTTGGCAACTCTAATTGCTAAATTTTTTATGTTTATCTGCCAGTTCGCAGAAAATAGCTCACAGAAACGGAAACTTATTCACTTTCAGCATATTGACATTTTTACAATGGCGGAAAAATCTTCATTCAATTAGCCATTTTTTTAAAAAAAAATTTATATTGAAGAAAAACTGTTCTCTGCCTAAATATTTTCTTATTTGTACAGAAAAAAATATTGTCCAACAAATTTCAATTAAACTTCTGTTTGATTTAAATCAAACTCACTTTCAATTTAAAGTTTATAAATACTTATGTATTAAATTTTTAATTGAAAATTAATTTGGTTCGCACAGAATTTCCAATTATGGTATATAATGAAAGAAAAAAATACAAAATTAAAAAAACATCACCATAATTAAACAAAAAAATAAAAAAATGTTAGTAAAGGGTCCGCCATCTAACGTTTTTTTTTCAACTAGTGCTTATTTCGTGAACGGTAACACTTAGCTCATGTCTGATTTGACAGATAATTAGTTTCATCCTTCCGCTGAACGAATATGATCCGTATGTTCGTTATCTTGTGAAAAAAGTAAAAGAAACTGGCATCCTCATCGATAAACCAAAGCGTGAAAAGCCAAAAACAGTGCGTACACCCGAGAATATTGCTGCTGTGGCAGAAAGTGTGCGTGAAGCGCCATCAACATCAATTCACCGTCGTTCTCAACAATTGAACATTTCGGAGACATCATTGAGACGAATTTTGCATAAAGACCTTGGTATGACGCCATACAAAGTCCAATTGGTTCAGGAGTTCAAAAAAAAAGTTATTTGGCGGACCCTTTATTTAAAAACGTCAAAATTGAAAAAAAAATATATTTTTAAATGTAAAAAAATCTCTACTATTAAAAAAAATTCTACAATTTAAAAAAATAGCCACAAAAAAAATTGCCAAATTGAAAAACACGTAAAATTAAAAAAATCACCAAAATTTATAAATTTCAATATAAAAAAAAAAAAAAAATTAATGATTTTGTAATTTTTTTAAGTTTTAGGAAATTTTTTTTTTTATTTTGGAATTTTTTTAATTTTGTTGATTTTTTCACATTTTGGCGATTTATTTTTCAAATTTTACCGAATTTTTAAATTTTGTACATTTTTTCCAATTTGAGAGTTTTTTTTAAATTTTAGCGTTTTTTTTTTTTAATTTTAACGATTATTTTCCAATTTTTTAGTTTTTTTTTTAAATTTCATCGTTTTTTTAATTTTTTTTTGGTTTCGATGAAAGCTATACTACGATCTAAGTTGAGGTCCGTGGATTGTTTGTGCTAAATTTGAGGAAAGGCCGTTGAGAATTGCAAGTTTGTTTGCTTGTTACAAACAGAAAATGAGTTTTATATATACGAGTATAGAAGATAGTGGAATTTTTTGATTTTGACGTTTATGATCAAAAGCCGGTATTGAAGTGGGCTATGGTAATGAAACTTTTTACTGAGGCCTTCCTCGGGAAACGTAGAATATAAGTGAGTAATTTCAAAGAAATCCGTTAAAACTTTCTTAGAAGTTTGTATTCGAAAACAACGAAAAAAGTAGAAAAAGGTGAAAAAAATTTTAATTTTACATTTTTGTCAAAAGTGGGCGTAGAAGTCGGCGTGGTCGATAAAAACTATACTACGATCTAAGTTGAGGTCCGAGGATTATTCATGCAACTTTGTATAGAGAACAAACAAACAGAAAATGAGTTATATATATATAGAAGATAGTGGAATTTTTTGATTTTGACGTTTATGATCAAAAGTCGGCATTGAAGTGGGCTATGGTAATGAAACTTTAACTGAGGCCTTCCTCGGGAAACGTAGAACATAAGTGAGTAATTTTAAAGAAATCCGTTAAAACTTTCTTAGAAGTTTGTATTTGAAAAAAACGAAAAAAGTAGAAAAAGGTGAACAAAATTTTAATTTTACATTTGTTGTCAAAAGTAGGCGTAGAAGTGGGAGTGGTCGATGAAAACTATACTTCGATCTAAGTTGAGGTCCGAGAATTATTCATGCCAAATTTGAGGAAAATCCGTTGAGAATTGCAATATAATTGTAAAGAGAACAAACAGAAAATGAGTTTTATATATATAGATTAAAACTTTTATTGAAAATTAAAAAGAAAAAATTTTATAAATAACTATGTATCTACAAAAAAGATTATGAAATTCAAAAAAAAGCGTTTAAACGTCCTCTTGGTATGCATATGTGTTTTTAGTAATGCTGTGTCTGTTAGTGTATTTGTGTGTGTGCTTGTTTTGTTTGTAAACTACAAATGCATTTGGTATTTTATACTGAAACTTTTCTTTTTAACATACAGTGTTTCAAAAAATAATTTGAGAATTATGTCTTAAATAAAACATGTATTTATATATTTAAAAGTCAATTAAAATATTAATTGATTCAATTAAATATTTGTTTAGAAACAAATTAAATTCAAATCAGATCATTTATTAGATATTTTATGTTGATAATTTTTTCAGTGTAGTTACAAATTATTTTAATTGATTCTACAATTTCTTTAATTGGACCGAATTCAATTAAACAGGTTCTGACTGCAATGCCTGATAATCAAAATATGATCGTACCAATCATATTATGATTCTAAATGTTTATCGACATCGGTAATCATAATATTATCAGCCAGAATAATATATATGATAATTAGAATCATAATATGATAATTTCGTGTACGCAATCATATTCAGTCATATTTTTTCTTTGCGTGCAGATATTTCTAAAACTCTACTAATTGTAGACTTTGAAACTTTGATTTCAGGTATTCGAGTTTCTTCTACCTTTTATTTTTTTTTTTTCAAAATTGAAGATAACTTTCTGGGGTGGTTTAATTTTCCTGCAATTTCCCCGTAACTTTCTCGATTTCTAAAAGAGCTTAAATTTAGTTTTTTATACTTTAGTAAAAACTTTAATAGCTAGTGGCATTTTGTTTGAAAATCAATAAGGAAATAATTTTAACAAAATGAGCTTAAAAAACGGACGATTCATGTTTCTGTTATTTATTAAAAATATTTTTTTTGGGACTTGTGCAATATTATAAAAACCGGAAATGTGATATAATTTTTTATGAAAGTTCAGTGACTGGATCCTTCCGGATTATTTCAGTAACCCGTTCTTAATATGGCATTCGCGAAATAAAAAGTAACGGGTAACTTGGCAATTATTTTTAATTTATCCTGTAACTTGTTCGCTTATTTCAGTTCAATGATATGTCACGAAATTATGAATTTTGTACAAGCTCCGTAAAATAAGTCATTGCGATTAATCTGTATCTAGTGTTTTACCAAATATTGTTCTTATGTTCTGTGATTTGTACGCTTAAACCAGTCACGTATTAGTTCATATTCAACTGGTCCTGCTACATATCAAATAATGCCTAACATGAGACTAGTTGCATACTAGATACTTTAAATTCGTTCTGTTGCGTATGCACTGAAACCAGTTCGGTGATATTTTATATTCGACAAGTTCAACGACATATCTTAATTATCTCAAAAGTGAAATTTTCCACCTCCTATGACAAGCCCATGTTAAAAGTACCGGTCACTTCCATATAACAGAACCGAAACTATGTCAGGTTCATGCACACAAAGTCTAGTCACGTGACTGGTAAATTTCACGCGGGCTTGTTACTCAAATTTTACAAAAAAACTTGATTTTCAATAAATTAATTTCTGATTGTGATATTTACTTTGTCATTTTGATTTCCTTGAAGTAAAAAAGATATTTTCAGTGAGTTTTAGCATTAATGTCAAATATCCAAGAAGTTACAAATTCAAAATAGCAGTTAACGCTTCTGTGTTTACATATGCCCGAAGTGTGATTCCGATGATGACTTAAAATGAATGCATACCATTTTAGAAATTAAAATTTGTATGCTGATTTTCTGACGAAGGTTCAATACCATGAAACTGCGCAGTCTGATTCAGAAAAAATTTAAAATTTGCAATGCAGTTATGATTTTTAGAAAAATACACTCATTCTTCTCTACCACGCCTTTCACAATTAAATTAAATAAAAATTGGATATTAATTATAGTATTAATTGCAATTGTCTGAAAAAGACGTTAAAATTCAAACTCAAACAAATATCAAACTTTGCTCTCTGGCAATTCTTCCCTAACTACGTAAGCGCCATCTATCGAATATACAAAGAATATATCATAGATATGGCATCACTTACAACATATGGGAAAACAGTGGACATTAGAGTGAGGTAAGTTTCTAAAAATAGAACTGTTGTGTTGTTGGAATTGTACTTCTGAGATATGTATGCAAGAACAAAAACACCGTGTATTGAATAAAACTAGTTTTAATCACAACAAAACTCGACCTGACGACAGATCAGTGGGCTAAAGCGCTCTGTCTAACGTGTAGTGCGAGTGTATGTGGCATTAGAAATCAGTTTATCTATACCACGGTCAGTGATTGCACGGAAAAATTTCATATAGACGCAATCGAACAAATAAAAAAAACATAACAAATATTACATTATTCAAAAATTCTAAAAAACAGGGTCACTGACGAAGGTTCAATACCATGAAACTGCGCAGTCTGATTCGGAAAAAATTTAAAATTTGCAATGCAGTTATGATTTTTAGAAAAATACACTCATTCTTCTCTACCACGCCTTTCACAATTAAATTAAATAAAAATTGCATATTAATTATAGTATTAATTGCAATTGTCTGAAAAAGACGTTAAAATTCAAACTCAAACAAATGTCAAACTTTGCTCTCTGGCAATTCTTCCCTAACTACGTAAGCGTCATCTATCGAATATACAAAGAATATATCATAGATATGGCACCACTTACAACATATGGGAAAACAGTGGACATTAGAGTGAGGTAAGTTTCTAAAAATAGAACTGTTGTGTTGTTGGAGTTGTACTTCTGAGATTATGTATGCAAGAACAAAAACACCGTGTATTGAATAAAACTAGTTTTAATCACAGCAAAAACTCGACCTGACGATAGCTCAGAGGGCTAAAGCGCTCTGTCTAACGTGTAGTGCGAGTGCATGTGGCATTAGAAATCAGTTTATCTATACCGCGGTTAAACATTATTCTTAAATTTTTCAAATCAGGTATTTTACTTGATTTTTCTACATTTGCAGCAATTTTTTAGGGGGTGTCAAAATGCATATAAGGGGGTGTCAATCTGAAAATTTAGTTACTTTTGAAAATTTGCAATAATATTTATATTTTTTTTGAAAATTCATATAATTTGTGGCTCAGGACTGTGAATTGAAATTATTTCTTGCCCAATCTATGATTATGAACACAATACGTTGATTTTTTGATGAGTTATGGGCGAATAAGCTAAGGAGTGACAACCTGCAATCATTTCCCCTATTATTTGTTTTAAAAATAATTTTATCATTTATAATTAAAAAAAAATTTACGGCGTTGGGGTTTTGTTAACAAAGAGTTGCAAATGTTAGATAGATTCTCAAAATATTTAGTGTGTTGGAGCAACATTTTATCACAAAATATTACACCTAAATTGGCCTTCAAAATGTTATACATATTTTCATACAATTACACAGTGATAACAAAAAGAATGAAATTTCAATACCTGGGAAGTGATACTATTTTCAGGTAAATATTGTTTAGTACAACAAGAATCTGCCAAAAACCTCAAAAATCTTGAGATATGGGTAAAAAAAGGGGGTTTCATTCATACCTTTATATGAAAATGTTCTAAATTTTGTTGTTGTTTTAATTAATCTCATATTTTCTGTGTAAGAATAGCTGTAATATGAATCGGAATTTTTATTTTCATGCTAAATAAAGTTTATAAGGAAAAAAGAGCATATTTGTGGATTTGTAATCCATTTATTGAGCAAAAAACGTGAAAAATGGGGAAAATTAACATTTTTGCGTGTGCGCCCCGGTAGGCTAGTTGGTAGCGTGCTGGCTTATCAGTGCGGGGGTCGTGGGTTCGATTCCCACCAGAGGCACTGGTCTGTTTTCACTACAAACGCGCCGAAGGCTATAGAGGCTAGTGCTCGGTTAGGATAATAGTATATAATTTGTAATTATATGATTATTTATTAATAAAATAAAATAAATAACATTTTTGCGATTTTTAAGTCACCGGATGCATTTTTTTCGGGTAGGATTGTTCCGCATTTTTTTCCTATTCAATATCTACAACTTTACTTCAGACACAAAATAGATATTTCGTACGGTATTACCGAGATATAACCGTGTTAAAATATAGAAAAAGTTCAAAAAATCCCCCTTGAGCCAAAAAATTCGTATGGCCATTTAATTATTACTGTTGGCAAAACTAATGATGCAGAAGTTCTTATTTTTGGGGCTACTTTCACGTGCAATTCCCAGAATTGAGTCCCAAAATCATGTGTTGAAAAATATTTTACTGTGCAATAGAAAATTTTTACAACAGTGTTCGACAAACTTTTTTGCTTGAGAGCCATATTTTTCATTTGTACAAAACTTTACATTCCGCTAAATTAAAATTTGTCTTAAATTTCATTTTACTGGGGATATGCTAGGTAACTCACTAACGCCCAAATGAAATCTGCTGAAGAGAATTTAGTAAAGAGATTATATGATAGGCATAGGTGTCATATAGAATAAGGGGAAATCAAATTTAAGAAAAGTTGAAATATGTTCTTGCCAATTGCCAAGGAGCAAAGAGTAATAACCGATCCCCTAATCGAACCGTTTCGAAATTCGGTATTGTAAAATTTGATTCAAGAGATTTAATTAGTGTCTGAATAAATATTAATATTACATATCATTCTACTAAAAATTTCAAAAATAAAAATTCTTTCTTTTCCACAAATTTGCACAAAATTAAAGTTTTTCATTTGCTTTCTAATGATGTGAAAATCAAGGTGTGTCCATATGAAATACTTTGATGGAAGCGTGTATTGTTAGTATCCTATACTAACTATAATAAACAAGATTGCTACGAGTTGAGGGGAAAAATAACACAAAAATTATATCAGAACATTGTTGGTCACTTCCACGGGATACTGACGATGCTGAATCAGAAAAAAAAACGGTCAAGCAAACATTTTTGACTGGACTGGCCAACAATTTTATTTTTTTTTGCTAATATTTTGTGTTAATAAAAAGTTTTATAACTCAGTTAATTTAAATAACGGATTTTTAAAAACGAAGTTGCGTTTTACTCATACATTAATTTGTTTTGTTAATGAATATAAAGTAAAGGGTCCGCCAAATAACTTTTTTTTTTTTTTTTGAACTCCTGAACCAATTGGACTTTGTATGGCGTCATACCAAGGTCTTTATGCAAAATTCGTCTCAATGATGTCTCCGAAATGTTCAATTGTTGAGAACGACGGTGAATTGATGTTGATGGCGCTTCACGCAAACTTTCTGCCACAGCAGCAATATTCTCGGGTGTACGCACTGTTTTTGGCTTTTCACGCTTTGGTTTATCGATGAGGATGCCAGTTTCTTTCACTTTTTTCGCAAGATAACGAACATACGGACAATATTCGTTCAGCGGAAGGATAAAACTAATTATCTGTCAAATCAGACATGAGCTAAGTGTTCCCATTCACGAAATAAGCACTAGTTGAAAAAAAACGTTAGATGGCGGACACTTTACGTTTCCTTTACAAAATACTTTGTAAAAACATCTCCAAATTTTAAAAATGGTAAAAAAAAATGCGTTTGCTGGAGAAATTCACACAGATTTCTCAAGTTAACCTAAAAAATATATATACCATTGGAAAGGTCTCACTTTCTTCTTTTAAATCCGCTCAGAAACTTAAAATCAGATGATATTCAACTAAGTTACTGGCTTATATAAAGGTACGAAAAAACCGGTTTTTTACCCCTAACTCAAGATTTTGGAGGTGTTTTGCAAAAACAGATTCTTGTTGTACTTAACAACATTTACCAGAAAAATTGTATCACTTCCCAGTTATTTTTTTCTGTCGCACTGTGTTATTTTTTTTTAATTGTTGTTAACACTACATATTAAATTGATCATTTTTTATTTTTATCAATAAACAATATATTTGGGATTGCAATTGTGAGAATATGAAGATTTTCTTCTAATAATAGAATATCATTTTCTTTGTGCAAAATTTGTTTTGTTTGTAAAATTTCGTTAACAAAATTTATATAATTAGTTTTTCTTTTTTTTCTATGCAATTGTAAGATGATAATTAAAGGCGTTGGTTTTTTCGAACCACGTACACTCACTGCAAGTACAGAATGTAATTATCGCAAATTATGTAAAAAAAAAACACCTGAAAATAATCATTAAAATTTCCCACCACTGACTAATGATCGACTCAATTTTCAAAACAATACAAAAACAATAACCAAATGAAAAATCAAAGGAAAGAGGTGTTTTTTAAAAAACCATTAAAAGGCGGTAAAGCCGTTTAGGCTTTAAAGACAAGATTTCTAAAAAATAGATCAATTAATAACATGCTACCAAAAAATAAATATTAAGGGCAGTGGCTGATCCAGCCAGACTTTTAGGGGGGGCCGAATAATTTTTAAACATTTTCGCAAAATTTTCGGTAGGCACTTTAAGCATGATTGCCAACCGAATAAAATAACAGGTGGTTCGTTACGTAGTTCTCTCCAATAGCTGTTAAAAGCATATGGACTATCAACATTGAACTTTTCCTCATCAGAAAAAATCCCTTTTAAAACAAATTTGTGTTTAAACAGTCCTACCAACAACAGCGATTATTGACGTACATTTCTCCAGTTGGTTTGTAAATTCCTTTTAGCGAATTCAAGTCGAGCAGTTTTGAGGCGGGGTAATAACATTGGCACAGACATCAGTTGGGTATCCTTTAAGAGCCTACACTCACAATATATTTTCTGTAACCGATTCAAGTTTATTTATAAAGTTTTACGTAAAGTTTGTTTTCAAATGAAGAATCAATTAAAATCCATAGAAATATTTTATTTTATTCTTTTTCTATTGGCAGTTGAAAAACAAACTATAGAAATATATGAGGAGTTCCGGCTAAGAGTTAAATTTTTATGTAAAAAAAAAAAAATATTTTTTTTTGATGGCACATCAATGAAAGTTGGCATAAGTATTGGGAGCTATTTTAGCATAAGAGATTCATTCGCGTCAATTAAATCGCGTGAGGGGGTCAAAAGTTAGGGCGGTTTAAAGATATGGCGGACTTAAAATTGTTGAAATTTTTTTTTTTGTTTTTTTTTTAAATTTTTTTTTGCATTCGTTATTGTCACATAAAATATGACAGATAAGCCAAAATATCTTATGACTTTTTTTTACTAACAAATGTAAAGTAGTTGCGATTTTTTTTTCTAAAAATTATGTGTTTATCCAAAATCGCGACTTAGTCGCAATGAAAAAATTTTTTCCAATTCTTTATAGCATATTTAGGATATGTGTGGTCAAATTACTGGCAATCGTCTGATTATACCAGTAATTAAAAAAAAAATCTGGGATGCTTTTTTATAACAAACAAACTTAATATGGTCCAAAAAATCAATAATCATTAAAATTTTTTAAACCGCCTCTGATTTTATAATAAGGCATCGAATGGGCTTTCATTTAAAAAAAAAATTTCATCCGATTTCGTGCAAAGCCTTGGATGTGCCAGATCAAAATAAGTTTAGATAAATACATCCCGCTTACCGCTAATAATGACGTAAAGTAAAAAATGAAAAACCAAATCGGTTCTACGCGTTAAGGCACGTCTTTTGATGTATTAAATTTAAACAAAATGCATTAATTGCTACTAAAAAAAATTAGAAAAAGATTTGTAAATTTCGCACATTTTTCAAAAATGCCATAAAATTTTTGCAATTTATTTTTTATAAACCCGCCAGCGATTTTTTTATGTAAACTCACAAAAAACTCGGTTTACGCAAGAGTCCACCAGATTTTGAATGAAACCGCGAATGTGCCTCGCGAAAAACTGGTATTTTAAAAAAATTACGTTTTTTCTTTCGAACTTTGATCTGTTGAAACTCCTTAACTATTCGTGGCACATTAACGGGATTAATTCCAAAATGTTAAGAATTATAACAGCTACCAACTCTAGTTCAACTTTTTTCATTTTATAGAGGGAGCCGAAATCCCTGATAAAAAAACCTCGAAAATTTAAAAACTCTTAATTTTTTGGTTTCAAAACTTAACCGTCTTATAACTTCTTACCAAGCGATGAAGCATCTATCAAACCAACATTAAAATAATCTCTTATATGTACTGACTTTGTGTTATGCCGGAAAAGATTGAAATATAAGGAGAACTTAAAAAAAAAGCGAAAGAAGGTAAAAACTATGGATTATTTCAAGCCATTTTTATCGATTTTTCAACTTTAACCCTCTGTAACTTTTACGGATAAAGTGGGGGTAATCCTTAAACATTGCTCAGTGATGGTTCAAGGTCTTGTTTACACAACTGCATTTACAGTTTTTCTAAATTCCCAAAACTGTCGGTTTTTTTAAACATTTATTTCAGTTTCACTGAGTTGAAATTTAAAAAAGATTTTGTGATATGTTCTTTCGATAGTAGTTAAATATTGGCAGTTAAATTTTTAATTTTATTTTTTCTCTTTCAAAAAAAAAAAAAACTCCAATAATTCCCATAATATTATTTACAAAAAGAGTTTGTTTAAATACAAAATTATTTCAATTAAAATACAAAATGTTTTCAAGAAATTCAAACATACAAACAATTACAAGAATTGGCTTGTGTATGTGTTCCGTTTTGTAATCACAAAAAAAAAAAAAACAGGGGAAAATGATAATATATGAGCATGTATGATTCCATGTATGAGCATATATTGTTTCATATATCAGCTTGTATGAAGATGTATGCCATGTCTGGAAGCATATATGGGTTCATACATGCAAACAAAAGTTCATATATGATAATGAATGATATCATGTATTGAAATATATGCTAAATATTTTTCCATATATGTTATTAATTTCATTATGTGATTATATATTAATATATATATCGTAAAATTGCCATTATTGTTCATGTATCATTGACTTAGAAATAAACAAGTATTGTTTTTTAAAGTTGTTGAAAGCTAGATTTTTAAGTCGCACAAAATATCACTTAAATATCTCATTTTCCCTCCCCCTGAGTCCGCACCTGATTACAATGTACAACACCTTGTATAGGGGTGAATAATACCTATGCCAGATTAATGTATTAGCTTAGTATAGTAAAAACTATAAAATTGTTTGCTCCTGTGTGGGTAAAGTCAAATTATATGGCCGCTAAAAGTTTTAATTTTTTTCGCCAACATTGTATTGAATAAGACTCAAAAGGTAGTGTAAGAGTTCGTTTGATCTAAATTCTGAGTTCGGATGGCCCATACAGAATTTTAAGAGGCATTTTAACCCTATATATTTCTGTGAATTCTGCAGCAAATGTTACTAGGAGGAACGTCATCCACACTCTAAAAAATTTTTGTAAATTTACTATTATAAAATGAATAGTTTTATGTAATATTACGCAATTTCGGTAAATTTAAACACAAAATGAGTAATACTAATTTGCGCTCACTTTTATATACAATAATACACACTTAAAGTAGTTTTATCCTTTACAATTAAGCACATTGGGTCTCATGCATAAAAACTAGTAAATGCGCTAAGTTGAGTCAGGTGAGCAATTGCTCGTAAGTCGAGTTCGAGCAAACAGCAACAGCTTTTACTCAATTTCGTATGCATAAAAATGAGTTCAAACCAATTGCAATTACTTGAGCAAAGGGAGGTCAAACGTCTAATTGCAAACATGTCGTCAAGTGAAAGTGAAGTAGAAGTACAATCAAATAATAATAATAAAATAGAAACTGACAACATTTCTAAATTTTTAGTGGAATGTGGGTTTTTTAATTTTTATATGAGTACAATCAATCACTCCAATTGCAAATGGAAAGCAATAATTTGATTGCCATTTCATTTGAGCATCTTTCATTTCATCTGCATCTTTCGGGAATTTTATCCACTCGCTTGCTTTGGCAGATATAAGTTTCGCAACTTCCGCAATAGTTCGCGACACAGTTGATTGATGGACTCCAATATCTGTGGTTATACCGTTTTGGAATCCAGGATCTGCACAAAATCTTAAATAGAGTCAAATTTTATCAATGTAGCTGAGGGCACCACCACGTGTTTCTTCTGACTCCTCAAAAAAATAATTAGCCAACCAGCAGATGCTACTATCATCAAACCTATGTATTTATCATTTTATTATTAATTATATAAAAAAAAATTAATAATTAAGAATATAAACCTGTATAATTTTTTATCCTCACTTGCTAAATTTGTTTTACGCTGTTGATAAGATTTTGTATTTCTTTGTGGCACAAAATATTCAGCCATGATTCCTTTTTAGTGTACGCGAGTCAACTATAAGGCATGCTCAACAAAATTCGAGCAAGAGCTCACGAAAGAAAGCAAAAGCTTGTTTTTATGCATATGAAAATGAGCACAAGCTCATCGAACTTAGTTCAAACTGAGCAAGACGAGATCAAACGTGAGCAGTGAGTAAAAGCAAATGCATCAAATTTTATTATGCATACGACAAGTACCTTTTACTCAAAAAATCGAGTCCGAGCTCAAGCTCACGTTTTATGCATGAGACCCATTATGTCTAAAATTAGTATTATTTTGTTAAATAATAAATATTTTGGCATTTTTATATTGAAAAAAAATAAAAAAAGGCTAAACAAATATAAAAAATTAATAATTATTAGGAATTTTTGTGAATTACTAAACAAATTAATATTTGTGACAGTAAATTAAAAAACTTGATAATGTAAAATTAATGGAAACGGAATTTCCAATTAGTTGTTTGCAGCATAATTGTGGAGAAATATTTTCAAAAAATAATATATGTACAGAGCTTTAAAGAAATCGATCATTAATTCAATTTTTTTAATTCTGATTGACTATGGAAACTCAAATCACAATTTTACAAATCGAATGAATTCTTAATAGGTCTCATTCGATTTTATTACTGAAGACTTCAATAATTTTCCATCATTTGATTTATTCAATTCAATCGTTGGGAATTCAATCGTTGAATTCAAACGTTGGGAATTCAATAAATTTTTACTCAATCGATTTTAAAAGAAAACGCTAAATTGAAAACAAATTTAAAAAAAATCACCAAAATTAAAATTGAAAACAATCGTTAAAATTGAAGAAAAAAAGCTAAAATTACAATTGCTAAAATTGAAAAAAAAAACTTATCAAAACTAAAAAAATCGCCGAAAATTTAAAATCGCCAAAACTAAAAAAAAAATTGACCAAATTGAAAAAAGTCGCTAAAATTGAACAAAAAAAAATTAAGAAAATGAAAAAAAATCTCTAAAATTTTAAAAATCGCCGAAATTTAAAAAAAATACTAAAATATAAAAAAAACACCAAATTTTAAAAAATAGCTAAAACTGGAAAAATCGTCAAAATTTAAAAGAAAATCGCATAAATTAAAAAAATCGCCAAAAATTTAAAAAAATTTAAAAAAAACTATAACTGAAAAACATTTTCCCTCTAGCTCTAGGTTTTTTTTAATATTACCGCTTTTTTTAATATTATGGTATTTTAAATTTTGTAGTTTTTTTTTCACTTTGATCAATTATTCTCAGTTTTTGCGATGTTTTTAAATTATGTCTATTTCTTTATTTTAGATTTTTTCAATTTTGGCAACTTTTTTAAATTTAAGTGATTTTTTTTTAATTTTGACGGTTTTTTACATTTTTGGTAATTTTTTTAAATTTGGCGATTTTTTAAATTTTAGAGATTTTTTTTCAAGTTTAGCGTTTTTTTTTATTTTTGGCAACTTTTTTAAATTTTAGAAATTATAGAAATTTTTTCAATTTTAGCGATTTTTTTTGGAATTTTAGCGAGTTTTTTTCAATTTTTGCCATTTTTCAGTTTCAGCGATTTTGGCAATTCCCAAATTGTAAATCGATTGCGTAAAAAATCCTTAGAGTTTAAAATGATTGAATTCCCAATGATCTAAATTGATTGAATTCCCTATTTTTAAGGAGTTCAATCAAAATAGAATTCAATATGCGATGCTCTGTATATGTGGCAACCACTTATGTATATAGAAATATTGATTGTCAAATTTGTATTATATAACACATTAAGAAAACTAATTCTAAAAATAAGTTTTTTTTGTTTTATTTAAAACCTTTTTTTGGGCTGTTTTAATTCTTTACCTCAAGATAAATATACGCAGTCTTTAATGGTTTTTACGCATATAAAGATGTATTTTTACGCATTTTATTCGTATATTTACACGTATAACATGTTTCTAGTAAGATATTTCTAGTAAGCTATAAAACATGTTTCCAGTAAGCTATTTAGCTATTTCATCATTAAATCTAGTGATTTTTAAATGCATTTAGCGGGATAAAATATGATTTTGCTTATAGCGGGAAATCTAGCAATTTTTTCAAGTCTTCTTTCTCGTTTTTCTTAGTATTTTTTATATATTTATTTCTAGTGTCCGACCGAACAGTTCGGCCAGAAAATGCATTTGGTCTGTATTCGGTATTTTAAAGCATTATGGACAAATTTGGCGGATGAAAAAATGTTTATTGGCCTGATTAGATGCTATTTTGAGTGTCAAATTTGAAGAAAAGTCTGTTGTTAAGCAATGAATTCACTGTTCGGCCTCAGAAAGTTCGGCCAAATGAAAATAGTTCGGCGGCCGAACTTTTAACTTTATAGCTAAACTTCGGCATTTCTCTTAAAATGTATACACAAAATCGAATTAAATCGGCTCAACAAATATTTCCAATACCAAAATTTGTCATCATTTTTGAGTTATTATTTAGCGAATTATCGTAACATTTTTAAGCAAAACTTTAAACAAAATGTTCTAAAAATTTAGGGATTTAAGGCTTAATTAAAAAAATAATAAAAATTTAGCTCTTCATTTAGTAAATTTTCAACAGATTTACTGATATTTTTAGGGAAAATGTTGGTAACTGTGGCCAAATGTGTCATCATTATTATTTAAATCGTTTGGAATGTCACAAATTATATTTTAACAGATTCTTCAATTGTTTTTGTGTGTGTTATTAAATTGTATACTCGTATAATGTTTAGTGGATTATAAATAAAATAAATAGTACTAAATTAATTTGATGAAAAAAAATCACGAATACTTCATTTTAGCGGTTACGGTATCCATCCTTGGCTAAACTAAAATCCCCAAATGATATGAAAAAGTTGGCTCGCATTTCTATTTTATGACCTTTTAAAATATCGGTTTGTTTTAAATATCTGTAACATAATGAAAATGAAAATTATTCAAGTTCGAGGCCATACTCTATATTTCTTCATTAGGATATTGTCCTAACAAATAATCTATATAGTTTTTTGTTTTCAAATTTATTATTTGACCCTTTCAGGAATGTGTTGATAGATCTATTTCGGGAATTTTCTAGGTTCCCATCATCAGAACACGTTTTGAAAGCGGTAACAATCCCATGCCAAACATCAAACATTCATATGATCTAGTTTACCCACTACATGAGAACTAATATACATGAGTTTGCAGTTAAAAATTATAACCATTATAACCCAGATCCACCAGAGGTGTATCTTGCACATTAAACAAGTTTTCAATTTATTTTTTGATCAATGGTTATAATCTTTAACTTCAAACTCATATGTATATTAGTTCTCATGTAGTGAGTAAACTAGTTCATATGAATGTTTGATGTTTGGCATGGGATTGTTACCGCTTTCAAAACGTGTTCTGATGATGGGAACCTAGAAAATTCCCGAAATAGATATATCAACACATTCCTGAAAGGGTCAAATAATAAATTTGAAAGCAAAAAACTCTATAGATTATTTGTTAGGACAATATCCTAATGAAGAAATATAGAGTATGGCCTCGAACTTGAATAATTTTCATTTTCATTGCACAATTAAAGGTCGAAAAAAACATAATTTTTATTTTTAATAAAAATTATAACAAACTCTGTAACATATTTAACATGGGACAGTGAAACATTGCATTTTGACTCCCAAGAACCTGTTCTAGAAAGAAGATGTTCTAGAAAGAAGATGTTCTAGAAAATGGGGACTTAATAAAAAAAAATGTAAAGAAAAAAACTGGATTTTTGGTAAAAGGTAAATTCGCGAATATTTCAAAAAGCGGAGCTAATATTAACATTTGGTATTCACATTCGAGATCTATGTATTAAAATCTATCGGGATTGATAAGTCGCATGTAAAATGCATTTTTAGTTTTTAACTGTGTATTTAGGAAAACGTTTGAATTATTTTTGCAGTGTTTGTTTCTTTTGAATGTAACCGAGATTAGGATTAAAAACAGATGAACAACTTAAATAAGATGATTACGAACCCGCTTAACATATGCTCATCTTAGTTTGTATTCAATTTTCTTTTGTTTTATTCATACACCCAGGGAACTTCTGCTTTAATAATTTGTAGTTGTTTGAGTTGTAATACAGTTTCTTTATTTTAAATGTAAATGTCAGTCATTTGTAGAACAAATTAAATTTTTTACTAACCTTATAGTTCATTTAAAAAATAAACCACATCAAATGACTGTTTTATGATTTTAGATTAATTTTTTACGGTCGTTTTTTGTTTATTACTAACATATGTGGTCCATTTTTACTACAATTGTTAGTAATTTTTTGACCTTAATGAAAGTAAGTAATTTTTTGACCTTAATTTTTTGAATTTAATGAAATGTTAGTCGTCCTCTCTTTCAGTGAAATTTCATTTGTTTTTAATTACATTTGTAGTGGTCTTTACCTACATAATATCCTTAGTGTACTCTTTTGTACAAAGATTAACAATGTATATTAATCCCAATTGTTGGTCATAAAGGGCACCTGAAGCCGATAATCATTTTTCTTCTAACTAAAACAAGCATTTTTATGTTTTTGCTACAACAAAATTTCTTAAACATTAAAATACGTCCTTGACCTTTATGATGTGTACCTACAAATAAAAATTTGCTCATATGTTTTGAAAATGTGAACATTTTCCACAGAAAAAATTTGAACAACAACACATTCACACCTTTTTTTTTTTGCAACACTCCTGTACTAATCATCATACTACCGCTCCTTTTTTTTCCCTCAAACTAGCAATAATTCAATGTGTTTAAGAAAACTGATCCCAGCAAAAAAAAAATACTCCTTTCCAAATAATGAGTCAAGTAATCTAAACTCGAAGGTTTGAACGTTTTATTCTTTATATTATAATTCAAACTTTTTTTATATGAAATGTCCCAAAAGTAATGCCATTACCAGAAGGAAAAAATAATGGGTATCAAAATAGATTTTGAAAAAAAAAATACGAATTTAAAAAATATTTTATTAATTTTTTTTTTAAATATGGTTGAGCCAGGAATCGATTACGGGCGTCTGATTAACAGGCGATTGCTCTATACCCTAAGCCACCGAGGCATATAATATGTGATAGTTGCAAATATATTTTTATTTTATTTTATTAATTAATATAATTACAAATTATATACTATTACCCTAACCGAGCACTAGCTACTATGGCCTTCGGCGCGTTGTAGCGAAAACAGACCAGTGCCTCTGGTGGGAATCGAACCCACGACCCCCGCACTGATAAGCCAGCACGCTACCAACTAGCCTAACGGGGCGCACAGTTGCAAATATAAATGGAGTTTTTTCTATGTAAATTCGTTCAAGACATACCAAAACTAACACCTTACCCCATACTTACAAAAATACAAATTATAATGAGTGTAAAAATAGATTTCCAGAAAAATTTTATATCTTTATATTTTACCTGTAAGAAATAAGATGAATAACCTATTATTATTAACCAATTATTTTTTGTATGAGAATAATGCATTTTAAATTTCGAACCGGTAACCCATTATTTCATTATTTAAAGGTAATAAGTACTCATTACAAAGTAATGTATAAAATAATAATTAGTCATTACCATGTTTTTGCTGCGATATATTCCAAAAAAGTAAATTATATATTGAAATGGAAGTACATAATACAGACATGTATTTCAAATAAATATTTATAGGGATGTGTTTTGTTCTGTGTCTGTCTATATTTGCAAAACAAAATTTGTTTTTGTGTGCCATAAACTGCCAAATAAAGGATTTTTGCAAAGGAGCACATTTGTGCGGTCTTTAGATTTTTAGGGGGAGTAAGTTCACATTTGGTGGTGACCTTCAATACATTTTCTATATGTATTATCCTTATTTTTATGTAGTAAACACAAGACATAAAACCACCTTAGAAAAAAATATATAGGTACAGAAAAAAATGTTCAGACAATAATAAAAAAGGACAATGAACTGATTCTTATGTATAGGCAAATGATTGTGCAGTGTTTGGTTTGTTTTTGTGTGAAACAAAAGATATTTCCAGACAAACAAACTGATGGCAAGGAAGGAAGACAAGGATAATGTTATTAAACTTTTTAATATGAAGGTCACACGATACTACAAAGAAAAACCATTATTCGTTAAAAGTTTAATAAGATATTGAAATTGAAAAATAATAATATAGGAAATATAAAAATGTATTACTTGATTTAACAGTGAGTGCTCTCACCGAAATTAAAATAAGCTTTACACAGAAAAATTATTCTCAATAAAATTTTAATTGAACTTTTGTTTAATTTCCAGCTAACCTTTAATTAAAAGTTTAATAATACCTATTAAATGTTTAATTGAAAATGTAATTGGTGCACTTTTTATAACCCGCAATGACAACAAATGCCAAAATATTCCACTATTTCAAAAACTCTGCAAAATTGAAAAAAAAAAAAATCTATTGAATTGAAAAAACACTAATATTTTAAAAATCGGCAAAAATTTGAAAAAAAATATCTAAAAAAATTTAAAAAATGTCACCAACATTAAAAAAACGCCAAAATTAAATAAAATATAAATTAAAAAAAAAATCGCTTAAATTAGAAAAAAACAAACATCAAAATTTATTAAAAAAAAATGCCATTTTTAAAAATGGTCAAAATTGAATAAATTTCAGAAATTAAAAAATGGCAAAAACTAAAAATGCTATCGAGATATACATTTTAAATTTTTAAGCATTACCATATAAGTGGTTATATAAGTACATATTTGGTAATGTCAAGTAATTACAATTGGCATTACAAGTCACATTACTTTTATATGGGGATGTTGCGTAAAATAATGGCATATCATGGTTATCTATATGCTTACCTATATGCTTACTAGTTTGGACAAAAAGAATTAGTCTAAAAGTAAATTTAAAAAAAAACTAATTTAATAATAAATATTTTTTTATTGAAATTTTTTTTTAATAAAATATGCCCACACGGGATTCGAACCTGGGACTATAAGCTATCAGTCAAGCGCTCTACCATGTAAGCTTTATCAACATGTTATACTTGATCAGGCTGGTTTAAAGGGGTGGAGGGGGAAATGGGAAATGCCATCCCCCCACCCTCCCAAATGATATTTTTTACAAAATGTAACAAAGATTAAAAAATTAATTAAAAATTCTCTAAAATCCCCCCTCCTCCTGGATCAGCTCCTGTACTTGATAGACAAAAAGATAAATGACTAGCTTGTACAAAAATGTACAGCTAACAAAAAATTAAAACTAAGTAGTTATATATGTACTTCCTGGAGTTGAAAAAATAATTAGTCTAAAAATAGATTTTGAAAAAATGTTGATATTATTACTATATATTTTAAATAATGACAAAAATAAGTACTTATGGGTAATGAGTTATTTTTTCTAATGAAATAATTGGAAAATGAACTAGTTTTTAGTAAGTCCTTCTTATTTGTATTAAAGTAATGCAGAGAGTAAGCTGGTGTCATTACTGGTAGTCCGAAAAGTAGTGATATTTCATTATCGTTTATCAATTTCAATCAGCCTTACTATCATCCTTTCCAAAATGTATATTTTTGTTTAAATCGACTTTTTATTTATTTTTGTATTCAGTGTAAACGTCGTATTTTTATCACATTAGTGTCATTAATGTTTTACTATTGCCCGTAATATCAAGCAATAGTTACCTACCGGTGCTTAGATACCTATTCGATGTTTTTCAAGTACACGGTAAGTGTCTAAGCACCGGTAGGTATCTATTGCTTGAAATTACGGTATAACCCTTGAATGTTATTTTACAAATTTGTTTTGTCTTTATTTCAAAAATTTTAAAAAGGAAAATAAATAATAATTTGATTTGTTTTCCAAACAATGGGGGTATTCATAATAATCTTCGTATTTGGTGTAAAAGTACACGAAGCGTATTTGCAGCTACGGAAATTAACAATTGTTGCCACATTTTCGCTCGTTTCCTCTCAAATACCTCGTTTGTTTATTTCGGAAAGTATTCCATTATTTATAAAATAGAATATTTTATTATAAATAATTTATTTTCTATTTTTTTTTTTCAAATGTTTGAAACATTCAAATAAAAATACAAAACAAATTGTATAATAAACTTTCCAGGGTTGGCAAAGCAATTATTATTATTAATAATTTTTACACTATATACGATATTACGTGAATCCGGCTAATGTTATATTTAATAAATATAAGGATATTTTTTAAATGAATAATAATTGAGGTATTTAAGAAAAAGTATTAAAAATTAACCAACAATAGCAAATAGTACCTGCAAATTAGCATTGTGTACTTATACGATATATACGAACGCTTTATGAATCCCCTAAATTTTTTTTTGTCTATCAATTAAGCTTTTACAATAAAGGAAAACACATACAGTGGACGAAATAATTTTAAATTCACTCATGAAGTTGTGATTTTTTTCAAAATATTTTCAGCATTTAGAAGTTGTTGCTCCCACATAAATATAACAATAATATTTGTTAATACCAACCCTCTTTCAATCCATTTGCTGCAGGTTTTGCTAAATTTTTAACCCTTCCACTACCAACTTTTTGTTTGTGAATATATTTCTATTTGGACTTTATATTCTTGTTTAGGGTCTTTAAATTAGTAAAAAAAGAATGGTAGACATGTATGCCCCATCCCCCTCCTACCAACAAAAAAATAGGTAAAAAAAATCGAGTTTTTGAAACTTATCAGCCCATTTTTGCCACTAAAACATTAGATTATCCCAAAATGCTTTGTTTTGTTCTGGTATAAGATGGAAGCTACGTGTCAATCGAGTTTCTAGCTTTTATAGTTTAGGAAATATACCGAAGGCCTATTTTTACGGAGTTAAAAAAAAAAACCGGACTTTGTTAACATATATCGCGACCATATATCCCCGATGAACAATTTATGATTTTTTTTCAATGACCAATATCCTAATGAATACACTTAGAATACTATGTAGGAAAAAACAGATGAAATTTCATTTAAAGAAAGGACGACTTACACTTCAGTAAACTCAACTAACATTGTCATTTGTTTTTTAATGTTCAAAAAATTAACAACAATTGCAGTAAAAATGAACCACATATGCAGTAAAAAATAAACAAATTTTTTTTTGTTTTAGTTTTTTAAATAAAAAAAAACTACTGTAGAAAATGATTGTAAAATCATAATAAAGTAATTTGATGTGATTTGTTTTTTAAATGACTAAAATACAAATTACCTGTGTACAAGGGTTAATAATTTCTAAAATTATTAATTGTTTGCCAGCGAAATAAATATAAGTTCAGTGATTTAAAACTCAGTTTCGCGTAAAATCACTCTCGTGTTTTACAACTTCGTGTCATTCGTGAGGTTAAAGTGTTTTTATGATTTGACCCATATAAGTAATAAATACATGTAGATAAAAAATATGACTGAACATGATTGCCGACAAACAATTATCATATTATGATCATAAACATTATTCTGGCTGATAATATTATGATCACTGGAAAATGTTTTTATCATCATCTAGAATTATAATATGGTTATGGGAATCATAATATGATTGTTACGTGTGTCAATAACATAATGCTCTTTTCCCTGCGTTTATTTGCTTCAAATTATGGAGTATTGATGCAAAACAATGCGTGCTCTGGTATGACACTTTACATACCTTAAGACTTCAACGCAATCTCTTTGACGAAAAACGATTATAAACTGCTGTTTCGTCTGGGTAACTATTTTTTTGTAAAAATTTAGGACTAGTTTAGAGTCCAAGAGTCGTCCACATGTAAGTACCCGAATTTCTCTTGGCTAAGATGAATTTTTTTTAGGAAGAAACTTTATAAAGCTGCCGATCCAACAAAAATATATTCTATTTATTACAAATTATTACCTTTTTGCTATTTAGTTTAATTTAATTTTATAACTTTTATCTATTTTCTAATTCCAATGATTAATCAAACTTTTTTATCTTCTTTTTATTTTCAGATGCATTTTTACTTTAATTTATTGTAAAAAATTTAGTCGTCAGTGTGTTTTTCGTGTTAAATTACAAATCATATTTTTTTGTGTAAAATTATTATTAAAAGAAATTGTATTAATTTAGTTTAAAAATAGTTTCAAAAAGTGCATTTAATGAAGAAAAAAATTAATTTTAAATTTTAAATAATTATTATTTTAATTTTACAAATAAAAGTCTTAATTTTCTTAAAAATAAGAAATTTTAAATATAAGGTAATCAGATTAAAAAAGAAAAATATTTAGAAATAAATAAAAATATAAATGTAAAAGAAATAAAATATATTTTTTATTGAAATTAATGAGATCAATGAGATCAATAGCAGCAATATGCGAGTCTTCCCATTATGCAGAAATCTTTCAAAATGCATCAAAGAAATTTTATAATTTTGTAAAGGTGAGTTAATATTACTACTTATTAAATATTTTGTGGATTTACTTTATTTTACTAAAAATTTAAATATTTGTAACTGTATATAAATTTTGAAATTTTTTGAACCAATAGGGGCAAGGAATTTCATGCAAATGCTTGTTTGTAGTCAGTAGAACAAAATCGATGCTGACTAAGTACTTTTCTGAATCAAAGAATTTCCAATAAAATGTCATCGATTTGTTGTTACATATTTTTGCATATTTTTTTTATTGCATACTTTGATTTAAATGCATATTTTATGATATATTTTGGCATTTTTCGTCACATATTTTCAATATAATGGCATATTTTTTGTAAATTTTGTAAAAATTTAAGTTAAAGTTTAATTAAAAATAAACAAAAGACAGCATTTGTAGTCCTGAACTTAGCATCTAGTTTTTATATATTAGATATTTATATTTTATTTAATTGTTAAACCAACAAGATGGAGTTTTTTTTTTTTTATAAAGAGAGGCAACACTCAGGAAATACTTCCTATATTTAGTGTGTAGCTTTCTTTGGAAAGGGATAGTATAGAGATGAAAGGTGGGGAAAGATGAAGGGCTTCAGACATGGCAACACTGTAATTGCGCGAGATGATAAGTCTTAGAACAGTTGTTGCTCGCCACCTGATGGGGAGTTGGCGAACTTATTGAAGCTTTTTGGTTCATAGCCCTGATTCATTATTTTACTTCGGTGGGGTTAATTGATATGGGAACACCGAAGGTGGACATTGCGATACGCATGAGGGATAGAAAAAACTCATACATACTATTTTGATGTTGCCGGCACCGGGGATCGAACCCGGGACCTTCTGTGTAAAAGTCCAACGCGCTAACCATTACACCACAACGCCCACAACTTGCGATTTTTGGGGCTGCCCCCCTCTTAAAATATTTGTTTGGGTACAAAAATTCACCATGCAAAAAATTAGAGTTCTAGCATAACGGGAAGATGGGCCCCTTGGAAAAATGGTCATAATTTAAAAAAAAATTCAAATTTTTTTTCTTCAAAATTAAAAAAATATAAAATAATTTTTGTGTTGGGTTTAATCATAAATACTCAGATAAAAAATATTACTTTCCCAGAAAATCGCTAACTTACCCTAACTTTGTGTCAAAAAAATTAATAAATATTTTGGGGGTACCTCAAAGTGACTTTTTTGCATTTTTGAAAATTTTATTCAACAAAAATCAAAAACCTGATGTTTGCTGTCAAGTATTTTATTAAACACATCTCAAGTATTAAATAAGCCAAGTATTACGGATATCCGTTGGCAAAAATTTTTGTTAGATCATTTTGATTCTAGCGGATTTCAACGTTTTTTTTTAATTTGTATAGACTTTTTGTTTTAATAAGATTTTTGTAATATTTCATCAATGTTATTGTGTATGCTATTTTATATAATTGTAATAACTTTATTATAAAGTATAATTTTTCGTGTTCATAGTTAACCTGTGTTTTCATGGGGTCACAATTGACCCTCGAATTTTAAAGAGTCAAAAATCACAAAGATGACAAAATAAATTTTTGTTTATGTTTCTAATTGTAATTTATTTACATTTTAAAATTAATTAAAATTAATTATTTAGTATAAATTCAGACATTTGTATTCATATTAAAATTGATTTTTTTGTACATATTCAGGAGTATTTTCGAAAAACGTATTTTTAATTTAATAGTGTAAATTTTTTTCCCTCAAAATTATTATTATGGAAAAGTTTTAAGTTCTAATTTTTACTAAATTTACCTACTCGAAGACTAGAAACGGTTAACGAAATTTTTTTAGAATTAATATAAATTGAATTATTCCTTTCTTTATTTTATTTATAAATTTTGCCACAAAGCTGCATTTTTCTTACGTGGGTCATATTTGACCCCAGGTTAACATGGGTAACTATCAACAGAAAATATAGTATTTTAAAATAAAGTTATTACAATCATATAAAAAGGCATATACAAAAATATTGATGAAATATTATTAAAACCTTGTTTTAAAGTAAAAATGTATAAAAATAAAAAAAAAACTTGAAATCCCCGAGAATCAAAATGCCCTAAAAAAAAAATTTGCCAACGGATATCCGTAATACCTGGCTTATTTAATACTTGAAATGTGCTTAGTGAAATACTTGACAGCAAACACTAGGTTTTTGATTTTTGTTGAATAAAATTTTCAAAAATGCAAAAAAGTCACTTTGAGGTACCCCCAAAATATTTATTAATTTTTTTGACACAAAGTTAGGGTAAGTTAGCGATTTTCTGGGAAAGTAATATTTTTTATCTGAGTAGTTATGATTTAACCCAACACAAAAATTATTTTATATTTTTTAAATTTTGAAGAAAACAAATTTGTAATTTTTTTTAAATGATGCCCATTTTTCCAAGGGGCCCGATTTTCAAGGGCGATGCGGGACATCTTCCCGTTATGCTAGAACTCTAATTTTTTGCATGGTGAATTTTTGTACCCAAACAAATATTTTAAGAGGGGGGTACAGTCAAAATCTCATTTTTATTTTTCGCCCATACAACGAAAGACCACCCTAGTGTGCATATTATTTTGATTTTTGGTGCATATTTTTAGATTTTTGGTGCATATTATTTGGGTTTTTGTTCATATTTCGAATCAAATGCATATTTGAAGAGTACATTTTGACTGCATATTTAAAGCGTTTCCTTTTTTTAGTTGCATGATATTCCTTGCCTAATTGGAAAAATTTTGAATTTTTATTGAAGTTTTTTTACTACGCCAAAATCAGAATACTCACACTCAAATAAAAATGTGTGTAAAAAAGTATTCAAATGTTTTATATCTTTATTTATAGTTGTTGTTCTAATTTTTAGTACAAAATCATTTTTAACAATAATACACAGGAAGATCAATTCGGTTGACACATTTTTTGTCTGTGTATAGAAAAAAAATTAGTAAAGATTTTTGCTCCTGAAATTTAGACGTTGCAGAAGAAATTGCGGAAATTAGCAGAATTTTTGGTTGCTAAATAATAGTAAGATAAGAATAGGAAAAATAAATCTGTTAAATCTACAAAAATTTTATTATAATACAGCTAAGTAAATGGTAGCTAATTGATTTTTTTTTTAGAATTTTGTATGCGAATACAAATTTGCAACTTTAAAATCACCAGTCTGCAATTTTTCAGCACATAATTTGATTGATTTTATGAGCTATATTTAACTTAAATGAACAAACATTTAGCTAAAGTTTTTGCTGATTATAGCAGAGTAAATTGCTATTTTAATTAAATTATACTTCAATTCGAATATAACACAGTTTTAGTTTTGCTGTTCTTACCTTACTTGAGTTTTCCATCAAAAAACTCTGCTAATTTTCATTTCTAAGAATGCAGTAAAAAAATGTCCTATTGTCTATTAAAAAATTACAAATTTTTTTTACTGATTTTTGTTGTTGATTTTAGCAACATATTTTTCTACTTTTTAAACCTGAGTTGCTAAAATTAGCAAAATTTTTACTAATTTTTATTTCACAACTGTAAAAATAGCAGAACAATCAACGAAAAAGTGGTTAAAAATGACGTTCCAGAAAAAACTGCTAAAATTTGCAAATTTTTTGGATAAACTCTGGAAAAACAACAAAAATAAAATTATTGAATTCACAAAATTTTAGTAACATTCTAGCTGAATTTTAGTTAGTTTAAAATAGCAATTTATACTGTAAAATCAGCAAAAACTTCTGTTTAATATTTGTAGACAAAAAACCAGCAAATCAAAACTTTTTACTTTTTTTTCCTTAAATTTAGTTGAATGTATCTTTTGATAAAATCAAGAGAAATGTTTGCTAAAAAATTGTAGACTGCTGATTTCAGAAGGGAAGATTTTTATTCGTAAAAAACTACAAAAAAACATTGAAAATTTTAAATTTTTGTCTACAAATATTTACCAAATTTTTAGCTGGTTTTAACAGATTAATTTGTTAATTTCAATTAACTGAAATTTAGCTCAACAAATTTTTTTTTGCTATTCTTATCGTTCTACTAGTTAGCAAACAAATATCTGCTGATTTTAACAGTTTTTCCTTCAACCACATGTTTAACAATTTTTTAGTATTTTGAACAACTCAGGTTTAAAAAAAATAGTGAATTCTTTTTGCTACAATCAATAACGAAAATTAGTAAACAATTTTGTTATTTGTAAATAGAGAATATGAAAATGATTTTGTACTAAAAATTAGTACAAAAAATGAAAATATACAACATTTTTCTACTAACTTTTTGAAATTTAGTAAAGTTTTACTAAACCCTCAATGGAAACCGATTTGTTAAAATCAGACAATTTTTTTAACTAAAAATTAGTAAATTATTTTTAAATTTAAATTAAAATTAAATTTTTGTTACCCTTTGTTATTTTCTTTACATTTAAGATTATAAAAATGTTCAACTTGAAATAAAAATTTGCTCTCAGCTATGAAAAAATGAAATTAATAAAACTGTTTGCTTATTTCAGCAACTGGGGTTTAAAAATTAGTATTTGCTTGGCATAAATCAGCAATGAAAATTGTAATTTGTAAATAGTTTTTACTAAGAAATGTCCTTCGTACTAAAAGTAAGTAAAAAACTGTAAATTGGGATATAAAAAGTTTTACTAATATGTCTACTTATTTATTTGAGTGTAGTCTTTATTTGAATATAAAACGAAATAAAAACAGAATCGTAACATTAAAACAGGCAGCCAGCCAGTCAAACAAAAATAAATGTCTCAAATAAACCTTAACCTACAACACATGAAATTTAATTAACGTCAAAAAAATATAAATAAATTTAAGGGAATGTTCCCTATTGTGGCGTCTTTCGTTTTTTTTTTTTGTATTGTTGCATGAATATGTCAAAACTGTCATCGAGTTTAATTTCCGCTTTCACTATTTTAAAAAAGTTTCGACTTAAGAGTACACGTTTTTCTTGATTTTATTGTGTCATTTCAAAAAAAACGCCATATAAAGTATGATTCTTCATAAACAAAAAAAGTGAATAACAAGCAAGTTTTAAAGAATTTTCGGAGTAGGATATTTGTAAACAGTAAGAATTTATTTCACAATTTCGATTCCATACAATAAATAAAACAAAAATTTGACTCATTAAATATTCATAATATTCCCTTAAATAAATTTTCTTATTTTTTTTTGATTTTTTTTCAAGTTTTAGTCTTTTCTAAATGCATCACTTCAACTGTTCTTTTCTATTTTGGACAATTTTTTAATTCAATTTTATTTATTTTTTTTGTGAAACTCAGCTTTGGACGACGCATAAATTTTAATTTAAATACTTCATTTTCTAACAATTTAATATGCTTTTAGAGAGTTCTTTAATTTAGCTACACTTAAGGTACATGTTCAATAATGTGGTCCTTTTGAGTAGTTTTGAAAATTGTGATATAAAAACGACACTTTTGAATATGTTTGCAGGCAATTATTTATTTTTTTACAATGCTTCAAATTTTCAAACCTAAAAGATGGTTTTTACTTTTTCCGAACATATATATGTTTGCAGGCAAACATAATTATATTTGCAAACAAACATGTTATATTAGAAGCATGGAAAACGGAAATGTTTTCCAAACAAAAGTATATTACCAGCATTTATATTTCCAACAGGGCGTTTTTTTTCAGCGTGTAAGTTTACATAAGTTTCCACAAAAAAATGATCTATAGCCGGAAAATGCCAAACGATGTATTTGGATTTGAAATATTATACACACAGGGAAACTACACAGTGGGGTAAGCCGCAGATCTTAATGAATCATGCATATGTTGCATAGGGTTTAAGGACTGTGGAACAAAAATTAGTTTTTAGATGCACAATCTCATGTTTAGGGTATCAAATGTGGAGTCACATCTGATCCCATTTTTTGTTTTTTATGTTTTACCATGTCGGTTCAAAAGGAAATATATAGAAATTGGGTATCAAACAAAAAGTATTTCTGAGATGTATCACATAGAACAACGGTTCACAAATGGAGGTCCGTGAAATTCCAGGGATGCGTAGGAGTATTCCAGGGGGTCCGCGAAGAGTTACGACAAAATGAATGTTTATTTAAAACTAATTTTAAAAAAATTTCACAATACTTTTTACAATTTTATTTATATTTCAAATCATTAAAGAAATTGAATTGAATAATTGAAAATTTCTTTGGACTGCATTAGTTTAAACAAATTAGTAAGATAAATTCATTCTCGTCTAAAATTAAAAATTACAATAGGTCCTTTTAATAGTTCTGCAGTAAATTTGAATGTGCCTCTTACTGGTTGCTGTTACAATTGCATTCATTAACAATTTTAAAGTCTCTTCTTATAAAAAAGTCTGCGACTCTTGGTACGACTGTATTCCCCTTTTGTTTGAAATTGGCTTGACATGTAAAATTTGAATTCTACAGTTGTTTTTTATAAAAAATTGTGACTTTCAGTCTTTGAAGTAGTCTTAGGACAGTCACAGTCTTAAATTGTATTTCTAAAAATTAAAAGTTTTGTATGAAAGCAATTCTTTAAAAATAGTTTTTTTTTATTTCAAAAAATCCTAATCAAATTTTATGGCTCAAATATTAAATCTTTTTTGGAATTTTTTTAATTGTTCAAAAAATATAAAAATTGATTTGACAGATAATTAGTTTTATCCTTCCGCTGAACGAATATGGTCCGTATGTTCGTTATCATGTGAAAAAAGTGAAAGAAACTGGCATCCTCATCGATAAACCAAAGCGTGAAAAGCCAAAAACAGTGCGTACACCCGAGAATATTGCTGCTGTGGCAGAAAGTGTGCGTGAAGCGCCATCAACATCAATTCACCGTCGTTTTCAACAATTGAACATTTCGGAGACATCATTGAGACGAATTTTGCATAAAGACCTTGGTATGACGCCATACAAAGTCCAATTGGTTCAGGAGTTCAAAAAAAAAAGTTATTTGGCGGACCCTTTACAACTTTACACTTTTAATACAAAATTCATAAAATTTTCAAAATTATCTTAAAATTTCAGCGAACTTAAACATATTTTAATCCGAACACAACGAAATTCTTTCCTAAATGTATCAAAAACTCTCAATTTATGAAATCAAATAAAAGAATTTCAGAATATTTAAAGAAAAGTTAATCAACATTTTGATTCGTATTTACTCCAATAAATACGAATCTCGATTATAACGAATTCATTTTTTTGGTCCTTCTGAAGGCATCTTAATTGGGTTTTATTGCTTTAGGTTTTTGGAATGTTTTTTTTTCATTTAAAAATGTAATTTCAGTTTATTTCTTTACTTTTTATTTATTAAATATACACACAAAGAAAAATTTAGCTATTCGCCAACTGATATTCGGTTACTACGACTAAAATTCGGTTATTTCGAATTTCAATCGGTTTGTACAATTGAACTATAGTTTTCACAACAAAGTTCGGTTAATTTAACTGAATTTTAGTTGCAACACCCAAAATATTGAGAAATCGAATGTAAATGTAGTTGTGCTAACTGAATTTATAAGTTGTTACCATTAAAATACACTTTTTAATTCGCTTGACACTTTATTTCTCTGCGCGTATGAAAAAAAAATTTTTGGGGGGTCCGTGAGCCGGTGGAAATGAGTCAAGGTTTCCGCGAAGCAAAAGTTGATGGGAACCTGCTATAGGATATAAAAAAAAATTAATAAATTCTTAAACAAAAAAGTTTTGTAGAGACTTCAAACGCATTTTTACCCCCTAAAAATTAGATTACGCATGTATGGTTACATCGCAAATATTTTTAGTTTTGTCTCCTCTATCCCCCTTATACATGTTTTATTAAAAGTTGTGGTTCACTGTGTATTTTAATTATTTTAGCTTTTTATATAGCCGAAATACCAGGTGTAGGACCACATAAGGGAACATTCTCTAACTATTATAAAGATGGGGAAAATCATGAAAAGATTAAAATGACGTAGTCTATAAAACAGACAAACTAAATTCGAACACATTTATTTACTACAAAATACAATAAGTGCAAATGCACTTAGGGTGTTCTAACCGGGAAATGTGGGGAAAAAAGTTCTTAGAAATTTGAAGACCTAAAAATTTATAAATTAGTCTCCAAAATCTTCCAAAAAAACGGGACTGGCCGCACAGTGGGAAAAAGTATTAATCTAAAACAAAAAAACACACAGCTCACATCTAAGCTGTTTATCTGATCTATATAAAATTTGAGGAAAACTACCTCAGATGGATCACATCTTCTAAAAATATTCTTAAAAATGCAATAAAATCTGTGCCTCATGCCGATTTTGATTATTTTTTTTTTGTATATCAATAGATAGAAATTTTTGCAAACCCTATAAAAAAATCTAATATCTGTTTATATTGTTGTATCTAGTTCTGTCTGTAGCAGAAATAATATTTTACAAAAACAAAAAGTAAACAATATTTATTTATTATTTAGGTGAGTGTGCTAACAAGGAAGGACCGCTGATGGGTTCCCTCCGATTGCAATAAAATTTGGTTATATGGTAGACGGGTCAAAATGAATAAGAATAAGTAGCCTTTTAGCTGCCCAATTTTACGTTTTGAGTTAAAGTTTTGGGTATAAAATAACCCAATTGTGTATAGTCAGGCTTTTGCAAAGAAACAATATAAGTTTGTTATAATTTTTATTAAAAATAAAAATTATGTTTTTTTCGACCTTTAATTGTGCAATGAAAATGAAAATTATTCAAGTTCGAGGCCATACTCTATATTTCTTCATTAGGATATTGTCCTAATAATAAATTTGAAAAAAAAACTCTATAGATTATTTGTTAGGACAATATCCTAATGGAGAAATATAGAGTATGGCCTCGAACTTGAATAATTTTCATTTTCATTGCACAATTAAAGGTCGAAAAAAACATAATTTTTATTTTTAATAAAAATTATAACAAACTTGTAAAAAAGGCAAAGTACCGCCTAGTTTACTTCCCCTGTTTTGTTTACAAACTAAACAAAATATAAAAAGGAGAGAAAAACAAAAAAACGTGTATTGAATATTCACCAGAGGTGGATCTTGCACATCAAACAAGTTTTCAATTTATTTTTTGATCAATGGTTATAATCTTTAACTTCAAACTCATATGTATATTAGTTCTCATGTAGTGAGTAAACTAGTTCATATGAATGTTTGATGTTTGGCATGGGATTGTTACCGCTTTCAAAACGTGTTCTGATGATGGGAAAATAGAAAATTCCCGAAATAGATCAATCAACACATTCCTGAAAGGGTCAAATAATAAATTTGAAAACAAAAAACTCTATAGATTATTTGTTAGGATAATATCCTAATGAAGAAATATAGAGTATGGCCTCGAACTTGAATAATTTTCATTTTTATTAAAGAAACGATATACTAATTTTGGATTAAATTAAAGGTATTTGGATGACCTATCCATTGGTAGGGGAATGTGACGTACCATGAAATGATTGATATATTAACAGCTATATCTCTGCAGAAAACACATATAAAAGATTAGTTGAAAGTGAGATATATTTGTATCTTGAAACGTTAATTTTTATAATGAAAATATGCTATTTTTCGACCACGATTATCTGTTTTTATTCAGTTAAAAAAAGGGTCAGTAATAAATTTACACCCATTTAAATGGCCATTTAAAATGACTTTGTCAATATCCTCCTTTAATGATACAAAGGTAGAATAATGTGCATTTTTTGGTATTAAGCGGCATTTTTTGTATTACGCGGCTTTTTTTGTATTAAGAAAATTTTTTTTGAAAATTTTTAATTTTTTGTTTAAATTATTATAGTATTAGGTATAAAAGTTGTTTGTTGCAATTTGAGAAAAATTAGATACCTTTTACCCGAAGTGCCCCGCTTCCAAAGTTTTCGATTTTTGAAAATTTTTTTTAAAATTCCTTTAATAAATAAATGCCTTGCGACTTGGGAATGCAAAATCCCGCACTTTTTCATTTACCGGAAATGCGGAAAATTTTGAATTTCTGGGATTCCGCTCGAAAAATAAATTATAAAATTATTTCTATTAAATCATATTTTTTTTATTCAAAATGTCTTACACGACCTGATATTTGTTATGAAAATACGTCTCCATTATAAATATGGTTTTTTTTTTGAGAATTTTCAGTTTTTCTTACGTCTGAATGAAATCAATTTTACAACAGCAATTCCTTGAAATCTTAAAGTTTGATTTAAACAAGTTTCAGTATAAAAATTGTAAGTTTAAAAAAATAGAAATAAGTTTATGAAAAATGGTAAAAACAGAAAAATTAAAAATCAATTAATATTAATGATTTCAGTGCCTTTGGACAATTGCCATTTTTATAATGGCAACATTTTTTGGAACGATCTAGAGAAACTTTGATTGTCTAAATCAAGGTCGAAGACTAAGATTAACGTTGAAGTTAATTGTTTCGATGAAATTATAATAATAAATTATTTTTTTAAAAATTTGTTTAATTTTTTTTTTTATTTGAAAATGTATTGTCAAAAATCCTGGGATTTCAGCTTTACTTTTCGAAATATTCGTGAATTTTACTTTTACCAAAAATATAGTTTTTTCTTTAAAATTTCTTAGTAATTCATAAACCTGAATAAACTACGAATAACTTTTAATATGATTTTAAAGTATGGCATTTGAGCATTAAATACCATATTAATTAATTAATTGCGATTGGGTGAAGGATGTAGGAAATCCTTGCAATTAAAATGAAAACTTCACTTATTTATATTTTTTTGTTAATATTATAAAATCTCTTAATTGAATTTACAAAATTTTAGTACATGATGTTAATATATATTCCACTTAAATAATTTTAGCGAAAGAACGATCACTTTTATATTAAAATTTTCCGAAAATCCAATCTGAAACTAAAAACTTTTGACATTTTTTAAAAATTAATTTTGTATTTATTTAATATGAGGAAAATAAAAAAGAATACATTTTTGAAATTGTTATTTTTTAAGAAACCGCAATTCAATGAAATGGAACTTGGTTGGCATTAAGTCGAAAACATGTGTTAAACATATTTGAATGTTTTTATTTGAATTTTATTAGAATTTGTCACAGACTGCATATTTGTAAGGCATAAAAATATAAATTTTTTTTGTTGTTTAAGCAATATTTTTCTTAAACTAAAAGAGAAAGTACTAGAGTTTTTTAATAAATTAAGTAACCAGTGATGTTCGCTAAAGGTACGTATTAAAGTATTGGATCTTCTTATCATTTTATATATTTTGTTAACGAAATCGTGAAAAATGAAAAATATCAAATTTAAATAGATCCACAGATAATATTATCTTACTTTTCAATGTGTACTATATTAAATTAAAGGGCATAGTTAATACTATTTGAATGTTGCAAAAAAATTGCGTTATGATTAGAAATTTTGTATTTATTTTATAAAAAAGTTTATCAAAAAATTTAAATTTCCCAAAAAAGTGATTTGCAAATATTTTTTTAACTATAGTTAACTTTAAAAATGTAAAGACATATTCGATATCTGCATTCAAAAGTCTTTTTGAAATGATTGGTCACATCCCCGAAGTTGAAAAAATGACTAATGGATATATTCAGAAACCTTCCCTTTCATAAAATCAATGAAACTTTAAATTTTAAGGCTAAAGTTAATGTACGGGACTAAAAATCTATTTTTCAGTCTATTTTATAGATCAGGTTCATTTTAAAGGCAATAAATAAAGAGGAATTTTAGTCCTATTATATTTACTAGAATTAGGTCCTTAATATAGGTGTCTTTTAAATGCCAGTAAGTTAAAGACTTTTTTTAATGTTGAAAATTGAATAATAATCAGTTTTCGTGTTTTTTGTAGACGTATGCATGGAACTTTCTTACGATTACCGCTTATTTGGTAAAAATGATCAATTATCAATTATTACCTACTTTATTACTACATTCAAAGTTTTTCAGGGCTGTGCTCAGGGGCCGAGCTATGGGCCATTTTTAATATCGCATACTGAAATTTTTTAAATTCTGTTAATTTCATATGACACTGTGGCCATATTTTAAGAGGAAACGAGATCCGACCTGGTGCATTAGGTAAACACTTGATCCTACTTTATTACTGCATTCAAAGTTTTTCAGGGCTGTGCTCAGGGGCCGAGCTATGGGCCATTTTTAATATCACATATTGAAATTTTTAAATTCTGTTAATTTCATATGACACTGTGGCCATATTTTAAGAGGAAACGAGATCCGACCTGGTGGATTAGGTAACCACTTGATCCTACTTTATTGCTGCATTCAAATGTCAGGGCTGTGCTCAGGGCTGTGCTCATTTAACAGCTGATGGTAAAATTGACTGAGAATGAGAGAGAATAGAAATTGCTAGTGTTATCATTCCTGGGTCAATTTCAATAAAATGGAATTTAACTATGGAATTTATCTTCACACACATCCACTATTCTGTTGCCAAATTAATATTTGGAGCTCTTACGGGATTTAAAGTTATGGATAAAAATCTAAAAAAAGATACTAAATACAGTAGAAAAAAAGATTTACATAAAAAAAATAATGTATTGAAAAAAAACAAAAGAAAAAACAGTTCTGCAAAAGTAGTTGCACACAATTGCCCTTATCTTTTTAACGGTTTAGGCTACAGAAGTTATTAATACCTCATTTTTAAGGTACTTAAATTGTGATTTTACTGGTTCACAAAAATAATTCACTTCTTGACTGTAAAATGCATTTTTTTTTTCAAAATCCGTAGTTCAAACCGCTGTATTTAAAAAAACTGGATTTCTAAATTTTTTTTTAAAAAAATTTATATTATATTATATTATTATATTAATTATAAATTATTCTTCTATGCAGTCACCAAATCCCTATGTGATACTCCTTCATGTTTCTGAGTTATCAGCTTTTTAGTTAAATTTTTCTCATTTTTATTCATAAGTCAGAATACCGTAACATCTCCACGTAGGGATTTGGACACGGCATAGGGAACTAATTTTTAATTAACATATATTTTTTACAAAATCGAGTGGTTGATTTTTTATGTTTTCAGTCTAAATAAGTGTACCAATATTGAATCCAATGCTTTAATAAAATTGAATTTATTAATATTTTTTTAGGTATGAATAAAAATATTGAACTTATGCATTTTTAATTGACTTCAAAATGTTTCGGAAAATTTACTTTTGGCGTTTCAAGGTACACCACCCCGTTTTTCTCTGCGTCTATTTAACTTATGTACAATGTACACCACTTTCCCCTATGCAAAAAAAGCTAAAGCTTTGAAAACAAAAAGTTTCGAACAACTTTAAACCCCATTTGTAATACCTAAGTATGCGATTGGGCAGGTAAGTATGTTTCATACCAATTTTTTTATTATTAGCGTCCCCTCTATCTTATATCCGAATTTCATCGAAGTCTGGGGGATCCACTCAACAGGCTTCCCTTGTAAGTATAAAAATATTCTTGATTGTGTGGGTGTGAGTAGATTTTTACACTGCAGTATCATTAATTTATTTAACAAGATATAACACCCCAGGTGAAAATATTCATATGTTATCATACACATATGTAATTGCATACATGTTCAAATCCAAAAATTGAGGATATATGATCATATATGGCTCATAAATGACCATTATCATATATGTTCAAAGTTTGATATTTCCAATATTTTTCATATATTTAAAACAAATTTTTTTTTTAACCTTTTTAATTACCTCCCGGAAAGCCGCTAATTTTTTAGAGAAATGCCAAAAAAATACGTTGCCACTTACAATATTTTACATCTTAAAGAAAAATAAGTGCCTTTTTATGTTAACTTCATACAAAAATTTATTGATGTTGCTCAGTCCTTGATTGAATTGTTTTGGTTGCAACATTCCGGAACTTCGTGTGGCAATTTCATTTATATTCAAATATTTTTTTAAAAAGAAACAATCATATTTTAACAAATAGAAAAAAATAATTTCTTCTAACTTTTTTTATATTGTTGTTTATATTTTGACAGAAATTTCAAACAATTTGATAACAAAAACCAACCAAAAATACGCAAGAAAATTGGAAAATTCAAAATGATAAATTTTTTATTGAGATTTTTAAGTAAACCATTCCCAGTACACAACAAAAAGTTCGTGGTTTAGAAAACCGCGACACAACAAAATATGTGTATGATATGCAGTGTTGTCGGAACTTGACATATATTTCGATACATGATATCATATATTGACATATGCGAACTTTTTGTATGCATGTATGAACCCATATATGCTTCCAAACATTGCATACATCTTCATAGATGTTGTTATATGAAACAATATAAGCTCATGCATGGAATCATGAATGTTCATATACATATTACCATATATTATCATTTTCACCTGGGAAAATAATTAGTAGGGAACAGAAGTTCATGCAAATGCATGTTTTTTCCATCAAGTCCGAGAATATGATATATAAAAATCTTTGCGAATCAAAGAATTCGCTTTAAAATCGCATCTATTCGATAGTGCATATTTTGCTATAAATGTATATTTTTGCATAATTTGCTTTACATGCTTATTTTTTTGCATATTTAACTTATTTTTCTTTAAATTTTTTTTTTTTTTTTTTTAAAAAGAGAGGCAACACTCAGGAAATACTTCCTATATTTAGTGTGTTGCTTTCTTTGGAAAGGGATAGTATAGATATGAAAGGTGGGGAAAGATGAAGGGCTTCAGACATGGCAACACTGTAATTGCGCGAGATGATAAGTCTTAGAACAGTTGTTGCTCGCCACCTGATGGAGAGTTGGCGAACTTATTGAAGCTTTTTGGTTCATAGCCCTGATTCATTATTTTACTTCGGTGGGGTTAATTGCTATGGGAACACCGAAGGTGGACATTGCGATACGTATGAGGGATAGAAAAAACTCATACATATTAATTTGATGTTGCCGGCACCGGGGATCGAACCCGGGACCTTCTGTGTAAAAGTCCAACGCGCTAACCATTACACCACAACGCCCATATTTTTAACTAGTTTTGCATTACATTCATATTTTTATTGCATTTTTCTTGTTTCTCTAAAAAAAATCTCTATTTTATTTTATATTTAACTAGCTGAAGTACACACAGAGAAATAAAGTGCCCACCGAATTGGAAAGTGTATATTAATGGTAACAACTTATAAATTCAGTTAGTACAACGATATTAACATTAGATTTCTGAATATTTTGAGTGTTGCAAATAAAATTCAGTTGCAGTAACCGAATTTTATTGTGAGAACTAATTTTAAGTGGTGCCAACCATCTGAAACTCGGAATAACGGAATTTGAGTCGTAGTAACCGAATTTCAGTTGGCAAATAGCTTAATTTTTCTCTGTGTGTACCCGGTGTTTCCCGGGTCAACTGTGATTTTTGAATACAGAAAAATTTTTAAGCTAGGAAATATACGACTTAATTCGTTGTGTTTTGCAGAATCAGTTAGGATTTTAACGTTAAACTTGAAATTAAAGATTTCATTTGAAATTTATGAAATAAGGTTTTAGTGTTTCAATCGAATGTGTGATGAATTAATTTAAAGCATTAGGATACACAATGTTTTTGGTTTAACCGTCAGGGGCATATACATAGGTAGAGGTTTCGTGGGCTGCCAAGTCTTGAGCATGCAACATATGAGAAACATGGATACTCTAGGTTAATATTCGCTACCTTAAGTGATTGTCCCTGTGCCTTATTTTCGCATGTTGCTGCTTAAATGTCTCAGACGTTCGTCTAAGGCAAGCTTTCTTAGCTTGTGCTGTGGTACCACCTAAATGTGATCGTTTTTTCGGAGGCATGGGTTTTTATTGGTTTTAGCACATAACTAACGCATTTACAAAATTACAAAATATTTTGTCTTAAAAGATGTTGAATACAAAATGATGCTTTCAGTAGTAATTTACGACTATAAATCAATGTGCTTTATCAATAAAGATGTCTCATATTGATTTAAGTGCATGGTTTCGAAAAAGTTTATCCTTAAAGAAATTTTTTTTTGTTTTTTTAATGGACTTGCTATTATCATAAAGACATTGCGAAAAAATCAGTACGAGGAAAAAAAATTCTTAAAACCTAAATGGTTTTTAATAAAATGTTTTGATTGAATTTAATACTTTCAAATTCAAAAAATAAGCTTTATTGAAAATAGTGGAATTTTTTGATTTTGATGTTTTTGATCTAAAGTCGGTATTGAAGTGGGCTGTGGTAATGAAACTTTTACTGAGGCCTTCCTCGGAAAACGTAGAATATAGTAACTTCAAAGAAATTCGTTAAAACTTTCTTAGAAGTTTGTATTCGAAAAAAACGAAAAAAGTTGTAAAAGGTGAAAAAAATGTTAATTTTACATTTTTTGTCAAAAGTAGGCGTAAAAGTGGGCGTGGTCGATGAAAACTATACTACGATCTGAGTTGAGGTCCGAGGATTATTCGTGCTAAATTTGAGGAAAATCCGTTGAGAATTGCAAATTTGTATAGAGAACAAACAAACAGAAAATGAGTTTTATATATATAGATAGATATGCAAATTGGAAATGAGATAAACAGTTTTAAGTAGATTTTTAGGTGTGCAAGACTAACAATTGACTTTAAAATTTTGCTATAACTGCTTAAAAATATGAAAAATTATTAATTTAATTTGCCTCCTTTTTCACGTTTTTTTTTTTTTTTTTTTTTTATTTTTCTTTGTAACTCTCGAAGTCTCAGTTCAGCTTCTTAGAAGACAGATGTTATATAAACACCGAAAATCTATACACATCAAAATACACCGATCACAAACATTACCGCTCAACCGGTAATTTTCTATATTTAAAAACAAATAAATTTAATTTTACATTTGAAAATATATAAAAACCTATCTCCAGGGTATTTATATAAATAAAGATTTTATTTAAGTTTATTTAATCTTAATATGACTTGTGCGCCCCGGTAGGCTAGTTGGTAGCGTGCTGGCTTATCAGTGCGTGGGTCGTGGGTTCGATTCCCACCAGAGGCACTTGTTTGTTTTCGCTACAACGCGCCGAAGTCCATAGTAGCTAGTGCTCGGTTAGGGTAATAGTATATAATTTGTAATTATATGATTATTAATTAATAAAAAAATAAAAAATATGAAATTAAGAAACCAATGAGACAGAATTTTTTATGTTTCTGTTTTTTATATAATTAAAAAAAAATGAAGTGCTTATTTATTTTAATTTTAAGTGCATATTTTACGATTTTATATGCATATTGTATTCGCCTAAAACACACTTTTTAAATTCATGAAGTCCCTGTCCCTGATAATTGGTAAAGACCTTACACCAGATCTACGCAAACACCCACTTACCCCATTATCTCATACCCAACCTATCACCCAACCACCCACAATAATGTATATACATCATTTTGCTGTAACAATTGTTGCTGATTTTACAGTTGTCCTTTTCACTCAACATTGTTGTAAAAACATTTGTTGGTAAATAAATATTCAGAAATAAACATTATTATTTGTTTAAAAGCAATACAATTTAACATTTTATCTGTTATCATGCCAATCAATTAAAAAAAAAATTAGTTTTTCAAAAAAAAAAAAATACCCTACAGTTTTAAACATTTATTAAAATGAACTCAAATAAAAAAAAAATAGTAAACCGTAGTTTTTGAAATATTTTTATTTTTTAATATTTAATATTTGACTTTTTTGACTATAGCTCGATTTAAGATCAATCTACTTTGGCCAGTCAAATTGCAAAACAAATATCATTTAATGCGTAAAATATCTTTGGACGTATGAGAAGAAAAAAATATACAATGGACGAAATAATTATAAGTTCACCTATAAAAATGTGATTTTTTTCTAAAATATTTGCACTGTTTGAAAGTTTTCCTACCATATAAAAATATCAATAATACCAGCAGATACACTCTGGAAGAAAACTTCATCATATTGATGACATTGTTTCATAAATCGTTTGTCATCAATTATTCATCATATTTATGAACTTTTCATAAATATTATAAGGTAATTTATACAAATTTATGACAAACGTTTCACAAACCTTCATCACTTATCACTTCATAAAAAAAGTTTCATAAACTTTGTGAAAATAAATTTTTGCTTTTAATTGAAATTTTTATTTATAATTTATTAAATACAATTTGTAATTTAGACTTTTTAAAACTCAAAAACTATCAGAAATTATTTGAAATTTTTAAACATAAATTAAATGTACTCAATTTTAAATAGAATTTTTTGAAGTTTATCTAATGGAAAATTATATTTTTGAATTTCAAACGGAATTTTTTATTAATTTATTTGGTATTATTAACTTCACCGTTTCAGTTTTAAAATAACGGTGTTGATTTATCACGCTGAAACCAAACGCGGTATGAACGATTTAAAACAATGATACCACAAAGTATAATTACCCTGAAATTTAAAAAATTTGAATCTGCTATTTATTTAAGTTCGAAGTCGAAATATATGCCTTACACCGTTAAATTGTTCTATAAATTTCTGTTTCGGTATTACAACAGTTTTATAACGGTGTTTTTCGAATTTGGACCGAAAAAATAGCAAACTCAAAACGTTAAAATATGAGAGAATTTACCGCTTATAGTGTCCCTGTTTTAAAATGTTCACATCGGATTTAGTTTTGGCATGATAAACCAGTACCGTTATTTTAAAACTGAAACGGTGGCCAACCACCGTATATGAGCATCTTTTGCAAATATAAAATCACATATACCTTCATATATGACAATATACATATATGTCTTTTAGAATATATGCAATGGCAGTTGCTTTCTTATATGCCCATATATGAAACATATATTTCCATATTTTTATCAACCATATATGAACATACTTGTACTTATATGAACTTTTTTAACCGGGTCTCCAAAAATTTTGTTGTATTTGAGCTAAATTTTAGTTAATTGAAAGTGACAAATTAATCTGTTCAAAACAGCAAAAAAAATTTGCTTGATATTAGTAGACAAAAAAAAAATTAGCCAAATATTTAAAATTTTTAGTCTTTTTTGATTTTTTTGCAAATAAAAACCTGCCTTTTTGATATCAGCAGTCTACCATTTTTTTAGCAAATTTGTCTGTTGATTTTGGCAACATATACTGTAATTAGCATACAACTAAATTTAAGGATTATTTCATTAAGTGTATATTTAACCCTTTGACTACAAAACTTAAACTGCTGGAAAATTTGCAATTTTTTTCGGATTCGATTTTATTACTCCAACATTTCTAAATAAAAGTGTTATCAAAAATATTTTTTCAACTCCTTCTATGCAAAAATCCATGGGATATATACTTATATCCCATTTGTCGTCAACGGTCATAATAAGTGAGCAATTTACCCAAGTAATAGCGAAAGCAAAGTCGATTTATTTTTTTTTATGTCATAAGTCACATAAAATCAACCACTCAATTTCCTTCACCATTTTCTGATTTCAACCAAACTTGGTATAGAAGATGTACATCATATAACTATAACCTCGTTCAAATGCTAATCAAATCAGCTAATCCCAGCTGATCTTGAAATATCGAGTTTCCAAATATGAAAAATAGTCGAAAATTTAAAAAATATTTCACATCTTTTTAACGGCTTAAGTCACCAGAGTCATTGATACCTCATTTTAAAACTTCTTAAATTGTGGTTTTACTAGTACACACAATTTATTCACTTTTCCACTACAAAATGCATTATTATCAAAAACCGCGGTTCAAAAAGCTGCATTTCAATAAAACTGTTTTTTTTAAATTTTCAAAAAAATTTATGTTGATTAAAATTTATTCCAATAGGGGATTAAAAGTTATGGATACAAATCTAAAAAAAGATACTAAATATACACACAGAGAAATAAAGTGCCAACCGAATTGAAACGTGTATTTTAATGTAACTTCAGTTAGTACAACGATATTTACATTAGATTTCAGAATATTTTGGTTGTTGCAACTAAAATTCAGTTGAATTAACCGAACTTTGTAGTGAAAACTGGTGTTCAATTGTACCAACCGACTGAAATTTGTAATAACCGAGTTTGAGTCGTAGTAACCGATTTTCAGTTGGCAAATAGCTAAAGTTTTCGCTGTGTGTAGTAAAAATAAAGATTCACATAAAAAAAATATTTGTTCAAAAAATAAATATAAAAGTTTTGCAAAAATTTGTTATTTTAACAACGTCAACTATGGGGAATGGGACCGGTTCTGCGTGTGCCACAGGATCGGTTCTGCTTCGTGCCAGAGACCGGTCCTCTGCTAAACCCTACCATATGTAAACAACTGACAACTTTAACATTGGCTCGTCATATGAGGGGGTGATTTGTCCTGCCACATAGTGGCATGCCACAGGAATAACCAAAGTTGGGCATACCACAAGACTGTCGCAAAAGGGCCATGTAGTGTAAAATAAACGAAAACTAAACAGCTTCCAATGGGTAAAATTCTGGCCAACTGGCTTTTTCTTGTTAATAAGCATTCTGGTTAAGTGGTATGTCCTCCCTTTACCAGTCACTTTTAGGTCAATTGACTCCTCATTCCCCATAGGGTCGTTTTCAAAAGTGAATTTTGAAAAAATGCATTTTAACTTCTAAAAATTTGTTTAAAGCACGACATCTGTGGCCTTAAAATGTGGTATCAATGAATTACGTAGCTTTAACCGTTACAACGATATATACGACGATTAAGTAAGACTACTTTTGTTAAATTTTCGATTTTTTTTCTTCAAATTTTAAAACGCTCTATTTCCACAACCGTTAGAGCTAACAACCCAAAACTTGTACGATGACTTAACTGTATGACACTTACTTTTAACCTTTGGTTAAAAATGAAGTGGCTAGAGGTCGATAATTGGATATTTTTTAATAGTTTTATTTGGATTGACACATGTTTTTTAATTAATTTGCTATGCTTAACATGAATATGTCAAAAATTTTAAAATAGCTTGAGTCGTAAATCGATTTTTTGACTGTAGTTCTAAAATATCCGTTTTATACGATATTTCAAAATTGTGAAGAGATAGAACGATTTGTAGACCAGAATTGGAATCAGAAGATACAAATCTATAAATATCACTTTTTATAAATTAAATAAAAATTGGTTAAATTTCTATACGAACAGAAAATAAAAAATAACTGAACAAAAATCTAATCTTTATTAAGCTTTGACGACCACTGGGATATATGATATGTATATGTCCCATATTACGTCATGTCCTGCCAAATGTTTAAACCCCTAAGTACTTTGGGGTCACCCTATTAGTGGTTGGTATGATCTGAAAGCTACTCTATCCTTTGTACATGCACATCACACTCGGAAACATCGGTTAAAAAGTGTTGCTAAACAACAAAATCTAAAAATGGAACATATATCTTCGTAAAAGGGTTAAAATATCTGGAACGTTTACCATTTCTTCACTATTTTTTTTTTTTAATATATATTTTTTTTTTTGTATTTCCCATGATTCCTAAGGCCCATCAAAATCAACCGACTGTAGTTTTCCTAAACACTTTTGTTTAGTATAAATATTTACATACATTGAATTTTTTATGTTTTATTACATTGTAAAAATAATATGTAAACAATATGGTATGATAGTGTTGTCATAATAAGAACAAGGTTGCCATATTTTCAAAATAGAACTTTTACAAAAATCATTCATTATTTATTTTGATTGACAAGGCTTTTTAAGGTGTAACAATTAAATGAAAATTAACAAAAGAAAAAATTTTAATTAAAATTAAATATATTTTAAATTAAAATTTATGTATATAACCTAACTTTAGATGCGTCTTATTTCCCAATGTTTTATGAATTAAGAGGACTTGGGAGATTCATTAACTGAAAAAGTAATCGTTGCTTAGTGAAAAGTGAAACCAATTTTTTCTATAAGGTTTTTGCACCGTTTAATAGAATTGAGTTTTGAGAAGAGTATTTGAAAAATGGTGTAATTTTATAGAGTTTGAAGTATAACAAGTTGATGTCAGCAAACCAATTAAGGGATGCGAACATCACAAACTTATAAAGAATTGGTGTACATTGTTTGAAAAAGTATTTTTTTTTGAGTCTCACATTAATTATATTTGAAATTTGTTAGCGTATTGCGTAAATAGTATCTAGAGTGAATCCTTACGACGGATTAAAATGATAAAGTGCTCAAAAGTTGAATTTGTTCATTCATAGCGGCAACAGCGGCAATTTTTTCCCCAGCACATTTTGCTTTGTGGCAACTAAAGCGCTGTATAAATTCTTCCAAAACATACTTCAAATAAAAAATTTGAATGAGCTTAATACTAAAATCAAAAAAGTATAAAAAAATTCGAATGACTTAAAATTTTTTAAAGCAATCACAATTTTTATAACCTCAAAAAGTATCCTTATATACAATTTTTAATTTTGCAAATTTAAAAGCATTTAATATGATAGAAAATAAATAACCCTAAACCGCACTAAATACACTCTCATGAACTTTTCCATAAAAAATCAACAGTTATTAAAAAGTTTAATCGGTAAAGTTGTTTTTCAATGGAATATACAGTTAAATTACCTAAGAAATATATTTTTTAACTTTCTGTCTGTTATTCAATAAACAAAATAACCAAAAAAACGGACTTTCGTTGTGAAAGGCGTGGTAGAGAAGAATGAGTGTATTTTCTAAAAATTATAACTACATTGCAAATTTTCAATTTTTTCCTGAATCAGACTGCGCAGTTTCTGGTATTGAACCTTCGTCAGTGACCCTGTTTTTTGAATAATGTAATATTTGTTATGTTTTTATTTGTTCGATTGCGTCTATATGAAATTTTCTGTGCAATCACTGACCGTGGTATAGATAAACTGATTTCTAATGCCACATGCACTCGCACTACACGTTAGACAGAGCGCTTTAGCCCTCTGAGCTATCGTCTGGTCGAGCTTTGTTGTGATTAAAACTAGTTTTATTCAATACACGGTGTTTTTGTTCTTGCATACCTAATCTCAGAAGTACAACTCCAACAACACAACAGTTCTATTTTTAGAAACTTACCTCACTCTAATGTCCACTGTTTTCCCATATGTTGTAAGTGATGCCATATCTATGATATATTCGATAGATGGCGCTTACGTAGTTAGGAAAGAATTGCCTGAGAGCAAACTTTGATTTTTGTTTGAATTTTAACGTCTTTTTCAGACAATTGCAATTAATACTATAACTTTCGTTAATAGTTAAAATATTCAGTTAAAATTTTCTATTTAAAACAAAAAGTTGTTATATTATATTGAGTATTAAAATAAGCGAAAACAATCTACTGTTTTTATGGATTTTCTCAATTAAATTTTCAACAGTTGAAAATAAACTAAAAAATACAATTGTTTTAAACGAAAAGTAAGTAGTTCTGTAACTGATTATCAGTTAATTTAATTTTTATATTCAGTAGTCTTTACGGGAAAAATATTGTGTGTGTATCATTAAAACGGGAAAAATTCGTGTTTTCCAATATAATCGCTGTTTTATTTATAAGTGTATATCAAAACATTTTTTTTTGTGTATTTTAATATTTTATTGGTGGTGTAATATATATTTTAAAATGTGATAAATGGAATGGGATCTATAAATTGATGTAGCTTTTATTTAATCTAAGCAAAAACTATAATTTTAATATGTTTAATTTGCGTAAACTTAAAACCGAAGTAATTTTTGCTCCGTTAAAGATAAATTATTAACGCGAATGTATTTAGCATGTTTAAATATTAGCCGAACATTTTTAAAGTTCCACATATATTTTTTGACTTTTGACAAAACACCATAAGTCAGTTAAACAAAATTTTGCAAAATTTTTTTAATTAACATAACTTTTAAATAAAAATATAAATACAGTCTGGTCCACACATTTCCACACGTTATATAACAAAAGATATGAGACCTTTCGAAATTTTATTAATTTTCGTTTAACAAAATAACTCCTCAATTTTTCAATGCAAAAAGATTAATTTTAACTAGAAAAGAACAAATTGTATTTGTTTTTACGGGCAAAGGTTCCGGTCCCAAGTAAAAAGCTGTACATGCTCCAAGGTGACAGATACCGATTCTTGACCGGACTTTTTAATTGACCACGATCACAGAGCGTTTTGCTTTTATATTGGCTAACAGTCAACATATACACTTCGTTGCATAACTATAATTACAAAGGATTTTTGCTATTTTTTCTAATATTACAAGCATTTTTTAAAACTTACAACTGATCTCTTATTATGTAAAATTTAAGAGACTACACTAAGGGAACTTCTGCTTTAAAAATATGTAATTGTTTGGGTTGTAATACAGTTCGTTATTTTTAATGTAAATGTCAGTAATTTGTAGAACAAATAAAATTTTTTACAAAACTTGTATGTTGTTCATTTAAAAAAACAACCCACATCAAATGACTGTTTTATGATTTTACATTCATTTTTTGCAGTTGTTTTATGTTATTTAAAAAAATAAAAAAAAAAATGTTTGTTTATTTTTTACTACCATGTGATTCATTTTTACTACAATTGTTAGTAATTTTTTGAACATTAAAAAAGAAATGACAATGTTAGTTGAATTTACTGTAATGTAACTCGTCCTTTCTTTAAGTGAAATTTCATTTGTTTTCAACTACATTTGCAGTGGTCTTTACCTACATAGTATTCTAAGTATACTTAATTGATTTAAGAGAAAAATTGTGTAATAATATTTTGTTAGTGTTTCATAACTATAATTAAATATAACGGTAAATAAAGAAGAAGAGCAAGAGCATTTGTAATTATAGTTATGCAACGCAATGTATTTATCTTAAATTTAGTAGAATGTAAATAATAGTATATTTTGTTAAAATCAACAGAAAGTTTTGCAAAACAAATTGTAGATTGCTGATTTCAGAAGGTCGGATTATTATTCGCATTAAAAAAATCTAAAAACAAAAACTATAAAAGACGTGCACAATTTCAAATTTTTTTATAAGCTTTTTTGTCTACTAATATTTAGCAAGTTTTTTTGCTGATTTAATTTGTCACTTTCAATTTATTACAATTTACTTCAAATATAACTAAACATTTGTTGTTTCAACTGTTTTATATTTTCTATTCTTATCTTACTAATATTTAGCAAAAAAAATCATCCATTTTTAGCAGTTTTTTCTGCGATGTAATATTTAACCCTCTAACGCCTGACGATGACATTTGTCATCGTTTATAAAATTGAACCCAAATGCTTCGAATGAGTGTTTTATACTTAGAAATTGATATAGTTCGATATAAAAGTGAATTAGCTAAAAGTTTTGCGAAGAAACTGTTCGTATTCAGTGCACTGTTAAAACGCGAGAAAGCTTTAAAGTTCAAATTTTGTAAAAATTCAAAAAATAATTATTTTTTAATTAACTGAGATTTGCAACAACTAAAACACTTATTTAAGTTGATTTAAAACTCTTGAAAATTAAGTATAAGTAAGATTGAAGTATTACCTTTAATAATCAGTCCTTATTTTTCTTCAAGGACGAACAGGATTTTATCAGGATATCTCTAAAGGACATTGTCTTAACTTATAAAGTAATGGACGGATCGTTTTGAAATTTGGTATAGAGAAGACAATCAGTAATAGTAGCAAAAGTCTTAAGTTTGTACAAAAAATATTGAAGTTAATATACTTTTTCGCCCAATTTCGCATTTTGCACAAAGGGAAAATCGCCATATCTTCTTAAAAAGAAGCACAAAAAAGTTTATTTTTGGATTGTGGTTATGTCTTGGTAAGAGCAATAATTTTTGGTACAAACTTTTGTTTTACTTGCATTAGTTTTCGAGATAAATTTTAAATTATTTTGCTCATATCGCCGAAAGTAGTCAGCGAAAAACATTTTTTTAAGAGAAATTATTATTTTTTTTGCGAGACGAATACATGGTATGAATTTCATTGCAAAACAAAATTCGGGCATTAGAGGGTTAACTTATTTTTAATTAGTAATTTTTTTTTCTACTAGTGTAATAAAGCTAAATATAAGCGGTATTTTAAAAAATCTTCAACTCTGGTATCAAAAGAAATATACTACCATTAAATCAGACATGTCAAAATTATTTCGAAAGTATTTTTATACTACCCCAATGTGCATTCAACGCTTTAAATTCGTTTTAATTAAAAATTCATGAAGTTGAAGTTTGTATAAAGAATAACTAGCACTTGGGGTAGCAAAAGCAACAGAAACAAACATTTATTGTTTACGCAGTTGCAATAAATACAATAGAGTATTTAACAATTTTATATCATATTATTAAACTTTTTGGATAGGGTGGGTGAACCTTTGCAGGATTATGATGAGTTCAAGTTCACGCAAACATTTAGCAAGTTAACATATTGAAATTAGTGTCAGCTTGCTAAACATTTTTCTCTAATTATTTGAACCATGATTGGCAAACACTAACTTAAAATACCGATAACCATAAAATACCCTAACTAAATGACTTAAAATACCGTTAACCTTAAAAACTAACTAACTAATTCGTAGTTTTCTGCTATTTTTACAGGACTTTTTTTATAAGTGAGTTCATAGAAATAAACCGGTAAAAAAAAACAGAAAAAGCCATAAAAAATTAGTTTAAAATGACGTTGCAGAAAAAACTGATTTGTTAGCAATTTTTTTTTTACTAAAAATTAGTAATATAACAGAACAGCAAAAATATAAATGTTAAATTTACAAAATTTTGTTATATTTGAGTTGAATTTTAGTTAATTGAAAATAGCAAATTAACTTTGATAAAATCAGCAAATACGTTTGCTTATTAATCTAAAATAGCAAACTAAAACTGTAATAGATACCGTGAAATAACTCCCAAATGCATTAAGTCCCAATGAAATAACTCCCAATGAAATAAGTCCCAAAAAAATGAAATTAGTCCCAATTTTAATAAATGAAATAACCTCCAAAGCAAAAATGAAATAAGCCCCAACATTTGGGAGTTATTTCATAGTAATCAAATAACTCCCAACAAAGAATGAAACAACTCCCAATGAAAAAAGTCCCAAAAAAATGAAATAATTCCCAATTCAAAAATATGGAATTCGAGGCCGTGGCCGTGGCCGCGCCTATAGGACGCGAACTACGGTGGCGCCGCATCGTACGCATTGCTTTCCAGAGGTGGCATGTCATAACGTCCAATGACATAATGTCCATGGACGTTATGTCACTCGAAAAGTGTCATAATGTCCATGGACTTTATGACAATTTTGGACATTATGTCACTTTCAAATGTGGCATAGCGTTCAGACTTTTTAAAATAAAAAAATTAAAAATATTTAGTATATCAATACAATTTTTTTAAATATATGTATATCACAAAATAAAACTAAACTTATAAATCGTATAATCGCACGCAGAAAAAACTTTATTTCGCGAAGCCGCCTGCCGCGTTCTACGGAGGAAAAAACTCCTAAGAGCCACACAGAAACACTTGTTTTTACAAATTACTTGGTGTCTTAAAAATATAAGATTTCAACGGATTCGACATCTGATTTGAAGAACAAGTTCTTCTGGGTGGCGGCTTTCGGCCGCTCTTAGGGGTTTTTTCTCCGTAGAACGCGGCAGGCGGCTTCGCGAAATAAAGTTTTTTCTGCGTGCGACACAAAAGAAACTTCAGAATTACTGATCTGTTTCCACACTGGAGTATAATGTCCATGGACCTTATGTCACCCAAAAAATGGCATAATGTCCATGGACTTTATGTCATTCCATTTGTGGACATAATGTCACATTGCAGAGTGTCATAAAGTCCATGGACATTATGACACTTTTCGAGTGACAAACGTCCATGGACATTATGTCATTGGACGTTATGACATGCCACTAAAATTACCAAAATTCTAGCTAGAACTGCATTCCTTTTGGTAAATAACTCATTGTATTGCTATTATTTCCTTTACGACAATTTTAAGAGCCGTTACAAATGCATAAAATTTACCAAAATGTAATTTTAATAGAAATGAAATAACTCCCAACAAAAATTAAATAACTCCCAACAAAATCTGGTTGGGAATTATTTCATTTGGGAGTTACTTCATAACGAAATAATTCCTAAAAAATTGTGAAATAAGTCCTAACGCATTGGGAGTTATTTCATAGTGAAATAAATCCCAATTTATATGGAAAATTTTTGGGAGTTATTTTTTTTTTTTTTTTTTTTTGAGAGTTATTTCATTTGGGAGTTATTTCACGGTACCACCGTAATATGAACAAAGTGTTTGCTATATTGTATTAACACTGAGAGAATTGTCTGTATGATATCAATGAATTTTTGCTTTAGATCTATGAAATGTCACTTGAACTAGTCCATTGAAACTTTTCATTTAATTAATGCAATTTTTCATAAAATTTAATAAAAAATTTAATTTTTTTTATTAAAGATTTTATACGACTAATGAAAAAGTTTCATTAAAAATAGTTTAATTAAAACTATGAAGCTTTTTCATAAAATATAAGAAATTTTTCATTCATATTGTGAAGAAAACTTCATTAGTTTAGTGAAAAAATTTCATTAAAACTCGTCCAACATATTCTCACTGAGTAGCTAAAATTTAGTTGAATGCAAATTCCAGTATATTTGACTGAAATCAACAGAAGTACGCTGAGAAAATTAACTGCATGATACCAATGCATTGTTGCATTAGATCTATGAAATGTCACTGGAATTCGTCCATTGAAACTTTTGATTAAATTAATGCAGTTTTTCATAAAATTTTATTTTCTCAAGTTTATACGGCTACACTAGAGTGGTTTTAGTGTATATGGGCAAATTTTTTTTTTTTAAATTTGAAGGTGCTCAGGTCTAGGATTGTGTCATTTAGTGTAAAAATGCTATTGTAAAAGTTTTAGCTCAATTGGACTATGCCTTCCCGACCCCATTCAGCCCTAAAGTTTAGAAAACAGAATACAAGGCGAAAAAGTCACTTTTTTTTAGTTTTTGTAAAATTTTTTAAATGTCGTAAAAGTTTTTACTCAAGAAGGTAAATTAATCGAAATGAAGATATAATTATGTTTTTAAAAAGGTATAAAAACTCAAAATCGGTTAAAAACTAGCCCAGTAATAAATAATGCCCCAGACCACTAAGGTAGCAATTATTACTTGACCGAGAAATTCAAGCACACATTTTAAAAATATTTTAAATTGATTACTGAAATATATTTTTTTTACTTAAAAGACTCAAATTTGTGAGATGTAGAAGAAGTTTTTTTTTTTTGGATGGCGTTAACCTGTCCTAATGTGATGTCAAAAACGGACAACATTTTTAGGGTGTTTTTCAAATCTCCAATTTCAAATTTTAAAAAAATTTCTTCAACAAAATCGCAAAAATTGAGATTTGGACTCCAGTGACTTGTTTAAAACATGTTAGAGATCGAAAATAAAAAAATTTAAAAATATCCCCTGACACACTTGGGTAGGGCAACGATTTAACTTTTAGCAAATTGTGTTTTTTAGTAATTTTTGCCTTATTTGTTGTCATAAAATATTTAAAATCGAAAATTAGCTACTTTTGTACCGTTTGTTGTTTTTGTTTATCATCATGACTTAAGGTTGAAAATAAAAAATGTTGGACATCATTAACCCATGTTTACCAGAGGCCCCAAGAGACCCCACACTTATATATTTCAATTTACAAAAAACGTTGAAGATTTTTTTATTACTTTTGAATTTTAATAAACGTGATGTAAAATATAATAACACAATATTTGAAGATTCTGTGCCAAAAGTTTTGGACATATTAAACAACGTTAACCCTTGCCGAGCCGCATTAAGATCAAAGAAGTTACTGCGAGAATTTATATATATTTGAACAAAAAGTATTTAAATTGTCGCCAACTTTACTGACTTTTTTTTTGAGTTTAATGAAGAAGTTTAATTAAACACATTTTCAGAAATTTTTATTATGAAGCTTTTTCATAAAGTTAAAGAAAATTTTCATTCACTTTGTGAGCAAAACTTCATTAGGTTAGTGAAAAATTTCATTAAAACTCGTCCAAGAAAATTAACTCTGAGTATGAGCTGAATTGTAGACTGTTGATTTCAGAAGAGCAAAGTTTTTTCAACTAAAAAATTTAAAATGTGTTTTTTTTTTTTACTTATTTATAGCAACATTTTTTTCTGATTTTAACAGATTAATTTGTTACTTTACTTAAATTTAGCTTAAATATAACTTATATTTTGTTATTTTTACAGATTTATATTTGATATGAGAATATCAAAAATAAACCTGAGAGAATTCTCTGCATGATATCAATGAATTTTTGCAGTAGATCTATGAAATATCACTGGAACACTTGCATTGAAACTTAATGAAGTTTTTAATAATTTAACGAAAAATTTAATTTTATTCATTAACAATTTCATACCACTAATGAAGAAGTTCCATTAAAAATATTTTCATTAAAACTATAAAGCTTTTTCATAAAGTTTAAGAAATTTGTCATTCACATTGTGAAGAAAACTTCATCAGTTTACTGAAAAATGTACTTAAAACTCGTCCATTTTTAACTAATTTTTTGTAGCTTTGCTGCTATTTTTATACACGATTTTTTCTTTAAGAGTGATGTTTGGCAAAAATATTTTCTAATGTCGGTAGGCCGCTATTTTTCAAGTGTTTCCCATGACAAATGGTGGCTATAATAAATTATTAAAAACAATAACTATAAAGTTCATTGTGTTATGAAAACAACAGCAAGAACTTTGTATAGTTTGCCGCCAATTATTAAAAATTACCATGAAATTTTAATTTGTTTTAAATTTCATTATTACAACAAAATTTAATTATGGTAATATTGTGTTAAAACGCGTATTGCGCACTTTTTAAAATTTATTGCGTTCTTTCTGCAATTGATATTTATTTTTATATAGTTAAGACATTTTTCTATACATAATACAAGTATTAAATGAGCCAATAATTTTTTTGCGAAAATTTCCCCGAAAAAAGTTTACATGCGATTTTTTTCAATAGCACCCGACGAAAAAAGTTTATGTAAAGTCGTATAAAGATTGATATAGTGGTGATGTAGTGGTATGGTATGTAGTCATGATATATATAAGTTAATCTTTTTTATCTTATCGTATATAATTGGTATAGCTATATATCAGATAGTATATACTTTCATGTATAATTATATATAAGTACTACATTTAAAACAGTAAAGTTCATATAAAAAAAATTCTATAATTTTTATATTATAATTATATATGGTATCACATATAATTCTATATCAATATATGTGTTTAAATTAAAAAGAAAAATTCGATCATTTTTGTATATGAAATTCCCAAAAAAAATCTTATCATTTTTAAATATAATTATCTGAGAACACAAAAAAAAACAAAATTCAATGTATTTAAGCTAAAGAAAAGTGTAAAAAAGTAAAACTAATAACTTAGAAAAGCTACAATTTTAAAAAAAAAGTTGAAAATTAGTAGAATATATATTATTTTATAAGTAAAAACAGTTTTTAAGTCAGAAAATCTTGAAATAAACAATAAAAATCCCAAAAGTAAAATGCTTTATAACAAAAAAGAACCGAATCGGATTTGGAAAAAAAACATAATATGCGATATTTATTTCGGGAATTAAACTTTTTTCTATTAAACTTATTTGTATTCAATCTAACAGGTAGGATGGTTAAAAAATCAAGTCTCGACTTAAATTTGGTAAATTTTCTATAATTTTTTAAAATTTTCTTAAATTGACGTTATAATTATAAACACTTAATGACTTAATAATCAAACCAAAAACAACAACTTACAATAACAACTCTTCTGAAGACACTTAAGCGATCGGTGTTGTTGTTTAAGAAAGAATTCGAAAATAAAATGACTTTATAGCTATGAAAAACAGTGTGTAAGTAAAAATAAAATGAAGTCTAATTTTCCAATTCATTGATTTATATTTAACATTTTTTGTTTATTTGGAATGTAAAACAAAATTGAAACGCGGATTTCCAAAGAAGATAAAATTGTATCAAATTATATAGACCCATTTTTCGGATCAAATTATATCAAATGAGATCCCATGGGATCTCATGAGATAAAGTTATGTATGCCATTTTTCTTATCACCTGATATATGATGTGATATGAAATTATATATATGACTAAATATACCTATATCGGGACGTTTTTCATCGGGCAGACAAATTTTTGGCGATACATCTGTACGCTGTGTGTATAAAAAGTATTTTTTTTTTTAATTGTATTTTCTAAATATATTTTTAAATTTTAGTTAAATTTTAATTTTTAGCAAATCTAAAAAAGAAAAAGTTGTCAGACTGACAATGAGGTAAAATTTGTACACACAAAATACAGTATTTGGCCAAACAATTAGACTTACAAACAGTGCTGCCAACCCAATTTGTCAAAAAATCGTAAATTTTTGGGGAAAAAATCATCAAAATCATCATTTTGAGAAAGTGAAATCGTTAAAAAATCGTCATTCCCAAATATAGATTTCATATATTTTAATTAAAAGAGAGGAAAGTTTACTCAAAAGTTCGTTTTAATCACTGCACAGCAAAAAATATGAAAGGTTTTCTTAAAGAATCAATTTTTCGTTGATGCCAAATTCATTCCTGATTTCCCGCTTCTAAAGAAGTTCTTTTTCACAACATCCAAAGATGTAATTTTGAACAAAATTTAATCTGTCCAAATTTAGTCTATCCAACTCAAATCTCAAATTTAGGGGGTAAAAAGGAGGAGAAAAATATACATATCTGAAATATGAAAAATTAAAAATTTTTTGAACACAACGTTAAAATACTCAAGAAAAGAGAAGTTTTGATAGCCATATTGCCTCTGCTTTGAAGAAAACGTTACCACAAATTAGGTGAAAAAATGTTTTCGGAAAAGTTAAAAAAAGAAAGTAAATTCCAGCACTATCGGGATTCTCTCCTAGGAGAGTTCTCTTGTGAACATCAACAGAATTGAACTTTTATTAAACCATAAGATGCAGTGAATAAGAATCATAAGAGAGAATTTCCACCCTATAACAAGAATATTTAAAATTCATTGGTTCTGATCCAAATTTTCATTACATTGAAATCCAAATCATTGCAATGTATTGATTCTTTATCTATTCTTTCGACGTTTTTTTTTTTTGTTGAGCGCATTTGTAATTAATTCAATTTTGATTTTCTTTATTATTACCAATTCCCAATACTCACTACGATGAATAGACATTTAATAACACCTTTTTTTAAATCTGCAAAATTCCATGACGAAATGTTAAACTTAAAATTATTACGATGTTTGGTTTAACAAAATTTGGGATTACAAAAAATGGGATTCAAGAAAAATATTGATTAAGCAACATTCAAGAACGTGGAAAATCGCTCACATTATTAACATTTTTAATTTTCCTGTCTAAAATATATAAAAAATCACTTCGGTTTTCGTTATTTTTTAAATAAAATTAAAATTAATCTTTCAAAATGATGAAGTTTACATTTAGTTGTTTATGAACACACGAAAAAATAAAAATCCATTTCGATCACGATTCAATAACTTTAATTGCTGAAATTGCACCAACCACAAAAAATCAATTAGAAATTGATAACTCTTCAATTCAATTATTTTTCAATTAAATAATAACTAATTTGATTAAAAAGTGATTAATATAGTATACCTTTCACACAGAAATTAGTTTTTTTATTTCTATTGAAACTTGGGGAGTAGGGGAAAATTTTTTTTTGGATTTTTTTTTAACAGAAATTAGCCCGTTTGTTAAAACCAGTGTATTTTTTTTTTTTTTAATAATTTTTAAATTATTTTTAGCATTTCTTGTTAAAAAAAATGGTTAAATTTTTATTAAAAAAATTTAACTTCAAAAATTTTATTATCAATTTTATGATAATGTTTAAGAAAAAATTAATATTCACATTTAAATCACTGAAATTTAATTATTTATGTTAATAAAGTAATATACCTACTGAGAATTAATAAAATCTAATTAAAATGTATTTAAAATATTTCATACTAATACATATACATTTATAAAAAATCAACTACATACATAAATATTATAAAAAAAAAACAACAACAATATGTGTTGAGTGATAGCATAAAAAAATGTCAAGCTAGTTCCGACTTTGAGCAAATATTTAATCGATTCAATTATTTTTTAATTGATTACTTTTAATATTTGCAACAAATCGAAAAAAATAGTGAAATATTTTTTCTGTGTAAATGTGTAAATTAATAATTTTGGTGTGATTTAAGATTGTTTTACATTTTTTTAGATGTTTTAAATAAAAAGAAACTTGAAATTAAATTCGACAAAAATTGTAAGTTTTTAAAAATCGTCATTTTCCTACAATGAATTTCGCAAAATCGTCAATCGTCATTTGATCATAATTCACTTCAAAAATCGTTAAAATAGAGACAAATCGTCAAAGTTTGCAGCGCTGCTTACAAATATTAGTTGATCGAAACAAAAATCATTAAAAAAAAGTAAAATAAATAAACAAACAATTGACTCGCGAGATTTAAATAAATCGATTAGAATTTCAAAGTAATTAGTTGGTATAAAATCTGTAATGACGTTGCGAAAAAATTTCTCGCAGAAAAATTGCTAATATCAGCAAAAAAATTAGTGAATTCAGAACATATTTTTTGCTGATTTAAACAATTTTTCTGCAATGATTCTAACAGCAAAAATGTTACTGACTTTATTGAGTTTTTTTTAGTGTACCTTAAATTTAGTCATCCAATAAAAATCCACCGAAATTATTGATAAAAAATATTAGACTGCTAATATCAAATAGCTAGATTCTTAATTTCCATTAAAATAAATCTTTAAAAAATAAATTTTTTCTTTGGTAATTTATTTTGTCTACTAATATTTAACAAAATTTTTATCTGATTTTAGCATATTAAACTGTTATTTTCAATAACTTAAATTTAGCTCAAATATAACTAAAATATCTAACAGATTTATTTCTGCTATTCTTGTCCTAATAGTATTTAGCAAAAAAAAGTATGCTAATTTCCAAAGTTTTTTTTGCAACGCAATTTTTAACTACATGACGAAAAAAGTTTATTTATAGTCGTATATAGCTTGATATCGTGGTATCTTATTATGTGTGTGGTTTAGCAAACATTTTTACTAACTTTTAGTTATTAGTGTTAGTATTAAAAAGCTACTTTTTAAGTTCAAGTTTGCTTGTTTCGACAAAATATTTTCCGAAACAAAATCTCAGGTAAGCCACTGTATCAAATGATAGAAATTTCGATGACCTTTCCATTTGCATAGAAAACAGAAAAAAAGATTAAAACAAAAAAAGTTTCGAACAACTTTGAAATCCATTTTTACCCCAAGGTATATTTCTAATTTTTTAATAATTTTGTCCCCTCTATCTTATATCCGAATTTCATCAATATCTGAAGAAACCACTTTCCTTGTTAGTACGATTGCTTGTAACCGTTCTCTTAGAGATGAGAATAATATTTGCCAATGAAAATGTTATTGACTCAAAAAAACCTTTAGCTCGAAAACATAAAAATACGATTGCAATATCAAATTTACCTTATTTAGTTCCTACTCCGCTCTCTTAGTATTTGCCATATACTTTCCATAACTTGTGTTATATTCTTTCGATATGTATGATTTATTTGCAAACACACTCATTTAATGTTTTTACATCTCCAATATATATATTTTTTTTATTTGGAAATTTACCGCTATTTAACACATTTTTCTCATTTTATTATAAAGATGTAACTAACACAACTAATAACACATACACTACTAACATTTTTGTTGTAAATGTAAACGAGAACGTACGAACAAGAACAAAAGAGGTAATCATTGATCATCCTGCTAATGCAATTTATAATTAAACTTTGAAGGCTTTTTTCACGACTTTATAGTAAACAATTTAGGAATTTTATTTTTTTAAATTATTAAGCTACGCGTTAGTTATATCTTTGTACAAAAATATTTAAATTTTCTTTATTATTTCATCACTAAATCTTGTTATAATTGAAACGCACTTTTGACAAACATCCGACTCGTGCAAAAACTCCGCGTATACTGAAAATTCCAATAGAGAAAAGAAGAGAAGTTGGTATGTACTGAATATGAAAGAGGTGTTGTAATTAAAGCTTTACTAAAATGAATTTGTCAAAATTTCTAGTATTCACTAATGAGGTAAATGATCAACTCAAGAAAGGAATTGGGAGACATCAGGGATGGAACTGATGGTTCAATTTTACTGTTATTTTGATAAAAAACAATTATCCCAGCAAAAAATACTGCCAGAAGTAGTTGCAGAAGACTATATTTTATTACCAAACTCTTCCTAAACTAATTCCAGAATACATGATTTGTGTTCGCGATGTCGTAAGGTCGTAATTGGTACACTCAAAGGAAAAGATTCATCATATTTATGTAATCTTTCATAAATATGATGAAAACTTTATTGTTCTATATCCAATGTAACTGTTTCATAAATACATACACGGTGCGGCAATTGAAGTGTTACTAATATAAATGGATATAACTTTTGTAATAGTACTACATTTATACTAGAACACAAAAACCAGTAGTTTTTAAAAACTCTTATATTTACTTCACAAATTTCATACAAATTTGAAATCAAAACCTAAAAGTTTTTTAAAACTACTAGTTTTTCGTTCTAGTTTAAATGTGGTATAAGATTTTATTTAAAACTGATTTAATATTTTCGATATGCCCTCCTTTAGCCTTTATTAATTATCCTGATTAGAATTTCTGGCTTTCAATTGTTGATATGATAGTTTATGAATTTTAAATAGAAAATCTTAATTAAAAATTCCTTTTTTTTAATTTCAAATGAAAAATTTTAATTTTTACTGATGATTTCTAAATTTCAAAAATATGTACACATGGTTTTTGAAACTATTTATGAAGCATTTATCATAAATTTTTATGAATCTCTGCATCATATATATAAAAACATTATGAATATGATGAGTAATTGATTGAAAAAACGATTTATGAAACAATTTAATCAATATGATGAAACTTTTCTCCCTGAGTGCAATGAAACTGTTTCAGAAATATGAGTAAATTTTTTCCCTGAGTGTATGTATCTTTTCAGTAAGTGAAAATTTGCTTCTTCCATTTTTCCTAAGATGTAATAAAATCAGACCTTAGTAGTAAATGAAACGCGTATTTTTTCAGCTTCGAGATGTGCTGAAATAATGTGTATTTTATAAAATGTAAATCTCTTATTCCTTTTTCGGAAGAAGCAATTAATTTCGGAAGGCATTCATTTAATTGAAATCTTTGCATTATTTACTGCTTCGCAAGATTGCAGTTAGGGAAGCATAATCAAATGACTTCCTAAAAAAGCTTCATCATATTTATGAAAAACTTCATAAATATGATGAAAAACTTCATTGATTTTTGTCCAATGTAACACTTCATAAATATGATAAAGCGGTTTCATAAAAGGTCAAATTGTAAAAAATAAGTTGTTGTAGGCTGGTCCCTATCTAAATCAGTCTAGCCCAAGGAAATCGTCTGGGGACAATGTTCTTTTTTCAAATATTTGTTAGATTCAATCACAAAATTAATGAGAATTTCTCGTTAGATCAGTTGGTGCACTCATAGAAATGAACCTGTAAAAATAGCAAAAAATCTACTTAAAATTAGTTAAAAATGAGCTTGCAGAATAAACCACTAAAATAAGCATATTTTTTTACTAAAAATTAATAATATAAGAATAGCAAAAATAAATCTGCTGAATTTAGAAATATTTAGTTATATTTGATCTAAATTTTAGTTAAGTAAAACTAACAAAATAATATTCTAAAATCAGCAAAGCCATTTACTTAATATTAGTAGACAAAAAAAAATCATTAAAAAATGTGAAATTTTTACAGTTTTTTTTTTTTGTTTTTTTTAATTCGAATGAAAGTCTAAATCAGCAATCTACAATTTTTGCGTTATTGATTTTAGCAAAATAAACCGTTATTTGCATTCTACTAAATTTCAGGTTTGTTAATATTACTGTTTTTGTTTGCTATTTTGAGTCTACAAATATTTAGTAGAAGTTTTTGCTAATTTTGCAGAGTAAAATGCTATTTTTAATTAATTAAATATAACTAAAATTTTGTAAAGTTAACAGATTTAGTTTACTTTATTAATATTTAGCACGCAAATGTGCTAAATTTAGCAGTTTTTCTGCTTTGAAATTTTGTTTCCCCCAATGTATTTCCAACACATTTTGAACAGGCAGACCTTTTGGGATTGGTAAAGTGCCTTACCAGCGGTGGTGCGTTTATCTTTTTCTGACTGGATACTTTTAAAACCAAATATTAATATTCATCATACATTTTTTAAATTTTCATCTTTATGGATTTTTAACAACTAAACTATTAAAGAAAATACCGTTCAACAAAATCAAATGCATTGGCGTTGCGATCTATCATTTCTAAATCATATAACAATGATACATTTTTACAAGATTCAATTAGTGTGAACTATGTCTCTTAATTTGATATAATACACGTTTCGATAATATTCCCTATTATTTAAAGTTGAAATTTCTAATTGTTCACGATTTTGCTAATAAAAAATTTAGAAGAAAAAGAAGATCCAAAATTGTAATACGTACATTTAGTAATAAACATCACGGATTCTTAGTTTATGAAAAAAAATCGCGATATTTCTTTTATAGTTTGAGGGAAAAATTTCTTTAACTACAAAAATGTTATATATTTCTATGCCTTAAAAATATGGAGTCTGTGACAAATCCTAACTAATAAAGTTCAGATAGAAATATTCTAGTATGTCGAACACATGTTTTCTAATCAATACCAACCAAGTTCTAGCTAATTGAAGTGCGTTTTTTTTTTTTTTTTAATGATTTTAAATTTTTTTTTTTTTTTTAAAGAGAGGCAACACTCAGGAAATACTTCCTATATTTAGTGTGTTGCTTTCTTTGGAAAGGGGATAGTGGAGAGATAAAAGGTGGTGAAAGATGAAGGGCTTCAAACATGGCAACACTGTAATTGCGCGAGATGATAAGTCTTAGAACAGTTGTTGCTCGCCACCTGATGGAGAGTTGGCGAACTTATTGAAGCTTTTTGGTTCATAGCCCTGATTCATTATTTTACTTCGGTGGGGTTAATTGCTATGGGAACACCGAAGGTGGACATTGCGATACGTATGAGGGATAGAAAAAACTCATACATATTAATTTGATGTTGCCGGCACCGGGGATCAAACCCGGGACCTTCTGTGTAAAAGTCCAACGCGCTAACCATTACACCACAACGCCCTAGATTGAATTTTCAGAAAATTTTGATACACCATTTCCTGATTTTTGGATAAAATGAATTAATTGGAATATAAAAAATAACACCATGTGCTAAAATTTTGCAAATTCGATTAATAGAGAAAAAAAATCATAGTTAATTCCATTATTATTTCATATTTAAATTAATATCTTATTTTTTAGGCAAATTTTAAAATTAAGTATGAATCTTATTAAAGTAAATATGATTCTAGCTAAAATAAACTTGTTCGTATTTAAAATAATATTATTAATATCAACAATATATATGTCAATTGCGCTTTTTAAAACTTATTAGAAATATATTTAAACTAAATAGAAAACAAACTTTGTTTGATTTCAATGCATTTAATTCTATTTAATTAAATGTTGTTTCTACTTAATTTTCGAATGCTTTTTTCTGTGTGTAACGGGATTTTATAATATTCACAAAAAAAATATTTTTTTTTAAATTAAATTTTTTTTTTTAAATATATTTTTAAACTCACTATTTTTGGCCATACTGGTAAGTATATAGGTAATCGCATATTTTGATCATTACTAATATGTCATTATTTTGCGAGAGATACAAAATTATAAGATTTGTAATGATAATTGTAAGTAATTGCCATTATCAAAGATGTACTGACCTAGAAAAGCATAACCATATAGGTGGTTATATAATTACATGTTTGGTAATGGCATGTACTTACTATTGTCATTACTTATCTCATTACTATTAAATGGGGTTGTCGGGCAAAATAATAACATATTACTACTACTACTAATCCTTCTACATTGGTTTTCTGTGAGTGTAAAAGGTTGGAAAAACACTTAAAAAACAGCAAAGTCAATATATATTAAAGCCAGAAAATCTTATCAAAAATTTACACGAACGCTCGAAAATTAAAAATCCAAAAAATTGTAAAATTGCAAAATTGCAAAAACGACAAATTACTTTTCTCTGGTTTTACAAGAACAAATTTTCCGAATTTTATATTTTTTTTTTTAAATTTTATATAAGTGTTAGACAAACTTTTTTCAGATACTATTCTATATAAAATTTGTTTTTTTTAATGGATGACATTAAAATGAAAAATTCCGAATTTCTCACCCATACTTTTGCTGAATTTAATAAAGTTTTAATTTGGAAAATCCTGAATTTTTACATTTAATTGATGACCTTAAATAAATAATTTTTAATAATTTGATCCATAAATAATTTGTTTAGTGGCCTGGAACTATTGAGTAGTGAATTAGAGGTTTTGCGAAAATGTGACACAAGCAAAAAATAAAAATTTGCATGTTTCAAATAATCATTTTTCGAATAAAAATTCATCTCAAAGTTCCTGCCCCCTTCAAAAAATCAGAAAAACTTCTTTAAAATTTACAAAAATGTTCAAAAATTACTAATAACTAGTTAATTTTCCCATTATTATGATACAAAAAATAAGGCGTTACCCATAAGTACTTATTTTTATCATTAACTTAAATATAAAGTAATGATCTAAACATTTTCTTAAAATCCATTTTTAGACACATTATTTTTCCAGCTATAGTAAGAACATATATTATAAGTACATATTTTAGATTTTTTGTAAGCCGGAAAGTAATGGTATTTTGTGCAAGCAACCCATTTATGTTTTTATCTATCAAATATCAAAAAATAAACTTTTGGTTTTAGTTTTTTCAAATTTAAAAGTAGCAATAACGAAAATTGCTAATTGAATTGATAGCTCTTTAATTGAATTATTTTTTAATTAAATAATAACTCATTTGATTAAAAAGTGATCAATATCATAGACCTTCCCAAAAACCAAAAAAAATTGTTGTTGCCATACCAAATGATTTGTTGCCATACCAAATGTTTTTTATAAAAGTGTTGTTGCCATAGCTTGGATTTTAAAACATTGACTTTAAACCGGCACGAAATTCTTATTTAGTTAGCAGATTTATTTATACTTATGTGAACAAATTCACACAGAAACATTTTTTTCGAATTTTTGCTTTGCAGAAATTAACTCTTTTTGTTAAAATCAAAGTATTTTTTTTTTGTTTGAAATAATTTTTAATTTATGTTTTGCAATTTCTTTCTGTTTAAAAAGATGTTTATCAAACGAAATAAAATTTTATAAATTACTTTATCAATTGTATGATAATGTTTTAGAATAAATAATTATTCAGATGTAAACAACTGAAACTAGATTATTTAACTTAATAAAATAATAAACCTAATAAGAATTAATATCGAATCTAATTGAAATGAATTTAAAATATACCACTAAACATAAACATTTATAAAAAACAACTACATACATAAATATTACAAAAAACAACAGCAATGTCTTGATAAAAAAATGTCAAGCAAGTTCCGAGTTTGAGCAAATATTTAATTGATTCAATTGTTTTTAATTAACATCTTTTAAAATTTTCAACAAACCTTTTTAATTGGAAAAAGTAAGGAAATATTTGTTTCTGTGTAGCCTGTACACGAATAATGTTTATTAGTTTAAATTGTTTTATTGTTCATTTGAATAAATTCAATTTTTCCAATTTTGTTTTTTACTTCTCATCAAGTAAATAAAACAATACGCGTAAAGCGTTGATCTTTTTCCCTCAAAAATTATAATTTGGGTAAATCTTTTACCCCTTCCACACTGGTCCTCTGAAGACTTTCTGTGACGTGAAATGAAACATGTAAAGACCGGTCTGTAGATAAAGTCTGCATTAAATTAGCGTGCATTAATTTAATTAATAAATAAACATTGCACGGTTTTTTGTTTAATAAAAACAAATTATATTAAACTTGAATAATCATGCTCGCATCATACTTAATGAGATATTAATCTTTTGTAGAACAATTGACTAATTCTGACATTGATTTGTTATAGCATATTTTTGAACATTTTGCTCTTGTTTCTTCATATTTCGATAAAAAATTTTAATTTCGATCAAAAAAAAATCTTATTTTTGATAAAAAAAAAAAAAAATCTTATTTTTGAGTATATTTTAGTAAATGCATATTTTAAAAAAATGCATATTTTTACAACATATTTTAGCGCTTTTTTATTTAGTTATCGAACAATTTTATGATTTAGTTATATTTAATCTTTTATTCCCTTTTTTGATGGTAATTAAAATTTCTCAAAGTTATGTCAATAAGTCAAATAAGTTTAAAAATACGAATTTTTAAAGAAAATGTGTGTTTTAAGAGCAAATTTTAAGTTTTTAGTGCATTTTTTATTTTTTAGAGCATTTTGCAGATTGCTTTGGTTTTCATACACTTTGAGAGGGAATTTCGACACTTTTGATGACACAAATTTGAAAAAAACAATACTTTTTATGTTCCGAAAATTATTAAAAAAAAATATTTAAGACTTTTTAAACTTTTTCTTAACCATTTTGAAAGAAGATTTACAATATTTATGTAAAATTTTACCATTTTCGGATTAAAGCACATAAATATTTAAACATCTAATAACTTTTTTAATTTGATTTAAAATTACAAACCGTGCTATTTAAAAGTTATTTTGTGTCGTATTATATTTTCTATTTCTCCAGCCGATTTTTAGGGGATAGTTTTAATCGAAACCGCGGGTTTTCAAGAAACAAAACCGACAAAAATAGGTCGGTTTCGGAGTTTTTAACACAAATTTTGTTTTGAGTCCTTTATTTATTTTGTTTTGTCGAAATGTTAAGCGTTTTATAATAAATATAAATTCATTATTCCGAAAACCCAACAAATTCACACGATTATTGCATGAATTTCCAAAAAAGAGCTCGTTTGCAATTTTTTTTTAAACTGAGAATGTTGTTGGAGAAATTAATAATTTCCTGTACTTAACATTGGTTTAGGCCGGAGTTTAATAAATAATACATGAAAAGTATTTTATTTAAGCGCAAAAGTTTTAAATATTTATTCTTGGTAATGTTTTTGTAAGCAAATTCTAGGAAAAAATATTAAAAAAAGGTTTCAAAATAGATTTAATGCCATTATTTGAATATTTAAATTTCAATAAATATCGTTTAAAAATAAATATTTGATAAATTTTTCATTATTTTTTAGACATTCTTTTAAAATTACCAAAATTCTAAAAATAACCAAAATCGAGGATTTTTTTAAATTTACAAAAACCAAAACCGGGGCTTTCAAAATTTTTCGGTTTTGGCTATTCAAAACATGTTTCAAAATATTATTCAAAATATGAAATATTGAGAATTAAAATTTTGCTTTAAAACACTAATGAAATTGTTGAATGGTACACTCAAAGAAATAAATCTGTAAAATAGCAGAAAAAGTTAGTTAAATCTAACGTTGAAAAAAAATACCGAAATTCACAAAATTTTTTTTTGCTAAATATTAGTAAGATAATAACAGAAAAAATAAAAATGTTAAATTTGCTGAATTTTATTTATATTCAAGTTGGATTTTGGTTAATTGAAAATAGCAATTTACTCGGCTAAAATAAGCTTTTGCTGAATATTTATTGACAAAGAAAAAGCAAGCAATAACTGTAATACACGGATAGAAATTTCTGCGATGTATTAATGCAATCCATTATTAATACAATGAATTGCTTCATTAAAAAGTTCCCAAAAAAAGTTTCCTTGGATTAATGAAATATTGTTCATTAAATGAATTATAATAGAAAAAAATATTTTTTTCTGTTTCACTTTTATTTATTTTTTTATTTTGATTTTATATTTTTTTTTTTTTTATATTTATTTATATTACTTTTCTGTTTTATTTTTACATCTCCCTGAACGCGACTTGAACCTGCAATCACCAACATGTAAACAATATCGAGTTACCAACTGACCTTAATAATAAAAATACAATGATGTGCTTATTTAAACTTTTGTATTAAAATAATTTTTTCCAATAGTTGAATCGTCTCCTATGAAAATCTGATGGAACTAAATGTTTGGTGCACAAAAAAAAAGTCATGTAAAAATGATTGCATATTTTAAGTAGCATCCAAAAGTATTTTATCAAAATAAAATTATTTTAATGAATTTTTCATGAATTTAATAAAAATTATTCATTAAACCAATGAAATTATTATTATTCATTAACTAAATGAAAGACATTCATTAATAGTACGAAGGAAATTTCTATCAGTGTAACTACAAAAGTTTTGCTATATTTAACTCAAGTTTGATTAAAAACAGCATATTCTACTGAACTCAACAGGAATATTTACTAAAAATGTGTAGACTGCTGATTTCAGAACCATACAAAATTGAAAATTTTGCATTTTTTGTAAATTTTTTTTGTCTACGAGCAAATTCAACAAATTTTTTTGCCAATTTTAGCAGGTTAATTTGTAAATTTCGACTAACTAAAACAATATTCAACATTTAGTAAAAAAATTCTGCTAATTTAGGAAGTTTTTCCTGCAACGTCATTTTGAACTAATTTTTAGTACATTTAGGCCGAGTTTTTGGGATGTCAGTTAAGCTCGGTTTAATTAAACCGACAACGAACTTTGTCTGTCATTTCCAAGTTTATTAACAAAAAATTGTCAGAACCACCTAATTTTATTTAGAATTTTGGCCATTATTATAACAAAATTAAATGAACCACATTTCAGAAGCAGTATTTCATTTACAAACATCGTTAATCTAAGTTTAAAGATAATCTGCATCCCAAAAACTGGGCCTTAGAATACTATGTAGGTAAAGACCACTGCAATTGTAGTTGAAACAAATGAAATTTCACTTAAAGAAAGGACGACTTACATTACAGTAAATTCAACTTACATTGTCATTTGTTTTTTAATGTTCAAAAAATAACTAACAATTGTAGTAAAAATGAACCACATGGTAGTAAAAAATAAACAAACATTTATTTTTTTTTAAATAACAAAAAACAAGTTTAAATAATTAATGTAAAATCATAAAACAGTCATTTGATGTGAGTTGTGTTTTTTTTTAAATGAACTACAAGGTTAGTAAATATTTAAATTTGTTCTACAAATGACTGGCATTTACATTAAAACTAAAGAAACTGTATTACAACCCAAACAACTACATATTTTTAAAGCAGAAGTTTCCTGAGTGTAGGTTTAGCAAACATTTTTACTACATGTTAGCATTAAAAAGATTCTTTTTAAGTTGCACTAAAGTTGCAACATTAAAAAAAAATTCAAAATATATATTGGGCCCCATCCGAAACAACATCCTGGGTAAGCCACTGTATCAAATGATAGGAATTTGGATGACTTTTCCATTTGCATAGAAAACAGTAAAACGTTTTTAAACAAAAAAGTTTCGAACAACTTTGAAATCTATTTTTAACCCCTAAATATGCGATATATTATAATTTTTTAATAATTTTGTCCCCTCTATCTTATATCCGAATTTCATCAATATCTGAAGAAACCACTCTCCTTGTTAGTTATTTTTCTAGAAAGAAAATCGGCAAAATGACTAAAGATTATCAATTGTGGTACGATTGCTTGTAACCGTTCTCTTAGAGATGAGAATAATATTTGTCAATAAAAATGTTATTGACTCAAAAAAACCTTTAGCTCGAAAACATAAAAATACGATTGCAATATCAAATTTACCTTATTTAGTTCCTACTCCGCTCTCTTAGTATTTGCCATATACTTTCCATAACGTGTGTTATATTCTTTTGATATGTATGATTTATTTGCAAACACACTCATTTAATTTTTTTTCATCTCCAATACATATATTTTTTTTATTTGGAAATTTACCGCTATTTAACACATTTTTCTCATTTTATTATAAAGATGTAACTAACACAACTAATACCAAATACACTACTAACATTTTTGTTGTAAATGTAAACGAGAACGTACGAACAAGAACAAAAGAGATAATCATTGATCATCCTGCTGATGCAATTTATAATTAAACTTTGAAGGCTTTTTTCGCGACTTTATAGTAAACAATTTATGAATTTTATTTTTTTAAATTATTAAGCTACGCGTTAGTTATATCTTTGTACAAAAATATTTAAATTTTCTTTATTATTTCATCACTAAATCTTGTTATAACTGAAATGCACTTTAGACAAACATCCGACCCGTACAAAAACTCCGCGTATACTGAAAATTCCAATAGAGAAAAGAAGAGAAGTTGGTATGTACTGAATATGAAAGAGGTGTTGTAATTAAAGCTTTACTAAAATGAATTTGCCAAAACTTCTAGCATTCACTAATGAGGTAAATGCAATTAATCAACTCAAGAAAGGAATTGGGAGACATCAGGGATGGAACTGATGGTTCAATTTAACTGTTATTTTGATAAAAACAATTATCCCAGCAAAAAATACTGCCAACCCAAAAGTAGTTGCAGAACACCATATTTATTACCGAGCGCTTGTCAAACTAATTCCAGAAGACATGATTTTTCTTCGCGATGTCGTAAGGTCGTAATTGGTACACTTAAAGGAACAGCTTCATCATATTTATGTAATCTTTCATAAATATGATGAAAACTTTATTGTTCTATATCCAATGTAACTGTTTCATAAATACACGGTGCGGCAATTGAAGTGTTACTAATGTAAATGGATATAACTTTTGTAATACTACATTTATACTAGAACAATATGGCGTTATATATAATCATATATCTTATGTTATATATAAGTTGATATTTTTCATCTTATCATATATAATTGATAAAGCTATATATCAGATCATATGTACTTCCAAGTATAATAATATATGATCTGATATAGCTATATATCAGATCATATGTACTTCCAAGTATAATTATATATAAGTACATATAAAACAGTAAAACCAAAAAAAAAAAATCTAATTTTTATATTATAATTATACATGGTATCCCACATAATTCAATATAATATATGTGGTAAAATTAAAAAGAAAAATTCGATCATTTTTGTATATGGTAGAAATTCACAATAAAAAATCTATCACTTTTAAATATAATTATCAGAGAACACAAACAAATTCAATGTATTTAAGCCAAAGAAAATTGTAAAAATTCAGAAGTATAAACTTAGAAAAGCTACACTTTAAAAACAAGCTCAAAGTTAGCGGAATAAATACTATTTTATAAGTAAAAAAAAAAACATTTTAAGTCAGAAAATCCTAAAATAAATAATTAAAAGCCCAAACGTAAAAAGCTTTGTAACAAAAAAACCGAATCGGATTTGGCAGAAAAAAACATAATATGCGATATTTATCTTGAGAAATTAACTTTTTTCCTATCAAAATTATTTGTCTTCATTCTAGTAAGTAGGATTGTTAAAAAAAAATCAAGTCTAGCCTAAATTTGGTTGAATTTATGAAAAATTTTGTATAAATTTTTAAAATTTTCTTAAAATGACGTTGCAATTGAAGGGGGCTTGTTGCAAAAACTTGATAAGCCGCATTTTAGTTTTGGTTCCTTTCGCCTTCTAAAGGTAGAACAGTAGCAAAAAATATGACTTTTAATTGACGTTTTTACTCTAGGTACTTGTAACAAGTGTTTAAGCGAGACTTTTATTGAATATTAATCAATTAATGGATAGAAAACAGCTAAAATCAATAAAACAATAAATGTGGCTTATCAAGTTTTTGCAATAAGTCCTTCAATTATATACACTTAATGACTTTAATAATCAAACCAAAAACTACAACGTACAATAAACATCTTCCTATGTTGCATCAATTTAAAACTACGATAGGAATGAGTTAATCTTTTGAAGACACTTAAGCGATCGGTTCAGTTGTTTATAAAATAATTGGAAAACAAAAAGTCATTAGACTCATTTCATATAAAAGCATCATGAAATACCCAATTGTCGACCTCTACCCCCTGTTCTGCAAAAGTAGTTGCACACAATTGCCCATATCTTTTTAACGGTTTAAGCTACAGGAATTATTGATACCTCATTTTAAAGGTATTTAAATTGTGGTTCTACTGGTTCACAAAAATAATTGACTTCTTGACTATAAAATGCATTTTTTTTCAAAATCCGTGGTTCAAACAGCTGTATTTCAAAAAATTGGTTTTATAAATTTTTAAAAAAATACCTATATGTTAACTATTAATTATTCTTCTATAGCGTCTCCAAATTCATATGTGGTACTTCTGCATGTTTCTGAGTTATCGGTTTTTTAGTTAAATTGTTTCACATTTTTATTCATAGCTCAGGATACCGTAAAATCTCCACACAGGGATTTGGACACAGCTTTTTGAACCGCGGTTTTTGAAAACTTTGCATTTTGCGTTGGAGAAGTGAATAATTTGTGTGGGTTAGAAAAACCAATGACTATAGTAGCTTAGGCCGTTAAAAAGATACGGAATATTATGTACGACTGTTTTTTAAAAATGATCAAATATTTTTCATATCTAAAACGCGATATTTCAAGATCCGCTCGGATTAGCTGTTCTTCCAGGTTATACTTATATGATGTACATCTTCTATACCAAGTTTGGTTGAGATCGGAAGGGGTGCTCCACCCCTTAGATTTATTATCCATTTTATTTCAACAACAAATTTTTCGATAAAATTTGGTGAGTGTGTTTGGCAGTGAATGCGTATTTTTTAAACAGTTTTTTTATTTTTATATTTTAAAACATTGGCAACTCTGAGCTCAAATATCGCAAATTAAGAGTCATTCAAAAGGCCATAACTCTTGTTGTGTGAAAGATATTGAAAAAATTATTTTTCATAGGAATAGGAATTTTTTTTTTAGAAATTTTACAGAAAAAAATATAAAATTTTTGATATACATTTTTTTTTTAATAAAAATATTTTTTTTTTTTAAAAATTCCATTTTATTTTTTGTAAAAATTCCTTTGTATTTTTTTTATTCTTTTTACACAAATAGCTAAACACGTGTTCTCAGCACCCTAAAAATTTAAGAGTGTAATCTTTACTGCTTTTTGAGATATTTGTAAAAATGTATAGTATGTCTATGGAAAAAGTAAAAGTAAAATGTTTAGCTGAAGACTAAAAAACAACTTAAGTCAAGTTTAACTACAAACAAGAGTCCAGAATTGTTCAACCGATTTTAGATAATTGTTCGAGTTTGTTTGAAAAATTTAACTTGGGGATATAATACTTTTCGAAACTTTTTGCATCAAGAAAGTGGTTCAAAATTATTTGACTTTTTTACATAATACATACATTTTTTTATTTTTAATACACACAATGCAATAGAAAATGCCATAAAATTATCCGATATATCGCGACCCATTTAAAAGTTGTTAAGCTTTTAAATTAGATTTTTTAGTCTGTTGTTAAGGAAACCCAATTTACAAAAATTGGGGAAAAATCTTCAAAATTGAAAAATATCGCTATAATTAAAAAATCTATAAAATTAGAAAAAATCTCCAAAATTCAATAGAACCTAAAATTTAAAAAATAAACCGTGGTTTTTTTTAAATTTCGAAAATGTTTTTCTATTTTAGCATTTTTTTTTTTCAATTTTAGAAATTTTTGCGTTATTTAAATTTTGGTGTTAAAATTTTTGGGGATTATTTTCAAATACTAGAAATTTTTTTAAATATTTGCGATTATTTTTAAATTTTACCTAAAGTGTCGCAGGCCACCTTAATTAAAATTTTTTTAAACCCAGTTTCTAGTGCAATCTTTTAAAATCCGTCAAATGTTTTGTCATCATCATAAAATAAGCTTCGTTTTTGCTTTTTAATTTTCTTTCGCTCGTGCAAATTTTTAATAATGTTTTCGGCATTAAAACTGTTTTATTTTTTAACTTTGTTGTTTTTTAAAGTGTTTTTTTTTTAAGTTTAATACACTCAGGGAGCCTCTGCTTTAAAAATATGTAGTTGTTTGGGTTGTAATACAGTTTCTTTATTTTTAATGTAATTGTCAGTTATTTGTAGAGCACATTCAATTTTTACTAACCTTATAGTTCATTTAAAAAACAAACCACATCAAATGACTGTTTTATGATTTTACATTCATTTTTTAGAGTAGATGTGATTAATTTTTACTGTAATTGTTATTAATTTTTTGAACATTTTAAAACAAATGACAATGTTAGTTGAATTTACTGAAATGTAAGTCGTCCTTTCTTAAAGTGAAATTTCATTTGTTTTTAACTACAATTGCAGTGGTCTTTAATTACAATTTAATTACAGAATTTTAAATTTTTTGTTCAATGTTCTTGATTGTATTTCTCTGAATAGGAGGCTTTTTTCTCATTAAAACATTCAAACTTCTATAAATCTAAAATTCTAAGAAATACTTAAGGATAACACAAAATGTCATCAAAAATATTAAAAAACCAAATTTTTACCAAAATTCTGTAAAAAATATTTAAGACTTTTTTAAACTTTTTCTTTATCATTCCAAAGGCGATAAGAAAAATTTTAAATTTTCGGTTAAAAACACATTGTTTAATAGCGAAAATAAACTTCTAAACCTCTGATAACTTTTTTAATAGAATTTTTCTAATATATTTGAAAATATTCAAGAAATATTCCGTGTTTCATAGTTTTGCATTCGCAATTTTTATTAATTTGTGTGTTATAAAATTATTAAAAAGTAAGAAAGTCCTTTAAATCTAATTTTAAATTAAAAAAATCCACAGAAGCAGAGAATTTTTATAATTAAAAAAATATATTCAGAACCTAAAGCTTATTTTATAGATAAAAGATTTTAAGATTTCGCTGTAAAAGAAAATCTTGAAAATGTACGAGTTTTTATATGGCTTTTGAGATTTGTAGTTTGATAACAGAAAATTTAGAATTGGGTAATAAATGCTTTTTATTAAATGTTGCAGAAATACTTTGATTAATTTCATATATAAAAAAGTTTTCGCTTTTTCTATTAAAAATGGCAAATAATTTAAAAATTCATCAGCAGAGAAGACCAATTTGCTTTTTTTTTGTCATTTTTACCGATTTTTGTTTATTTTACCATTTTTTATTTGGGTTAAAAACAGAATTTTCTTAAGATTTTTGAGCTTTAAAATTGACTTTTTCATATTTTCTTCGCTTTTATTGCTTTTTCTTAATTTTTTTTTTTTTATTTTTCTCTTAAAAAGTGTAATTTTTCACCGTTTTTGCAGTTTTGCTATTTGTTGAAGTTTTTCTAATATTTTTTGCCATAAACACAATGGATTTTGTTTTTTTTTACCTTCGCTGGTCATAATAAACCCCACAAAATTAGAATGTTTAATTGGTAAAATCGGCTTAGAGTTGTAAGTCTTTCACTATTAATTATTTTGCAAAACTTAAAGCCGCGCTAAAAATTTTTAAAATGAAAGAATTACAACTTTTTCATCAATAATTGTATTAAAAAATATTGTAACCTTCTTTAAAAAATTTGTTTTTTTAATATTTCTAAAAATTGGGCCCCCTTGGCTACCGTCCTGTAAGCAGCAATGTAACATACAAGTCTAGCACATTAAAACTGCCTTTAAAGCATTTCAATATGTTGTGTGGTTTAGGCGATATTTGCAACAGAAAGTACAGTAAGTAAAATTTAAATAGTCGCATATAAAGTTTTGAATCTTTTTATATAAAATTAATCATTGAAGAATAAGTTTACACAAAATATGATATTAGAATTATAAACCTTATTTAACTGTACTTTTTCTAGTAAAACATCAAATATGGAGCGAAACTTAAATAGACGCAGCTTTTATCTTTTATTTACTTCGTTATGGGATGTGGAGCAAAATTAAAGTGTTTAACAATTCTTAAGTATAGTAAATTCTGGGGAATAAGAAAAATATATTTTCTTCGAAATTAAACCATAAATGTGGAATTTTCAAGACAAAAACGAAATTTTACAACGAATATGTTACAAAAGACTTATTGAACTGAGGAATGTCATACAAAAAAAATCATTTCAAGCAAAAATAAATTTATACTATTATAGCATTATGTTCAAATCAAAGAAAATTTAACGAAAACAAAATAATTTTTTAAGAAAAATGTATTTTAACTTGTACTCCATAATAAAAATATACTGAATATGCAAAATTATTCCATCAAAGTAGTGAGTTATCGTAAAAATTCTGCAAAAAAAAACTTTTTTTCAGAGTTAAACCCGAAATTGAGACCTTTGCAAGATATATCGCAATAAGTATAATACAGCGATAAAAAAATATTTTTAACAGATAGAAAACATACACTCAGGGAATGTAGTTGTTTGGATTGTAATACAGTTTCTTTATTTTTAATGTAAATGTCAGTCAAATTTAATTTTTTACTTACCTTGTAGTTCATTTAAAAAAACAAACCACACAAAATGACTGCTTTATGATTTTACATTAATTTTTTACAGTTGTTTTTTTTTTTTATTTAAAAAAATAAAAAAAAATAAATGTTTGTTTATTTTTTACTACCATGTGGTTAATTTTTACTACAATTGTTAGTCATTTTTTGAACATTAAAAAACAAATGACAATGTTAGTTGAATTTACTGTAATGTAAGTCGTCCTTTCTTTAAGTGAAATTTCATTTGTTTTCAACTACAATTTACCTACATAGTATTCTAAGTGTACTAAAAATTAGTTCAAAATGACGTTGCAGGAACAATTTCCTAAATTAGCAGGATTTTTTTTACTAAATATTGAATATTGTTTTAGTTAGTCGAAATTTACAAATTAACCTGCTAAAATTGGCAAAAAATTTGTTGAATTTGCTCGTAGACAAAAAAAAATTTACAAAACATGTAAAATTTTCAATTTTGTATGGTTCTGAAATCAGCAGTCTACACATTTTTAGTAAATATTCCTGTAGAGTTGCTGTCGTCTTTACATACATAATATCCTTAGTGAAGATTTTGAGAAGAACAACACTTAAGAATTTTTTATTGTTGTTGTTGCACTTCTTACGTGATATCTTGCAAATGTCAATGTTTTGGTATTTTGAATGGTTTATATTTTTTGCAGAATTTTTAATGTAAATCACTACATCGATAACATTACTTTGCCTAATCAGTATATTTTTAGTCTGGAGAAAAAGGTTATAAATACATTTCGCTTAACAAATTATTTAGTTTTGGTTTAATATTCTCGGATTTGGTCATAATGCTGTAATGGTAAAAATTATCCTTTCCCATTTTTTTCAGGAAAAGTGTTTTTTTTTACAAATTTTTTGTGCATATTTGTGTAGTGAAGGTTACAAAATATTTATCGTGTATGACATTACTCAGTTTAACTATACTTTAGTAACCAATTTTTTAGTCTGTGGACATGTGTGGTGCAAAATTTGGTTTTCGGCTTGCAAATTAAACATTTATGGTTGAACTTTGAAAAAAATATTTTTTTTAATTCCGCAGAATTTACTATACTTAAAAAATGCCCAACACTTTATATTTGCTTTAACTCTTTAAACAAATAAATTAAAAGTTAAGAGCTGCTTCTATTTAAATTTCGCTCTAAATTTGATGATTTACTAGAAAAAGTACCGTTAAATGAGGTTTGTAATTATAATATCATATATTGTGTAAACTTATCCTTCAATGATTGATTGTACAAAAAAATATCCAAAATTTACTACCATATTAAATAAATAATTCGTAAAGTTTGTATACGACTATTTAAATTTCGCTGAATGTAGATTTATGTTATTTGGATGAATTCTTCATAGGTTTTTTAAGTGCAACTACTTCCAAAATTGTACAATTTTTTAATTAATATAAATATCTAGAATTCGAATTCTACAAAATGGTATCAATATTTTTTTATTTATCCACAGCAGTTAATAAAATCCATTTGAATCAATAGCTGATTCTAAAGTATTTTTTACTTATGCCCATACCCCCATATTCATAAAAAACATTAAACAGCATTTCAAATACATTTTTAGTTAAAACACATTTTAAGCCTTAAAATTGTATTCATAAACAAATATTAGCTTTTATACAAGGTTTTAAATATGTATTTTAAGCTAATATTTGTTTATGAATACAGTTTTAAGGTTGAAATCTGAATTAAGATTTTGTATGAATACGAGCGATGGGGATTTATACGAAATTCGCTTTTGAACGCAAAATTTCCAAAATGATTTTTTTTTTTTTATAAATTTTAAATTTCTAAAATTCACAACTAATAAAGGGTCCACCATCTAACGTTTTTTTTTTTTTCAACTAGTGCTTATTTCGTGAATGGTAACACTTAGCTCATTTGTATTTGTATTTGTCTGATTTGACAGATAATTAGTTTTATCCTTCCGCTGAACGAATATGGTTGTGTATACGCTTGAACAACGCTGGGAAATACGACATTACTTTGAAAATCATGGTAATGTTGCAGAATGTGTGCGAAAATTGCCATTTTTTCTTCGAAAATGAGCAAGGAGTGGCCGTTACAGTCAATGGCGATCGTTATCGGGCCATGAGGAGGACATTGGCAACATTTGGTTTCAGCAGGACGGAACTGGAAGCCATTGGTGAAATACAGCTGCACACAATCGATAATGTGCTTAAAAATTGGACCGATCGTGTAGGCTACTGCATGGCCAGCCGAGGCAGCCATTTGAATGAAATTATTTTCCATTATTAACCGGAAGGATTGTACTTTCAAATAAAAAAAGAAATTTGAGAAAATATTCAGTAGTTTTTTTTATAGCATTTTCAAAAAAAAAAGAAGTTATTTGGCGGACCCTATATAAATTTTGAGTTTTGCTAAAACTGAGGTTGTTGCGATAACCGAGTCACAATTTTTTAGGGCGCTATTTCAGTTTTGTGGTTTAAATTGAAAAAAAAAACAAATTTATCACACATTTAAATCATTTATTTTAAAAAATAAATTAAATTATTTTATTAAAAATAACTTTACATTTAAATAACTATGAACTGAGTATATATCTTCAAAAAACCAGATCGACACGCATACTTCAGTATTCTTGTAAAGGGCGTTTTTTATAGAGGTATAGAACTTTGAAATGGAATAAAACAAAGATGATTTTTTTAAATTGACATGAAATTTACTTTATTCGAAAGATAATCTTTTGGAATTATAATTTAAATATGACTTCTGGCATATGACCGCCACGGCTGGTGCGGACGAAGTCTAATCCGGAGGTCCAATTTTCGATGACTTGTTGAATGTTGTCCTCCAAGTGGTCAATCGTTTCGGGCTTATCGACGTAGACTAGCAACTTCACATAGCCCCACAGAAAATAGTCCAGCGGCGTTCAATTGCACGATGTTGGAGGCCAATTCACGGGTCCGAAAATTGAAACTATGCGGTTACCAAACGTTTCCTTCAATAAATCAATTGTGGCACAAGCTGGTTGTTCAATTGATGAACGAAAAAGTCAGTAATCATGGCTCTATAACGGTCACCATTGACTGCAACGTTCTGACCAGCATCGTTTTTAGGGAAGTACAGACTAATGATTCCACCAGCCCATAAAGCACACCAAACAGTCAGTTTTTCTGGATGTAACGGTGTCTCAACATACACTTGAAGATTATCATCACTTCAAATACAGCAGTTTTAGTTAATCGGATTTAATTGCTCTGATGGACGATTATGTTGACCGTAAAATTGACGTAGTGCGCGATACGTATTTCGAACAGAACCATGATTTTCAAAATAAATTTTCTTAATTTGGGAAGCGTTGTTCAGGCGTCAGTCTATTCATGTTGAAATGCCAAACCAACTAAACATAAATCACTTGACAGTTGACAAAATGGCCGCCAGTTAAAAAAGTGTTGCCAACTTAAAGTTCTATGCGAGAATAAAAAACACCCTTTAATAGCGGTAAATCCAAAATTAATTTTAAACGCAATAGTTTTAGGCAGCAGTAACATTTAAAAGCAATTTCCATAAGAAAAAATTACTTAAGGGAAAAGTTGCGATAACTGAGATTTCTTTTTTTTGAAAAGTTGCGTTAACTGAGGCAACAATGCAAACAATTTACGAGTTGCAATAATCGAGGAGTTGTATTTATCGTGGGTTGCGTTAAGCTAGCTGGCACTGTCTGTTAATATATAACTCACTCTAATCTAAATAAAAAAAAAATTTTATGAAATTTTTAAATAATGCCAGGTATTTTACAGGTTTATGTACAGCTGAAGCTTCCAAATTGCGGTACGCCTAGATGTTACTGTAAGAGATAAATGAAAACTTTTTGCAGTGATTTTGTAGTTTTGGAATTCTAGATTTAAAATTTATGAATTAATTAAAAATTGTACTATTTTACAAGAAGTTATACCAAAAAAAACTAATTAAAAATTCATAAAACTAGTATATATCATCTACTGTTGCAAATATCGCTTAAATCACACAACACCCTATGGGGAATGTGACCGGTTGTGCATGTGCCACCGGATCGGTCACTTCGTGCCAGAGACCAATCCTCTGCTCAACCCTACCCTATGTAAACAACGGGCAAATTTAACATTGGCTTGTCATAGGAGGGGGTCATTTGTCCTGCTTTAAACCACATAATGACATGCCACAGAACTAACCAAAGATGGGCATACCACAAAACTGTCGCAAAAGGGCCACGTCGTATAAAATAAACGAAAACTAAACAGCTTAAAATGGGTAAAATTCTGGCCAACTAGCATTTTCTTGTTAATAAGCATTCTGGTTAACTGATATGTCCTCCCTTTACCAGTCACAGGATTGGTAATTTTAGGACAATTGACACTGTTTAACCCACTTCAGTATTAAATTATACCAGTACTGTGATAAGTCCTTCTTTAACCAGTCACTATTAGGACAATTAACTCCTCATTCCCCATAGAGCATTTTCAGATGCATTAAATGCAGTGTTGAAGTGCTAGACTTCTGGATTACATTGCTGCTTAAACTGTAATGATCGAATGAAAAACGATTTTTGACAAATTTATAAAAACACCAGTCATTTTGACTGGTTTTTGGCAGAGTAGCTATAAAAATAATTCTATACTAACAAAAAAATAAATCAGCAAAGTCAGCAACATTTTTTCTGGGAGGATCCTTGCAGAAAAACTGCTGATATCAGCAAAAAAATTGTAAATTTAGCAAAAATTTTGCTGTATTTAGCAAATTTTTTTCCTGATATTAGCAATTTTTCTGCAAGGATCCTTAGAGCAAAAATGTTGCTGCTGACTTAACAGACTTTATTTTTTTACTGTAGTGTTAATATTTTGTAAATAAAATCTGCTAATTTCATCACTTTTTCCTGTAACCTAATTTTGAATTCATTTAAAGTAGTTTTGGTCGTCACAATTCAAGCATAAAAGTTTTAATGAAAAAATTATCTTAATTGAATTAAAGGCAGACGAAACCTGTATTAAAAATCTTTTTTGTGATACTTCGAAGAACTTTTCTCTCATTGCGTTTTCTTCCATTTATACTTTTAATACACAGTAGTGCCTCCATGTAATGACAAAAAGTTCAATTTAATTTTGCTTGAGGTAGGTTTCTCAAAATACAAAAATTTGTCAATACACACAAATCAATATCCTCAAAAGTCCTTTATCATCATTATACGATTTGTATACAGACGACACCACTTTTTGCGTTTATTATGATTACGAAAAATGCCAAGAGTGGTGGTCATTGTAGGTCAATGATCTTTAGTAGTTTAGAACCCTTTTGTGGTTCGTTTTGAAAGCCATTTACATAAAAACCAAAGGGTTTTTTTTTTTTTGATAACTTGTTAAACAATCACAATTTCATTTTTTGTTGTTGTTTTTTCAAAAAAGAAGAGGACCGTATGAAAAAGCTTTATGCTGTCATATGTATTAGTATACATTAAAAGTGCGGGTAGTTGTTGGTGTAACAAAGGATAAAGAAAAAAGTAATTTATGAAAACTGGTTTTTATGCAAAACAAAAAATATTTATGTATAAAGAAAGAAAGCCCTAAAGGGTTATTGGTAATTTAAGTGATGGCAACTCCCCATTTTACGGATTTTGTTGTATTATTAAAGATTACAACAACATTTATTTTAAATAAAATTTGTGTGTGTGTGTGTGTGTGTGTGTTTTTTTTTTTGACAGACATGTAATATGACATGACATGTAATACATGACATATGTAATTCAAAAATTTTCGACACCTGTTGTAACTGACTTTAGATGCTTCTTAATTCTCAAGGTTTGATGATTTGAGAGTAACGATGGATAGTGTTAGGTTGACTATGCCTAAAAGCTATAACGTGCAAAGTTTTACATTGAAACGTCTTCACCAAAATAATTGGTGGCCATTTAAAGGTCGAAAAATTGAAAAAATTACATGAAACTTACAAGTTTTTTCCTGATAGTTTTTAACTTGCAGATTCAAACTAATACAAAATGGTCTCACTAGACTTGGAAGATACGAGGGCGGATCAATAAGTCTGTGACTTTTTGAATGAAAAACAGTTTTATTTTTCAACATAATCTCCTTTTAGCTTAATACACTTAGTCCAACGTTTCTCCAATTTTTGTATCCCTTCCAAAAAATAGGATTTTTCGAGGTCCATAAAATAGACATTTCTTGGCTATATGGGGTCGTTTTTTTTTAAACCCTCGTTAAATCGGTTCAATAAGTTGGCATAATATCCGCCGTTTATTGTTTTTCCCTTTTGAAGATAATTGATGTATATTATCCCGCGTGCATCCCAAAAAACTGTTGCCATCACCTTATTGGCCACGATTACGTTTATGGTCAATTGAGAACAAACGCGGCACCCATCTTGCAGGCAGCTTTCTTAAACCCAACTGATCATTTAAAATCGAAACCACACAGCCATATGAAATGCCTATGGCATCAACAATCTCACGCACTTTTACTCTTCGATGGACCAATACCATATCGTGGATTTTTTCGACATTTTCTGGTGTATTGACCTCAAATGGCAGTCCAGAATGTTCAGCGTCATTTGTACTTGTGCGACCACAACGAAAGTAAAGTAAACCACTTTTTTTACCATTGAAATCTATTGTGCAGAGTCCCCATAGTATTTATCAAGCTTTTCCTTGGTTTGATTGACGTTTTTTTTTCGCAAAAAATAATGTTTAATGAGCACTCGAAACTCACTTTCTTCCATTTTTAAAAAAATCCACGAGGTTGTATGTTTTGAACAGCTGTTGTAAATGACGGAACTTGCTCAAAATTTGACAGTAGTCTATTAACAGGTGGTATTTAATGGGAGCAGTGTTGCATTTCATATAACTACGAGGGAAGTTCTAAAAGTCACGGACTTATTGATCCGCCTTCGTACATTTACTAAAAATGTAATTTCCATATCGTTGCTTGGTGAAAAGTTGTATGGTGGTTTACAAGTCAAACCAAAGTTGTCCGATTTTTAAACTTTCGCAGTTTTTTCCGTAGGGTTTTTGCTCACAGTATTTGAAAAATGGTTTAATTTTATATACCAAATTTATGCCAGAGGACCAATATCGGGATACGAACATCAGAAACTTATAATGAATTGACTGACGTAACTTTTTTTAAAATGTATTTTTTTTGCGTCTGACGTTTACAATTATATTTAAAATTGGCTAGCGTATTGCGTGAACTGAGCTACTTTGTAAACAGCTCCTCCGAGACAGAAAGGCATTTTAAAAAATGTAAACTCAAAAGTTTTATGAACTTTTTAAAAATTGCATTTTATTTTGGATTCTCAGGTTTGAGATCATAATTAAAATGTTACTATTGCAAATAGAAAACACTAATTGTTAATAACTGTTAGAGAAGATGTCAAAAATCTAGAGGGAGTGCCGCACTTTCGACCTAAGTGACTAGGTCATCTTCAGCTTCGTTCTTACCCACCAGCCACAAGAAACTGAAGGTTTGATCAGGTATTTAAATCAATCAACGACAGAAAATCGGTGATGTTAATTTGTTACCCGAACAATGTGAGTTGTTTTCATCTTTTCTTACAAGTTTAGCCAACAGCTTTAAATCTTAAAGCTTTATATTTGGCAGGGTTGCCAATCCAACTGCTAATGTTACAATTACTGAGAACGAATTTCTAATCCGGCATGTATACTAATATTTAAACACAACATATTCTAGTTGATTGTTTGCCTATTCGATTTTGCGAAATTTAATTACTTTGTTTCGCCTTTTTTTAAAAACATGGTTTGAGAACATACTTAAGTATTACGACGGGCCTAATATATAAAGTGCTAAAATGTTCAATTGTTTTCGTTAATGGCGGGTACAGTGGCAGTTTTTCCAGAACACATTTTGCTTTGTGACAACTAATGCACTGTATCAATTCTGCCGAAACGTACATCAAATAAAATATGTTAATCAGTTTAATACTTGAATCGGAAAGACATCAAAAAATTCTAAATACTTTAAATTTTATGGTGTAAACTAAATGTACAAAACCTCAAAATGCATCCTTATAAAAAATTATTATTTGAGATCCACTCTGACTAAAAATTTTTAATTTTACAAATTCAAACCACCATTTCAGAAATATGCATCATGTTGGCTTTATGTCGATTTTTTTGCTTGAAAAATGATTTTATTATAATAATAAAATTAATTGATACATTATTCAAAGTATTGTCCACCATTAGCCACTACTTTTTCAAATCTTTCTGGTAGCATATGGATTCAGCGCCTAAAGAACTGCTCCGGTTTTGAGGTAAAGAATGAATCAAGCCAATTTCTGATACCCTGTTCTGAAGTGAAACGTATTCCAGTAAGGGCGTTCTGCATCTATCGAAACCAATGGTAGTCAGAAGGGGCAAGGTCTGGGATATAAGGCGGGTGGGCCAAAACTTCCCCTCCACTGCTTTCCAAATAGTTTTTGACCGGTCTTGCAACATGTGGCCGAGCGTTGTCATGATGGAAGATTATGGCCTCGTGTCTGGTCTAATATTCTAGTCGTTTTTCGGTGATTGCTCTTTTAAAACGAATCAATTGTGTTCGGTACAGGTCCCCTGTGATCGTCTGACCCGATTTCAACAGCTCATAATACAAAACACCCTTCTGATCCCACCAAATACAGAGCACTACCTTGGCGCCATGGATATTCGGATTCGGCGTTGATTTGGCTGATTGGCCGGGCTTTACATATGACTTTTTGCACTTGGGGTTATCGTAATGTATCAATTTTTCATCACCAGTAACAATAAGATGCAAAAATTACTTATTTTTGTAGCGTTCAAGCAGCTTTTCCGACATGCAAAATCGCCTTTCAACGTCTCTCGGCTTCGATTCATATTCCTTGCTTTTGAATGAATCCCAATGCTTTTAAACGTAAGTAAATGGCTTGTTGTGTGACTCCCAATGATAATGCAAGAACTTCTTGCAAGTTCTCTTCGTGGAGTAATTCCTCATCTTCAAACTTTTTCGGCAGACCAGCCCTCTCCTTGTCTTCTGTGTCGAATCGCGCAAACCCTCGTTGACAAATTTTTAGAGTTGGCGCATGTTGACCGTAAGCTTCTACCAACAATCGATAACTTTCAGCAGCCGTTTTCTTCAAATGAAAGAAGGTTATCAGACTTCCCGCAAACCATCTTTTTTAGGCACAAAATTCGACATTATTATAGCGATTGATATAAATGTGTGTTTACACTTTGGCGTCTATCGAATACTGAATTATAATGACAGATGTTTACGCTCCAAAATACCATTTTTGTTATTATTGACACAAACCATATGTGATAGTTATCCCATATGTTGTCCAAATCGACATTATTAACTTGTATACCAAATAAAAAATATTAAAAATGTCTTTAAAAATCATTTCATATGATACAAAATTTGTTTTTTGTGAAAAGTCCATTAGGGATATAACTTTTTGCATTTTTTGAAAGTATTAATTCTCCCAGGGTATATTTGGGTAGGGCATAAAAAACTAATAAGAAATGTGATATTAATTTTTCCCGATCGTTAAAAAAGTTTACACACCAAACGCGTTGAAGTTTAAAATTTAAATATATCTTCCATTTGGCCAAAATCTGACCGTGGGTCACTGTAATTTCTTTATGTTTTGTACACATATTCCCTAGGATGTCTTTTAGTCGCTACCCTTTTTCAGTTTCTGTAAGTTTTGTAATTTCGAGTTTTTATTGCTATTTTCAGTTTTTAAAAAATACAACAAATTTTAAAAGTAGTGAAGTTTGAAAATTTGAAAAGTCATATTAGATGGAATTTTTCAAAGATTTACAAAGCATTTGAAAGCTTTAATTGTCTATTAATAATAATAATTAAAAAATAACCACTTTTTACGAAAATGCATTCATAATTCAAATGCAATTTATGAATGCATTTTGCAAGGAAAACATACCAGCACGGAACTTTGAAGAGCATTATCTTCTAAGGTATATTGACTATTTCCATAATTTAAAAATCATTTGAAAACTGTAGCTGTCTAGTCTACGATTTGTGGTTCAAAAATCACGGGCTTTTTCTAAAAGGCATTTCAAATGTAAATGCTCTTTTTTAATGAACCTTGCATTTAAAATAAATTTTATGAAGAGACAAGTTATTTTTGAAATCGTAAAGTATACAACTATATCTTTCAGGCGCTTTTTAAACTATAGAAATAGTCAATATTCTTCAGAAGATAATGCTATTCAAAGTTTAGGGCTGTTAAGATTTATTAACATAACTAAAAATTATTAAAAAAAAAATTAAATTTAAATACTAAACAAATTTCTTTTTATATGTAAAAATTTAGAAAGCTATTTTTGAAAAAATCATTGAAAATAGTTAGCATTATTGTCCCAAAAAAGTGGAAGTTGTTATTTATTAAAAAAAACGTTATAAAACGTTTTCAACGTTTTAAAAATCCAAGCCTGGGAAAAAGTGCAAAATGCAATCAAATCAATTTGCATTATGAATGCATTTTCGCAAAAGAAAGTGGTAGTTTTTAATTACAAATCGTAAAGTAGACAATTACAACTTTCATATATTTTTATATCTTTGATATAGTCTATCTACTTTGGGAAATATGGCACTTCAAAGTTCAAAACTTTTAGCATATTTTACATTTTTTTAAATACGAATAAAAACGCGAGTTTACACAATTTTAAGGAACTGTAAACGGTAGCGAGTATCAGACATCCTAGAGTATGCGTATGCCAAATTTTGACAAAATCAAAGGGCTAGTGGCTAAAAAATTACCCGTTTTCAACGTTCTCTCATGGAATGGACGATATATTTTTAAATTAAAAAAGTAATACTTTGCTTAAAACTCCTTACAAGGAAACTACACAGTGGTAAATCCGCCGATTGTAATGAAACTTGAATATGTTGTTGAGGACAAAATAATATTAGACACGTATTTTTTACAAGTGCGCAGTTGCACGTTTTAGTGTTAAAAAGGGGGGTAATTTTTGTATGAAAACATATTAAACATATTTAAAATTTAAGAATTTCCGTTCTTTTGTACGCTGTTTTGAAGTACTCGAGAAAACAAAAATGTTGATACCCATATTGCCTATGCTGTGTACCCAGGGCTGCCACTTATTTGAAATATTTAAAGTATGGCTTACAAAAGATCTTCGGGAAAAGTCGTGTTAAAGCCGAACGATTAGGAAAATTGAATGAAATAAGCATTAATATCCCTGCAGGAAATGTCAATAGTGAAAAAGTATTGATTCACTATTGACTGTGTCACCAGTACTACTAACCAAATATTCCCCAGGCGATGCAATTTGCTATAGACATTTAACATGTACGTGTCATTGAAAATCACTAGTGACATTTGAACTATTGACTAGGTAGTGAATAGGTAGTTCTTATGGGACCATATGTAGACATTGGAACCAAAGATTCACTAGTGACTAGGTAGTTCTTATGGCACCATATGTAGACATTAGAAACATAGATTCACTAGTGACTAGGTAGTTCTTATGGGACCATATGCAGGCATTGGACCAAAGATTCACTAGTGACTCGTTAGTTCTTATGGGACCACATGTAGACATAAGAACCATAGATTCACTAGTGACTAATTAGTTCTAATGGGAACATATGTAGACATTGGAACCAAAAATTTACTAGTGTGTTAATAAAGTAAAATGTGTAGACCAGGCACGTAGCTAGGGGGGGCTTGGGGGCTAGAGCAACCCCCGAAATGATTTGACAAATTTAAAAACTTACTACAATTCGTTAGAAAGTAATAATGTTATTAATAAATTTAATATGAAAATATTTATTTTTGACTTGGATCAAATAGGAAATAGTTTTATATCATTCGAATCTTAAAATTTCGTTAGAAAACATCGCCTGCAAATGGGCGGCTATCATTGTTAGAGTTGATTTTCGACAAAAAGCAATAAATAAAATCATTTCATAAGAGATTTCGAAGTCTTTGACTTAAAATATAATCAAATAATTGTTTGAGACAATGCAAACTAAAAATTAAATATGTCTACACAGAAAAACTAAAATTGAGTTTTAATTAAAATATTTGTTGATTCAGCAAAAGTTTAACTGAATTCGGTCGTGTTGATGCAGTTGTAGTAACAACTAAAAGAATTTGTATCTATTTAATTAATATTACTTTCAATTATATATAGTTTTATTCACATCTATTAAAAATTTAATCGAATATTGTTTACTATTGGCAAAAATTACAAAATTTTAAAAAAAAATAACCAAAATTGTAAAAAAAATCGCCAACATTTAAAAAAATCGAGACCATTTGAAAAAATCGCAAAATTTGATAAAAAAAATTGCAAAAATTTAAAAAAAAAATCCTCAAAATTGCAGAAATTTAAAAACACCCAAAATAAACACCAAAATTCGAAAAAAAAATTAAAAAAAAATCACCAAAATTAAAGAAACGCGAATTTTCAAATTTAAACGATTTTTTTTAATTTTGTTATTATACGTTATATAAACTGAAAACAAATTTTATACCAAATTCATTTTCAATTAAACAGTTAATTGAAAGTAAGTTTGAAATCGAACAAAAGTTTAATTGAAATTTTTTTGACAATGATTTTTTCTGTGTATTTTGACATAATCTTTTAAAATGGAGATACCACTAAGACTCAAAATTAAGTTAACTTGTGCCGTAAAAAGTCGTTACTTTACTTACAGTGCAATCTTTTTATTTAAATTTGGTTTGCTACGCACGCATCTGGTAACATAGTTTTCAGCATTTTTTACGATATATATTACGATTTCTCAAAATCCATTAAAGCGACTCGTATTCCACACACAGAGACCATATTTTTTTAATTTTTTGAAACAAATTTAAGCCTCAAACTTTGATTTTTTTTTAGAAATTTTAAAGGGTTTTTATTTAAAAAATTGATTAAAGACAAATTGAAAAGCGTTTGAAATTGTCCAAAATATAAATCACAGTGAATTCGAAATATATAATTTAGTTTAAATATTATTTCTTTCAGACAACAATCACGCTTGCTTGTAAAATTTACGATTTTTTTAACACAAGACATGTAGTCGAATATATGAAAAAGGGGAAAAAATTGTGAATAATTTGTTAAAATAATTCAAATAAGTGGCAGCCGGGGTCCACGACATAGTGTCAAAATGGTTTTCAAAACGTGTGTTTTCTCGAGCATTTTAACGCTGTTTTTAAATAAGTCTAATTTTCCTAAACTTTAAACATATTTTCATACAAAGATGTGTTAAATTTCACCACCAATTTTAAAAATAGATACGTTTTTCATATATTTTTGATGCTTTATCACCTATCCGAATTGCATTAATTTCAAAGGGAACCCATTGGAAAAGCTTCCTTATAAGTGTCAGGCAAATTATATAGGATATTTGCTTTTAATTTGTTTTTTGGACGGTTATAAATCTTTAATTTCCCGAGTTAAAACGTTTGCATAAAATAATACATTTATTTATATGCACTTATAAGGTTTTGTCTGCCAGTGCATTTAACTGGACATAATTATATCAATTCGTATATAAAATTAATTTCGTTGAAAAAATTTAATATGATGTCATATATAGTTGCGTATAATTGTATATTGCATTTAAAATACGCTAAAACTAATCCAATTAATAATTACGTTATATTTATATACCTAGACATTGCAAAATAATATATATTTTGATATTATATCATATTTTAAAAAACACAATTTTATTTTAGATAAAATTGTATATTACCTAATGCAGATGTAAATATGTATTACATCAATACAATAGTACAATTAATTGCATCATTTTGTGTATAATTTTATACACAAAATTTACCCCAATTTATGTATTTTGAATTGATTTCTTTCTGGTTCTTAACCCTAAAAAAAGAATTTGTTTCATTTGTAACATTATGAGTTCTTAATTTAGTCTAAGATTTTTTTCAATCTAAAACTCTAAGTTTAGTTTCAACGTTTTTTTCGTGTTTGTTATTCAATGGTGTAAGTTAATAAATTCCACAAAATCTTCATTTTCATTATATTATTTTTTATTTTTGAATATAATAAAATTTCCAAATGCTATGGAATTTGTTACAAATTATAAAGTTGTAAACCTTTTGCAAGTGGCTAAAGTCTAAAAGGATTAATAGATATTTCGGATTTTCATGACGTTTTAAAATCAAAAACCGGATACAAGTATAGCTTATTTTGTATATATCAGTATCAGTTCAGATATAAATTTAAACCGTTATATAAAATCGTATTAAATCGTATCGCGTCATTATTTGGATGTTATTTAATTATTATGCCCATTTCTTGGATAAAACTGTATTAAGACTCATATTAAATTTCGTATGATCATATAAAGCATCATATTAATTTTAATCGGGTTATTAGAAGTTGAAACTTTTTTACTTTTTTTACATTTATCAAGTTTTAGCTACCCAGACGTATATTAGCACATAAAAATATAAAGTAACGCAATTTTATTTTTCGCGGTTTTCAAAAAGTTTTCCGCATAATACTTTTTTTATTTAATTAAACTAAACTTTAATATTTAGCTAAAAATTTAACGTAATTAGACAATAACGATGCATATCCAACTTAATGTACACAAACGTTTTCAAATTTGACGTGTTTCGCGGATTGTGATCAAACAGATTAAAGCGTTGTTTCGCGATATAGACATCAAAATTGGCAAAATAATGAACACAATAAGTAAAAAATGAAAAAATGCATTTTAAGGAAATGCACTTTATACATGATTGCCCATTACGTGTAGGTAAAAATTTAGCAAAAAAAAAAATTTAGCAAACAAAAAAAAAAAAAAAAGCTGTTACTCTAGTGTGCAAAAAAAAAAATATATATATAATCAAAATAAAAAAATTGTTTTTTGCAACTTTTATCTATGATTTTTAATACTAAATCGTTTCCCAACAGTTTGATATAACAGTGTGAACGAATCGCGATATTTCTGCATTATTACGCGAAAGACAAAGTTTTCTTAATTTTAGAAATTTGTAAATCTATTATATGTCTTTTAATTTAAACTGTTTTCCATCATCTCGACGGAAAAGCTCAAACTCCCTAATAGACACAAATAATTTTAAAAATTAAAAAATCATAACGATTTTAGTATTTTTCTTTCCACCAGTTTGTCTGGGTTTTTATACTGCATTTATACTGAAAAGTGAATTTTATAAAATGTAGATTATCTGCTCATCATTGCACTAACAATAAACAGTTAATCCACCTTTTACTATATTAACTTTCTGGCTAAATGCTTTATAAGACAGTTTTCAATAAAACCCAAATAAAAAAAAAGTACCAATAACATTTTATTTTTGGTCAAAAATGTTTATGCTTTGTAAACATATTTATATATTTTTTTTTTTGTTTGTTTATAAATTAAATATTATATTACACTATTCATGCTTTTTCTACCTGAGTTTTTAATAATTTTTGTGTACACTGAAATCTCCCGATATCGGACACCTCCCTTATACAAACTAGTTTTATTCTTCTTAGTTTAAACGAGCTTAAGATCATTTATTTATTAATTGTAATATTTGTTCCCTGAAGAATTCGCCCAATGTGGAGACGAAATATTGGAAATAAATAATTAATAAATAAATGATCTTAAGCTCGTTTAAACTAAGAAGAATAAAATAAAAGAAGATCAAAGAAAACTTAACATTTTTCAAACAAGTTTTAATGAAAACATTTGCAAATATAATTGAAATTTAATTAAATTAATTTTATGAAAATTTGAAAAAAAAATTAGAAATTCAATTAAAATTTTTTTTCATATCAAGTAAAAAATTAATTTAAAAATGTTGATATAAAAAATTTAAATTAGTAAAAATTTTGAAATTAGTTTACATGTTCGCTAAAGTGTATTGAAATTCAAAAGCTTTTTAAGAGCGTATAAAATTGTTAGAAAATTATTAAAAATCGATAAAAAATTTGTATTTAAATAAGCTTCAATAAGTTGGCCAACTCTCCATCAGGTGAGGTGGCGAGCAACAACTGTTCGAAGACTTATAATCTCGCGCAATTGCTGTGTTGCCACGTTTCAAGCTATTCATCTTTCCCCACTTTTCATCTCTAGTCTATACGCTTTCCAAAGAAAGCAACACAGAAGAGTCGCCAAATATTCGAAATATTTAAAAATCCGGTTTTTGAATACTTAAAAACCCGTATTTTTTTTTAAACCGGGTTTCAGTTTTTTTAATTTAAATAACCTGTTTTTATAAATGGCTTTGTATTGCTTATATCAGACAATGTACACATCGAGAATTATCTCCCTGATATTAATGCATTTATGCATTAATACAATGAAGTTGTACTTGAACTCGTAATTTTAAACTTTTCATTGACCCTCTAACGCCTGGCGATAACATTTGTCATCGTTTATAAAATTGAACCCAAATGCTTCGAATGAGTGTTTTATACTTAGAAATTGATATAGTTCGATATAAAAGTGAATTAGCTAAAAGTTTTGCGAAGAAACTGTTCGTATTCAGTGCACTGTTAAAACGCGAGAAAGCTTTAAAGTTCAAATTTTGTACAAATTCAAAAAATAATTTTCAATTTATAACGAGCTTTCAACCTCCGTATATTTACAAAAATAAAGCAAATCAAACATATTAGCTAGGTTGATACTAGTATTTCGATCTGGCTAAAGATCTCATCAGAACCCGAAGTTTTAGAAAAGCTAGAGCCTATATAATAGGCAGAACTTTAACAAAAAACCTATTAATAATAAATTTTGCTCCATTCTTGTCTTCTTAGTAATCAACCACGTGGTTAGGTCTTTTCCTAACAAGCATCATGACGTTACTAAACTTTGAAGACCAAAAATGTTCTATTTATATAAAAAATTTTTAGTGTGTACTCTGGCTCAAGTAATATTTTTTTACAGTTATATTAGTTTTTTGTTTTTATATACATCGAGATTATTTTTATGTTATTTTCAATTTATAACGAGCTTTCAACCTCCGTATATTTACAAAAATAAAGCAAATCAAACATATTAGCTAGGTTGATACTAGTATTTCGATCTGGCTAAAGATCTCATCAGAACCCGAAGTTTTAGAAAAGCTAGAGCCTATATAATAATTATTTTTTCACTAACTGAGATTTCCAACAACTAAAACACTTATTTAAGTTGATTTAAAACTCTTGAAAATTAAGTATAAGTAAGATTGAAGTATTACCTTTAATAATCAGTCCTTATTTTTCTTCAAGGACGAACAGGATTTTATCAGGATATCTCTAAAGGACATTGTCTTAACTTATAAAGTAATGGACGGATCGTTTTGAAATTTGGTATAGAGAAGACAATCGGTAATAGTAGCAAAAGTCTAAAGTTTGAACAAAAAATATTGAAGTTAAGATACTTTTTCGCCCTATTTCGCATTTTTGAAAATCGCCATATCTTCTTAAAAAGAAGCACAAAAAAGTTTATTTTTGGATTGTGGTTATGTCTTGGTACACACAGAGAAATAAAGTGCCAACCGAATTGAAAAGTTTATATTAATGGTAATAACCTATAAATTCAGTTAGTACAAACGATATTTACATTAGAGTTCGGAATAAATTGGCTGTTGCAACTAGAATTGAATTGAATTAACCGAACTTTGTTGTGAAAACTTATGTTCAGTTGTACCAACAGACGGAAATTAGTAATATCCGAATTTGAGTCGTAGTAGTCGAATTTCAGTTGGCAAATATCAAAATTTTTCTCTGTGTGTAAGAGCAATAATTTTTGGTACAAACTTTTGTTTTACTTGCATTAGTTTTCGAGATAAATTTTAAATTATTTTTGCTCATATCGCCGAAAGTAGTCAGCGAAAACCATTTTTTTAAGAGAAATTATTATTTTTTTTGCGAGACGAATACATGGTATGAATTTCATTGCAAAACAAAATTCGGGCATTAGAGGGTTAAGTTAACTAATGCAAGTTTTCATAAAATGTTATGAAAATTGTCATTTAAGTTATTAAATGTCATTTAATTTATTAAAAGGTTTCATTAAAAAACTAGTTTTATAAAAATTATAAAGCTTTTCATTAATTTTAAGAACATTTTTAGTTCACTATGTAAAGAAAAGTTTCATTAGTTTTGTTAAAATTTGTCATTATTTTTCGTCCACTAAAATTCTCTTTGTGAAATTTTAAAAAATTACTACAATTTTAACTACAGTGTGAAGAAGGCTCTTTAGAAAGGCCTCACTCAATACCTTTGAGAATACCAAAATACAAAAAATAAATCAGTTGAATCTACAAATATTTAGTAATATTTGAGCTAAAGTAACAAATTAATCTGCTAAAATCACCAAAATAAAGGGTGTTTTTTTTATAGAGGTATAGAACTTTGAAATAGAATAAAACAAAGATGATTTTTTTAAATCGACATTAAATTTACTTTATTCAAAAAATAATCTCCTGCCATCATAATTTAAATATGACTTCTCGCATATTTGAAGCCCTTCATCTTTCCCCACCTTTCATCTCTTCACTATCCCCTTTCCAAAGAAAGCAACACATTAATTAAAAGGAAGAATTTCCTGAGTGTTGCTTCTCTTTATAAAAAAAAAAAAAAAATTTTAAATATAACCGCCACGGCTGGCTCGGACGTAGTCTAATCTGGAGGTCCAATTTTCGATGACTTTTTCCAACATTTGTGATATGTTGCGCCATCTTGTTGAAACCACAGCTCCTGCACATAATGGTTGTTCAATTGGTGAACGAAAAATTCAGTAATCATGGCTTTATAGCGGTCACCATTGACTGTAACGTTCTGACCAGCATCGTTTTTAAAGAAATACGGACCAATGATTTATTTCACCAGCCCATAATGCACACCAAACAGCCAGTTTTTCTGGATGAAACGGTATCTCAACATACACTTGAGGATTATAATCACTCCATATACGGCAGTTTTGTTTATTGACGTATCCATTATGTTGACCGTAAAATGGACGTAGTGCGCGATACGTATTTCGAACAGAACCATGATTTTCAAAATAAATTTGCACAATAACTCAGCTAGACTTACAACCTAAATTGGTCGTTTGACGATTTTTTGTGTAGCAAAGTGTTATTGAACGAAATATGATTACACTTTTTATAAATATAATACAATATTTTGTTCAAGTGTACAACAAATAAATTGTATATGATCGTTGCAGTCAATTCTAAGACGTTTTTACTGTTTTTGTTATAGGTACACTCAAAAATTAAAGTTAGTAAAATAAGCAAAAAAATTTCCTGAGTCAGCCAAATTTTATTCAGAAGGGTGCTTGCAATAAAATTGCTAATGTCAGCAAAATATTTTGCAAAATTAATAGATTCAGCTAAAGTTTTGCTAACACTTAGTTGATTGAAAAAAAAAAAAATTTTTTGCTAAAAGTTAAAAAATTTTGCCTTTTAAATTACTTAAAACATAAAATAATTACCTACCTAGTGCATGAATTATAAACGTAAAGTAATTATAAAAATATCTTTTTGAAAATATTTTTATAGACACATTACCTTGTGATTTTTTGTAAGCATGTGGGTAAGGTGTATATTATTGATATCACAAAAGAAAACACAAAGCACAACAATCCATTTACATTTAAAGCAATCAAATATTATATCTATCGCTAGCTCGGTTTTTAAAGTTCTCGCTTAACAAATTGTTAACAACCTGAGATCCCAGGTTCGAATCTCAGCGTTGCCACATTATTCACTTAATTACAAAAAAAAATATTTGTAATAATTAAAAAAAAAAAAAAAAATTACGAAAACCCATATATAGACACATTACTTTTTCCACCATGTAACCACATAAGTAACCAGTTATTTAACCCCCACAAGGTAATGAGTCTACCCATTTTTTTAGGCACATCGCCGGTAAAATTCATTAGCGAAGTAATGTGTAATGTTATGCGTGGTATTATGTGATTTTGCTGGGAGTAATTATATATACTCGCAATATAAACAAAACTATCTTTCAATTCTTTACATCGGTAGTTGTCTAAATGATGAAATCTTTTAAAGGAAGACAAATGCAGTAATTCTAGAAACGAAATAACAAAATATGACATATGCAACCTTTTTTTTGAAATAAGAAAAAGTAAACACAAAAAAATTATCTAAGATGTGTATGCTTGTCTTTCGCTTAAGCCGGTCTATTTGTTATCAACTTGACCACACTATATTAATAATCACTATAAACATTTAGTTTACATATACACATAAATTCTTTATTTAATTTAAATAAAATTTTGTCTTTAATTTAATAGACAATTACTTTGACAAGCCGGTGACAATACAAAATTTAAGTTTTTTAAATCCACAATGTATACGTCTACACATTGTTGGCGTCCTTTTGTTTTATGTATGAAAAACAGATACAAAAACCCTTACTTGGTTGATTTTTATATGTCTTACAAGAGTTGTACTTTTTACTATAATTTTCCCCCATCTCTACTACATCTTGACATGCAGCGACATCTACTTCACTCTGAGTATATGTATCTTTCATTCTGGTGGTCGTCCACACTATTAATGTGCTCATCAGCAAAAAATTTTTTAGCTAAATTAATTAGTAAAATATTAGTGAAAGATTAGTTCAAAAGAGTTAAGTGCTGAATAAGCATAACTAAAATTTTAACTGAAACCACAATTTCAGCAAAAAAAAAATTACTGAAAAATAGTATAGTTGATTTACAAAACGTTTCACTGGCTCATTTTTTTGAGTGTATGTAATATTCAACCATTTTAATGTCGGTATGTATTAATTTAAAAAAAAAACAATTTTTTTTTTCGCAATTTTAGCAAATAATTATTCAAAAATATTGCATTAGTTAGCAGGAATTATTTTTGTTTTTGTCTCTTTTCAGTTTTGTTTTGATTTCATTTTTTTTTTTACAATTTACGCTAGTCTTGATAAAACGCGCGAATTTCACAATAATTCTTGTGTTGTGTTGTATTTTTAGTATTATATTGTGTCTGACACTTTTGCTATCTCTTTCTAAACATTTCATAAATTATACGTGTAGTACTTGGTGTACTCATCATATAATAACAAAGTACAAGTCAGAGCTTTGAAAGAATACATTTTACATTTTATACAATACATTTTACCCATTCTTCTACCGAATTTATTGTATGCGTTTCGCAAAAACTTATAAAAAATAAAGAATAATAAAATAAATCTATTGTTAAAACTGGAATTTAAACAAACTATCAAAGTGCTTCTTTATAGGGTATACAAATTTATTTTGGCAATCAAATTTCTTGCCGTGTTAAAGTGCTTACTTTTTTTTAAAACACTCATAAAAATTTGCCTTTAAAAATAGCAAAGAACCTACTAAAAATATTTAAAAAAACGAGTTTGCTGAAAAAACTACTGAAATTAGCAGACATTTTTTGATAAATATTAATGAGAAGAAAAAAAAACAGTACAAAAAAATTGTTAAATTTACAAAAAATTGGTTGTATTCGAATTGAATTTTAGTTTATGGAAAATAACAATTTACTTTACTTAATTTTGTTGCCAGTGGATTTTTTAAAAAATACCTATACAAAGCAATAAAAATCCCTTTTCTCAATACATTCTCGAATTGTTTTCTCCTACAAAAATCTACGATTTTTTTATACAAGGTGGCGCAAAGGTAATCCTCCTATCAGAAAATGCTATAAATTTTGCGATTGGCCCATAATGTCAGTTCTGTTTTGACATTTGTGTAGTAAACACATGCGAAATACACGTTAATAAACAATGTTACGCTACACTGCTCCAGAACGCGGAATATTGGTGACTATTTATTTGACCAATAATCGGTCGGTGACTTTGGTACAACGTGAATTTCGTCGCAGATTTCCTTGCCGTCCAACGCCTACTGGTGAAACACTGCGACGTTTAGCCGCTCGCCTCGAAGAGACTGGCACAACACGAGATGCTGCCAGGCGTGGCAGACCCCGGAGTAGCCGTTCTGCAGAGAATATTGCTGCTGTAGCCGAGGATGTCATGGAAGCGCCGTCGAAATCGACCAGGCGACGTGCCACGCAAATGGGTATCAGTCGACGGTCTTTACAGCGAATTTTGGTACAAGATTTGAAGATGTTTCCGTACAAAGTCCAGACGGTGCATCAGCTGTTAGCTGCTGACCGCCAATCGCGTGTAACATACGCTCAAGCCATCCTTAATCACCACCAAGAGGAAGATGATTTTTCATCAAAAATAATCATGAGTTATGAGGCCCATTTCCATCTTAGCGGGTACGTAAATAAGCAAAATTTACGCTTCTGGGGCACTGAAAATCAGCGTGTAACCCACGAAGAGCCATTACACCCGCTCAAAGTCACTGTATGGTGTGCTGTTTTCGCTGGAGGAGTCATCGGACCTTTTTTCTTCGAAGACGTCGCGGGCCAAACGGTTACTGTGAATGGTGAGCGCTACAGAGCAATGATCAACGAGTTCTTTTTGCCGCAACTTGATGAATTGGGATTGGAAAACATGTGGTTTCAACAGGACGGTGCAACGGCACACACTGCACGTGCCACAACCGATATGCTGAAGGATGCATTTCCCGGGCGCCTAATCTCCCGTTTTGGCGATTTGCACTGGCCAGCAAGATCGCCTGATTTGACCGCTCCAGACTTCTTTTTGTGGGGCTTTTTGAAGTCGCGGGTTTATGTCAACAAGCCTCAGACTCTTGCAGCTCTTAAAGACAATATCCGTCAAGAATGTGAGGACCTATCGCCGGAAGTTTTGGCCAAAGTGATGGAAAATGCCATAAAAAGGGCTCAAATGACAATCAACTGTGGCGGCGGCCATTTACATGACATCATATTCTCGACTTGATGTAAAAAAAATTAAAATACCAAATAAAAATAATCCACAAGAAAAATCGAAGTTTTTAATTTTTTTTTTAAATTACAGCCAAAAAAACATCGGAAGGTTATTTTTGGCCCACCTTGTATTATAAACTAAATATGCGTTGAAAAATTGTGTCATATAATATTTAGCAATTTTCATACTTTCGACGGCAATTTAAATTATTTTCAAAAATTTAAATTATTTTCGAAAATTTAAAGGATTAATATTAAAATAAATTGTAAATTGTTGAAAATTTTTTTTTTTAATTTTTCCGAAATATTTTGTTTAATAGATCTAAAACTGTCATTAGTTGCACAAAAAAAAATCATACAAACTATCAAAAAAGGTTATTTCATACTAGCAGTTTCTGTTTGGTAGGAAGGTCATTTTTTACGGAAGGGACTTTTTTACGTAACCCAGCAAAAATTGTATTGCTTTTCATGGATGAAATTAATCATTGGCTTGTCATAGGTAGGAAGCTGTTCGTTCATACAATGCTTCAAAACAACTTCGAAAGTGTATTATATGCCTAAATAACTTGTTAGTTAAATTGTTAGTTAAATCATATTTCATCGATTAAAAGTTAGAGTTAGAAAAGTTAAGTTAAAGTTAGAAAAAAGAAATATTGTCTCTTAAAATATAATTATTTTACATACAAATGTACACGCAAAAAATTTACTTGTGTAGGAATATCGAAGTCAACTTTGTAATTTTTTTTATATAAAGTTGATCGAAATTATATAAGTCAAGTATAGACATCCGAAGTATGTGTATAAATTATATATATCATTTATTTTATAATATTACAAAGTTCCCTTTGTTGATGATAAGCACTAAGTACTTTTATACGATTTTGTAGCTTTCCTAAGTTTTATTGAGTAACTTTCTAAAGTAAATATTAAAACTAACAAAGCAGTAGTTAAACAAGACAACAAATGGGTTACTTGACTGACATACAAAAGAAAACTATTTAGCTTGACAAAATATTAAAAGGGCAAGCAGAATAAGGTTTGGTTTTTTCACATGTCATAAAGTCTATATTTTTTTAGAATAAAAAAACTGAAAATTTAAAAATTGTTTATAAAATGTACACACATAGAAATAAAGTGCCAACCGAATTTAAAAATGTATATTAATGGTAACAACTTATATATTTAGTTAGTACAACGATATTTACATTAGATTTCTGAATATTTTGTGTATTGCAACTAAAATTCTGTTAAATTAAAAGAACTAATGTGAAAACTAATGTTAAGTTGTGCCAACCGTCTGAAATTATAAACGAATTTGAGTCGAAGTAACCGAATTTCAGTTACCAAATATCTAAATCTTTCTCTGTGTGTGCGGGAATTACAGTAGTCGCTCGGTTATATGAACTAATTCAAACAGAGCCTGTTCACTTAATGGAGAAGTTCACATAATCGAGAGAATATAAAATAAGTAATTCAAATGATTTTTATTACATTAAGTTTTTATTTTTAATAAGTTTTTTAATAATTAATGTACATGAAAGTAGTCGGTTATATTTTTTTGTACTTTTTTTGATTCAAGGGATTTCTGTAGTACCTTGTCCTCAAAAGACAATCACTCAAAACTCAACAACTCAAAACATTAAAAAAAAAATCAACGGTTGCAGGTTCTTCACTTATTTCGGGGAAAAACATGCTTTTAATAAGACAAACATTTAAAAAAATCAACGGTTGAAAGCTGTTCACATAATAGAGATAGGCTGTGTTCACTCTTTAGAACCTCCTGTGTTTAAATTTTTTTGTTCACTGTTCTGGAAGTTTACATAACTGGATATTCATATAACCGAGCGACTACTGTATTTGGAAAAAGTTCCTACATTTTGACCTGTCCCTTTTCCCCTACGCCGTTATTTTTAAGACAAAAAAAACCTACATGAAAGGATTTTCCCCTACTTCTGGCAACACTGTTTTAAGCAGCGATAAAAAGCGAACTAGGTCGAATTAAAAAAATTACTGGTTTGTCACAGTGATGCAAAACGTGGCGCAATAGGGCCATTTGTGGCACTTTTGACTGCTTGATGGCCCTGTGGTACTTTCTTATCTATTTTGGCCCTTTCAGCTCAAAATTGAACTAACTACTTTAAACCGATTAGTTCAGACTTTAATGAAATTTGCCTGATTTTTTTTTATTCGATGAGAGCATATGCTAGTTCCTTAGAGAATGAAAAACGGGAGTTGTTTAATTTTTTATAAAAATCGCATTCAAAATCATATATTTTCGTACCAGGAGGTCAGGTTTTAAAATTTTTGAATGCAGGACGATAACATTTTTAAATCTTTTTATATTTTCCCAAATTTTTAAAAGAAGTGTCGCAATTCACTTTTTAGTAAAAAATGTGTTTTTGGAGGCTTTTTAAAAATGTTATGTTATCGCAAGAGCGGAAATAATTTATGAGAGTTCATAAAATATGTTAAACTTTATTGTCAGTGAGGTTTGTCTTGCATTTTTAAAAAAGCATTAAAATGACGAACTCTAATTAACAAATTAATATTATTTTTATTTTAGTAAAAATCTAATAATCGAATTTTTTAAGAAATATGGCCCTACAGGGATGATAAATGGGATTTTCAAATAGTACCAACCAGCATAAAAAATAGTACTTTTTCGACCCTCATAGTACTAAATACAAGTTTTTATTATAAATTAACGTTTTTAAAATTCATTTGTATATAAAAACAAAATTTAGTTGATTTTAGTTACAGGATTTATAAAAATTATCAGAATATTTCTCAAATTCACCTTTTTTGCAAGGAAATCTATTTCATTAGTCATTCGATTTTAGAATCACAATGCAAATTTGAAGATGTTGGCAATGGCCTTTTTTCAATTGTACTTTTTAAGATATTTATTTTTCACTTTTCGAACACTTTTTTTACTCGAACTCAAATAAAATCATCTTTAATCATAAATTAACATTTGATAAATGTTAATTTATGAATGGGTAATTGAATTAAATGTTGAATCTTGAAGTTTCTCTGAAGTTTCTAAAAATAGAACTGTTGTGTTGTTGGAGTTGTACTTCTGAGATTATGTATGCAAGAACAAAAACACCGTGTATTTAATAAAACTAGTTTTAATCACAACAAAACTCGACCTGACGTTAGATGAGTGCGCTAAAGCGCTCTGTCTAACGTGTGGTGCGAGTGCATGTGGCATTAGAAATCAGTTTATATATACCACGGTCAGTGAGTGCACAGAAAATTTCATATAGACGCAATCGAACACATGAAAACATAACAAATATTACATTATTCAAAAAACAGGGTCACTGACGAAGGTTCAATACCAGAAACTGCGCAGTCTGATTCAGGAAAATTGAAAAATTTACAATGTAGTTATGATTTTTAGAAAATACACTCATTCTTCTCTACCACGTCTTTCACAATTAAAATTAAATAAAATTGCATATTAATTATAGTAGTAATTGCAATTGTGTGAAAAAGACGTTAAAATTTAAACTCGATCTTTAATTTTTATTTATATGTAAATAGTACTAAAAGAGTCAAAGGAGTACCATGGTACTTTTACTGATCAAATAGTACCAAAAAAAAGTACTATAGTACTAACTTTATCATCCCTGTGGCCCTATCAATGGTATTTTGGCCCTTTTAAATTGTCAATTAGGCCCAAAACATAAAAACTCAAAATGCATCACTGGTTTGTCATACTAATTAGGAAAATACATCGAGCTGATGACTATCAATGTTGCTATTGAACCGACCCCAAATCAAATTTTAAATCTAAAAAATATACAATAAAAATCATAAAAATTCCAAAAATATACACTTAAAGGCAAAATATGCATAAATACCTATGCATTTTTACGGCTTACTACTTAGAAACATGCATCTATAAGATTTTATTCTTTAAAGTCTCTGCCTAATAGCTCAAGAAAAAAGTTTGTTAAAGGTCGGGTACTAGAATTTTGTGTTTATATAGGTACTTATTTTCATTTGATAAATAATTTGGTTTTGCTTACAAGACAATGACTATTAAAAACAAAATTGCCATAAATTTAACGCCATAGTCCAACATTCAAATCTGATATTAAACAACAAATTGTTAACAAATTATTAAATTTGCTATTTAATTGAATCACATGCAATGCAACCAAATAACTTGAACTATTAACTTTATAATAATAATTTGCCAATTCATGAAATACTCTAAAAAGCTCTTTTTTGCACATTTCATAAAATTTTGCAATGTTTTTCAAAAACAAATCCATATATAATTTCATTATTTTGTTAAAATAATATAAATCAAACTTTCATACATACAATAATATTCTTTCATTTCATCAAAGTTTTGGCGAGAAAAAGCTTTTTCTCCTTATTCTTTATAATTGTGTGTTTAGTTTACATTTGCTTAAGCGTGTGAGATAAATATCTCTCCTCTTAATATATACTCTTTAGTTGAGTGTAAAAAAGTAAATAAACAGAGAATCAATAATGAAAAAATGAGCATTAATATATAATTGAGTGTATAATAAGCGGTACTGTTGTTTGGCTGTATAAAATAGTAGTTTTTTAAAATTTTGAAAATACTCCCTTTTTAGAAATAGACATAATCCTTTAATTTTGGTAATTTTGAAAATGGGATGCTATTAGACTTGCATAACTTCAGCTTTTCTCCCCAAATTTAAATTTTTTTTTGGTATTAGGGGCAAACATTTTATGGGGTTATAAAAATATTAGGCTGCTTTTTTTTAAATTTCATATCATAAGATACATGAGACATCTTTTCGAAATTGACCAAGGGTGTCCAAATTTAAATTGTTTTTTGTACATATGTATATATATACTCTAGGGTGCCCTGATTCAGAAAAATGGCAGAAAGGTGAATTTCCGTCTTGTAGGTGTATTTTGTTGTTGTTTACAAAAACAAAATACATGTGCAAGTAAAAATCTATTTAAATTTTAACGACCTTTGTCAATTTCGAATTGATGACATGAGATATCGTTGTTATCGTTTAAATTAGTAATTTAGTTTTTTTTTTATTTTTTACACGAAATAATTGCTCAGATTTGTCTTTTTGGTTATGCACAAAAATGCTTTTATTGATTGCGAAATTTGATGATAAATGGTTCAAAAATGGTAAAATATAGTAAAAACCGAGAAAAAAAAACGTGAATTTACTTGTTAATGGTGCACATTTATTAACCAAATTTGAAAACCGAATATTAATGAAGGGCTTTTATGTATTTAACATAAAAAAGTAGGATAAAATATTTGATTTTTAAAATGTTATGTATAAAAAACTGCCATAAACCATGCTAAACTTTAAAGCAAATTTGCCAAAAATCTGTCCCATAAGTGAGTAAGCCATTAAAATCAGCGTGGCCGAAATATTTAGGATCAATAGTCGGTACTTCTGTTTTCGATTTTAGGGGTCAATTTTGTAGTGCAGTGTAATACAATTTTTCCAGGCTTTTTTGTTAAATAAACATGATTGAAAAACAAATTACCTTCAAAATCTTCCAAATATGTCACACAGTAAAACCAACTTGTTGTGCCTGAAAACAAAAAAACAAAACAATTAGAATTTATATTTATCATTTGATGAATAAGATATTATTTATAAGATGTTCCTAGTACTTTACCTAATGTAAAAACTAAATATACCTGTTCACACATTAAAGTGTAATGTTGAAGACAAACAATTTCGAACAATTGTAAAAAAAAATTAATATTTTTCAATCGGTTTATTTCGTATTATTTGAAAGAAGTTATAATAGATGAATTAAGTACCAAATAAAAGGATTATTAGAGACGCATTAATTGGTATATGAAGTATGTCTAAGAAGTTTGAATTATTTGAATACCCCTATACGTCAGGCTACACAAAAAAAAACAAGAAACAAATCTCCTCTATAAAATATCAGAATTTATTAAGATCTGAGAGAACCCATTGGCAGACTCTCCTTGTAAGCTAAAAATAACTAGAGAAAACAATTTTAGGATCAGAACTTGTGTTCAATCTAAATAGTTCTATCTCTTGAATCAAAAAATGTATTGTTACTGGCTGCCACTAGCGATCCCGAAAACCCCGGGATGGAGAAAACCCGAAATCCCTGTATTTTTTCCTAGAAAATCCCGGAATTAATTTGCTTATTTAATTACCTTATGTATATATGACACACCCTGTTAAACAACGAAAAAATAAATTTAAAAATACGACATAAAATGTTTATTTTAAATTTCTTTATTTTAAAAATTATAATTCTGCGTTCACAAATAAAATTTAATCTTATTTGAATTAATTTAATTGGTTGCTTAAATTTATTTTTTATATCGTTTACTCATTAAAGACACGCCACATATCAGATTTTCAAAAATCATGCACAATTGATAAACTAATTTTAGCAAATTGTCTCATCAACATAATAATAAAAAAAACAAGATTATTCTTTTCTATATTTTTAAATAATTTTTAGAAAAGGTACCATCAGAAAATGTAAAAATTATTATTTGGCATCCCTGAACAACAATTTTCCACAATTTTTTTTATCCACGGTGTTTATGCTGCTTACTTATCTTTATTAATTAAAAATATAAGCGTTTAAAAATAATGGATTGAAAACGGAACACTTGGTCAATAATGAGTTAATAGTTTGGTTTTTTATATATATCAAATTATTCCTGAAAAATCACGGGATCACGCGTGATCACGCGTGAGTTTGAGAGAAAACTAATTTTACTCGCGTGAGCGTGAGTGAGTGTGAGTAGAAAAAAAATTGTTCATGAGGGAGTGTGCGTGAGCCAAATTTTTGCGTAAGTGAGTAGAATTTAACGAAAACAAAAATATTCTCTTTTAGGTTTTCAAAATACAAAATAAATGACAAAACTACATGTTTATAGAACAATTTAGAGTAAAACATTCATAATTTACCTTAATTTGAAAATGTTTTTTATTTGTTGCGTGATTGGAATTATTTTCTCGTGAGTGAGAGTGAGTCAAAATTCACACAACAGCCCATCTCTACTTTTAATACCCTGACCACTTACAAGGAAACTACTTAGTATTGAATACACAGATTTAAATGATACGAAATTATTGTAAAAACTACAAAAACTTTCGTAAAATGTACAAATTTTCGTTTATTTTACAAAAAATTTGATTATTTTGAAATTTTTTCGTAATTTTACGCACGGATTATTATCAGTGTTTATATATTGTAGAGGACAAAATAGTATTAGACACGTATTTTGTTTTAGGTGAGCAATCTCAAGTTTAGGGATTAAAAAGCGGAACCAAAAACGACCCAATTAAACATTTTTTAAATAGATTTCTTATATAAGTTATTAAACTATTAATTAACACGATTTTTTTTCCGAAGAGCTTTAAATATTTCAAAAAAGTGGGCGCACAGCATAGGCATGGGTATCAACATTTTTGTTTTCTCTAGTACCTTTTTATAATGTGTACAAAAAAACTCTGAATTTCTTAAATTTTAGACAGGTCTTCACACAAAAATTTTGTAATTTTTAGCACCTAAACGTGCGATTGCGCACCTAAAACAAATACGCGCCCAATACATTTTTGTCCTCAACAATATATCTTAGTTTCATTAAAATCAGCGAATACACCACTGTGTAGTTTCCTTGTTAGCGGTAGTGTAGGGTATAATTAGGAATTCACACCACAAAGAATATACTTTTTACACCTACTGTATGTCCTTTATAATTAGTAAAATTGAATAATTTCTTTTGCTATCACATTTGTTTTTGTCGCTTAAATTGAGTACTAAACAGAAATTCCGTTACTCAATAAAAAAAAAAACTAAAGAGAATACAACAAAAAACTCATAACAATCCAAATTTTCTCTCACTCTCAAATAACCGGCATTTTTATTTTTTTATGTAAAGGAGTGTGTATCAGTGATGGTATCTTGAAATTTGGGTTTTGTACCGGGTTTTAAAAAACGTTAAAAACCTTTTCAGAATTTTATATAATTTTAATTATTACCCCATTTCATACCTCTCATCGATCCTGTGAGAATATTTTACGAGATTTGGAAAAATATGTGTGGCTTATTTAATAAATGTTTTTTAAGCTTTCGTACACGCAGAAAAACTAGTGGAATGTATCGAAGTGGTTAGTTGTTATACAACTACATAAGTTTTAAGTTAGTTTTACAAATAAAATATATGATTTTTTTAGAAATTTACTACTAGGCTTGTAGATATTTTACAAAAATTTGTAAATATTTTACTAGAACTTTGTAAAACTAACTTGAAACTTATGTAGTTGTATAATTACTTAGCACTTCGATAATATTTCTCCAGTTTTTTATGCGTGTAGTTTTAAAGTCCGATGTAATAAGTTACACTTTGCAGTTCTATAAAATCAAGTTATTTTAATTTGGACAGCTGGTAATTATTGTTTGTTTTGTTGGCTACATATCTAATTTACAAAATCTCGAGACTATAAGAACTATGTCGCGGAAAAGGATTTTTTCAAGAACTCAATTATACTCGAGTTTTATATTTATAACTCAGGTAAAGATTTTTTTTTAATTTAAAAATTTTTAATAGTCAATGTGACCTTTCATTTTTAGTAGCTCAAATAATATTTTAAGCATAGAACTCAATTTAGCGGATTTTAGCTCTGCAACAGTGTTAAATTGCCTCTCATTGGCGTAAACCTAACGATCCAATATACCTTATCGATTTTATATGGGGTTCAGATCTGGTGAGAATGCAGGACAGTCAAGAAGTGAAGTGTTTCTTTCGCGAAATCACATTTTAGTTTCGTTGATTATATAATTGGGGCCTTAAGTCAAGTAAGACTCCAGAGTTGTTCGACCGGTTTTGGATAATTGGAAGAGTTCGTTTAGAAAATTTAACTTTGGCATAAAATTATCCGATATATTGCGATCCATTTAAAAGTTATTAAACTTTTAAATTATATTTTTAGACTGTTTTTTAATCCTAATAACTTTTTAACGGACTGTGTAAGTTGTTTTAGAAATTTAGAAAAAATGTATAAGGTGGCGCAAAAATAACCTTCCGATGCTTTTTTTTATTATGTATTTATTATATATAAAAGTGGAAAAAATTGCCAAATTAAAAAAAACCCAAAACTTAAAAAATCTTATTTCGAAAAAATGTTGACGATTTTTTTAATTTTGAAGTTTTTTTCTTAAAATTTTAGTGGTTTTTAATTTAAGGTATTTTTTTTTTTTTAATTTATTGTCATTGTAGGTCATACTGGAAATTTTGTGTGCACCCCATTAATTTTCAATTAAATATCTATTACTATTGATATATATCATTAAACTTTTAATTAAAAATTAGTTAGAAATCAAACAAAAGTTTAATAGATATATTATTGATAGTAATGTTTTCTGTGCAATAAACTTGTTATTCAGTGCATTTTAAAAGCATTCAAAAATATAATATTTAAAAACTGAATGGTAAGACATCACGTATATTCAGCTATGAACACATTTGTGGTTCTTCTAGAAAATTGTGTTAGTAATGTTTATGAATTTTCTTAATAAACGCATTTAAAGTTACAATCGCAATTACAAAAATTTATTAATCTTTACAAAATTAACGTGCAATGCACAACATCAAATTAACGAAATAAACTTTCGTATTTCTATACATGAAATATTTTGAGTGAACCTACTAAATCGGAGTTTACCACATGATTCTACGCCCCAAAATTAAGTTTACATGTCACCGGGATATAAAAACCGGGGTCACCGGGATATAAAAACATTTACATGAGAATGTAGATGTTTTTATATGGCTTTGATAACAGACATTTTAGAATTGGGCAAAATAAATACTTTTTACTAAATGTTTCAGAAATACTTTGATTAAATGCATATATAAAAAAGTTTTCGCTTTTTCTATTAAAAATGACAAACGGTTTGAAATATTCTTTGCATTTTTTGTACCCAGCTAGAATCCCCAACTTTTGAAAATTAAGTTTTTTTTTACCACGTTTCAAATAAAAATGTTTAACTTTCCATAATATTTGTCATCACCAGAGAAGACTAATTTTTACTATTTCTTTTTAAAAGTGTAATTTTTCACCTTTTGGCAGTTTTGCTATTTGTTGCCTTTTTCAAATATTTTATTTCAGTAAATAGTCGTTTTGGTATTTTAGAGTTATTTTGACTTTAGTTCGAAATATTTTAAAATCAAACATGTGAAATAGAAAAAAAAAATAAGAAAAACACATCTTTAATGGACTCGCTTTTTTAAACTTTCATTTCGGTCTTCGTGTTACTGTGGTAGCCAACTACTGTTCTTATGAAAAGTTGTTGAAGGCCAAACCTGCTTGTTAATCAATAAAAATATCTGTAAACATTTTTCTACTTTGATTAAAGAAATTATATCCTTCCAAAAATATGTTTTTTATAGTTTTTAAATATTTGGGTGGCCCTCTGAGTACGGACCTGAACGATGGATATAAGCTAAAACTTTTGACTTTGACTCGACTTTTAAACCTTTGAAGATAATCAAAATGAGCCGATATTAAACAGATGTACCCTGGGACATTTGTGCCATACCTGCCAACACTATTAAATTTACGACAAAAAAACTAATAGAAAAAAAACATCGATGTTCTGGCTGCTTTGATCTTGTTGTTGCTATTGCTGTTGTTGGCATGGAATGTATGTATGAAAGTGTGTGTGTCAGTTGTGTAAAGGAGTGTGCGTGGTTGTTGTTTTTGTTGGTGTGCAAGAGTATGTGTTCAAAATATGCCTTCTTTTACCAAGTCTACTATGACCAGACTTTTTACTTTGATTAGATATTGTTGGTGTTCGCAGTCTTGTTGAGACGTTTGGTTGTAGACAACTTTTGGCGCGTTCATTTAAACACTTCACTTTGGGACTTTCATGTGAACGGTCGTGTGTAATTCAGACAAAATAAAAAACATTTTTTTTTTTTTTGTTGTACTTACAGAAAGAAGTAAAAGTAGAATACTATTTAAAAAAAATATATATATAAAAAAGAGACATTTGACGTTTCTTTTCAAATTATTATTTTGATGCGCGCGCTCAGAGCTCAAAGAATTTATAATATTTAAAAAAAAAGAAGTAATTTTTTTGTATAAAAAAAATCTAATTTTTTTTTATAAAACAATAAATTTTACAAAAAATAAACTATTTTTTTTGTAAAAATAAACTGAAAATTTCTTTAAGTGAAATAAAATTTCCGAATAAATATTAAAAAAACAAGAGAAAAAAGTTTTAAAACCCCAATAGTTGGTCATGCAGTTTTTGATAATTACACCAACATTAACAACGTCATTATTATTATTATTGAAAAAAAAATCAAATTACAACAAATTTACAGAATTGTTTAATAAAATTTACAACAAAAACAACGATAAGCAATTGTTTGCAATTTTTATTTAAAAATAACAACAATATTAATACAAATTTACTTCATTTATTTAATGTTTTATTAAAAAAGCAAAGAATATTTTTATTTAAATAATTAAAAAAAAAAAGAAAAACCAAATCAATGGTTTAAGAAATAATTAAAATTGAAAACGCAAACGAAAAAGTATACAACAAAAGAAGAATTAAACTATTTAATTACATTAATGTTTATATATATATATATATATTTCTCTAAGTGTAATTGTGTACAGTGTTTTTTACCGTTATTTATAAAAACAACTTCAGAAAGAAGTAAATAAGAAAAGCACAAGGATTGTCATTTTGTTAAAATACATACAGTGCGTGCTAAAAAAAAAATTAACAAAAAAAAATAAATAAATAAAAACTACAAGTTTTGAAAAAATTTTTAGTCTTCTGAAAAGACTTACTTTGAGTGTTTGAAAAAAAAAGTGATTTTAAACTAAAAAAGAAAAAAAAAAAATAATTTAAAAATAAATTTGACAAAATAAAAATTTGACTCCTGTTCCTGTTTTAAATTTAAGGATTACTATAATTTTTTCACGACAAACAAATTATTGGATTTATTTAAAAAACAAGACAAACAAAAAGGTAAGAAAGAAAATTATACAAATTTTAACAATATATTAAAAAAAAAAAAAAAAAAAAATAAAAATAGGAAAAAATATTTTTAAATTTAAATATTAGAAATAAAGGCAAAAGTGCAGTTTACGGGGTTTTGGAAATCAAAAAAAAAAAATACATGACCCCCTCCAGAATAAAAAAAAAAAAAAACCGAAATTATTTTTGGGAGGGGCTCGGCCCCGGGAGGCCCGTGGGAGGCAAAAAACAGGGGGCCATAGTAACAGGGTCGTATGGGTACTCAAATTAAAGGAAATTGTCTCACGATTTCAAAAATGATATTTTTTTTCGGATCCATAACACCTATTCCAAATTAGAGCCATTATTCGACCAATAGTAATATACGAAAAAAAGTCAAAAATAAAATTAAACAAAAAAATTATCGGCTTCGCTGAGGCTTCGCCCCGGGATGCGTAGGAAGTGGCTTTGCTTAGCAAAGTTTTTCTGCGTAACCGGCCTACGGCCGGGCTTAGGGGTTTTTTTACTCCCATCAGTCCAATTCTCGGCTTCGCTGAGGCTTCGCCCCGGGATGCGTAGGAAGTGGCTTTACTAAGCAAAGTTTTTCTGCGTAACCGGCCTTCGGCCGGGCTTAGGGGTTTTTTTACTCCCATCAGTCCAATTCTCGGCTTCGCTGAGGCTTCGCCCCGGTATGCGTAGGAAGTGCCTTGCTAAGCAAAGTTTTCCAAAAAACCCGTTTCCGTTTTTTTAACCCAGGGGGGCCAGGCGCCATAAAACGATTGTAGAGGGCGCTTCGTATCATGGATCCAAAAAAAAATCATTTTTGAAATCCAGATGAAATTTCCTTTCATTAGAGTACCCCCACTTATATGTTACTACGAATACCGGTTTTTTGGCCCTAGAGGGCCCCAGGGGCGTCAGCCCCCTTAACCGAAGATAGAAAAAAATTTTCTTTTTTCATTCTGGAGAGGACCATGTATTTTTTTTTTTTTGATTTCCAAAACCCCGTAAACTGCACTTTAGCCGAAATAAATAAAAAATTATCGTTTTTAAAGGCCCATATATAAATTTTTGGGCAAAACTTTACTTTGTCGGGCGGAGCTCAAAAAAAAAAAAAAAAAAAATAGCGTTAAATCAGAAATAAAAAACAAAAAATAAAAAATTATTAGGCGTTTTTGGGGCCGGGGCCCCGTTAGGGCGCTAGGGCCCAAAAACCGAAAGACGCCCAAAATGGCAATTGTTGGTACTTAAATGAAAGGAAAATTTCTCACGATTCCAAATATTCACTTTTTATGAAGATCTCGCAAGTAGTATTTTCGCTAGGACTACTTTTTTATAATATCGGGGTAAAAAAGTGAAATTTTGGGCCCAAAAAAAAAAAAAAAAACAATAAAAAGTGCAATTAAATCAGAAAAAAAAAATATAAAATATATAATGGCCAAAATGGCAAAGTTTTTCTGCGTGACCGGCCTACGGCCGGGCTTAGGGGTTTTTTTCCTCCGTAGAACGCGGCAGGTGGCTTCGCGGAATAAAGTTTTTTCTGCGTGCGACACAAAAGAAACTTCAAAATACATGCCCTGGTTTTTGCTCCTAGCGGTTCCCAGGGGCCCCGGCCCCAAAAAAGCCTCATAATTTTGTATTTTTTTACTGTATTTTTGGCATTTTCCTTCATTTGAGCACCGTTTTTATATACGGAAAATGTTTACTATTTTTGGGCCATGCCTAAAGGGTCTAAATTTTAATAATATGGCTCTGGTTTGGGCCACGTTTGTCGGATCTTTAAAAAAAAAATCCATTTTTGAAACCGTCAGGAGATTTTCTTTCATTTGAGTACCCACACTTATATGTTTGTACATGTCCCTGTTTTTTGCTCCTAGCGGGTCCCAGGGGCCCCGGCCCCAAAAACTCCTAATAATTTTTTATTTTTTTTTTTAATTTCTGATCGAATACTATTTTTTCATAATTTTTTGAGCTCCGCCCGACAAAGTAAAGTTTAACCAATTTTTGTTTCACTTTTATAAGAAAAAAAATTATCTTTTTTTTTTAATTTTTAATTTTTTTTGCATATTTAATTTTTTTTTTTTTTTTTTGCAAATTTTGCTAAAAATGCATATTTTTGCACATTTTGTTTTAAATGCATATCTTTATAGCGAAGTTTACCTTCTTTTTCATTAAATGCATACCTTCTTTTTCATTATTTATCCTGTTCTTAGCTTTTCGTAAAAAACTCATTTTTAATTTAATTTTTTTTAAGGAGATTTTAACTTTATTAGCAGAGAATATATTAAACAATTCAATTTAAATTTAAAATATAAAAGATGAAAAATAATTAATTTAAAAAGCCTTTTTATTCATGGTTTTGTTTAATTTTGTTCAAAACTATCAAAATCCTTTAGAAGAAAATTTCGGCTAAAATGAACTTTAAAAAAAATAATTAGTGCAAAATTATATAGTGTTTAGTGCATATTTTATGATTTTTCATGCATTTTATATGCGCTTAAAACACACATTTTTAGTGCATGAAGTGTTCCTGTCCCTGGGTATTATATACACCCGGAAGCTTTAAACGGGTGTAGTGGGCACTAAGTATCTTGGACCCTAAAAATATCATTTTTGAAATTCTGAGAAAATTTCCTTTCCGAATTTATATGTTACTACGAGTACCGGTTTTCGGGACCAGGTCCGCCGGCCCCATTAGCAGAAGAAAAATGTTCTTTTTTAATTCGAGTGCAGTTTAGGGGGGGGGGGGGGGGGGGGGGAAAAACTAAATAAAAATAGGAAATAAATTTTTAAAAATAAATTTTTGAAATAACTGAAAAAAAAACAAATACACCTAATTCTGTGTTTACGCGATAGATACGTTCCTCGAAAACTCGCGTAAAAAAACATAGTGTATGCATATCAAACGAGGGGATAGGTTCCACATGTTAAATTTCAGCTAAAATAAGACGAATAAAGTATGTATAATTTAAATTCACATATTTTATTTTAACAAAAAGTAACCAAAAATAATAGAAAAAAACAGTTCATTTAAAAAAACACATTATAAAAATCATAAAACTTAAAAACTATAATAAAAATAAATTTTTAATCAGCATCAATTTCTGATAGTATTTGCAATCGTTTACGATAGACTTCAACATCACTTTCATCACTAGAATTAGACCGCGTTAAATCAAATAAAACCGAGTAAAAACAGAATACAATAATTTTTTGAAATCGCGTTAAATCAAATTCGCGTAAAAAAGGTCGCGTAAAAACAGAATTGGTGTAATTGTTTTTTAAGGCCAAATAAAAATTTTGTTTCACTTTTACTAAAATAGAGAAAGAAATTTTTTTTTTATTTAATGTTTTTTTTTTTATAATAAATTAAATAATCTTTATTGAATATTTTTTTTTTATTAAAAAAGAAAATAAGTATAATTGTTTGTTATTTTATATAAATTTTTTTATTTAGTTTTTTATTTATTTAAATTTTTTATTAATTAGTAAAAAAAAATATATATATATGCACATCGATATGTATATATCTCGACTATTCCACCTAAGACCGTCCAAAAAGAGTAATTTTTTGACCTTGGGTCTTCCGATTTTGATTAAATTTTTCATTCAGAAACTCTATGGAACCGCTTTAACAGCTTAGTTTTTAAAATTAAAAAAAAAAAAAACAGAATCCGCGAAATTTTTTGAAACTTGCCGGGTTTATTGTATTGTAAAATGAGAAATATGCAAAAAGTGTGATTAGATATTCGTATTTTCTTTATAATTCATCGGATCATAACCATTCAAATACACTCGCCTACTTTTTTATTGCGGAATAATTTTTTTTAGCTTAAAAAAGAAATGCATTTTTTGTGCAATTTGTTTTTTTTAATACACTTCACTTTTTAAATACACTTTTCACAAACTTGGTCACTCTCGATTAGAATAAAAGATGCATATTTGCAAAATATGGCATTTTTACTATAAACCAACACTTTCGTTTTTTTGCGTCCCGGGGTTTATCTATTATTAATGAATTATTGAAAAAAGCTTCCAGCAATTTGTTTTTTTTTTTCAAAATTAAAAAAATTCCATTTAAAAATGTAGTGTTAAGGCGCCTTTTAAATGTCTCCCGTTTTAAAAAACTATACATTTAATTTTTAAGATTTTTTCTGTACCTGAAACATAAACGAATTTAACAAAATATTATGTTTTGAAAATTTAATTTTTAACCCCTCCAACCACATATTTCTTTCTATAAAAAATTTGTTATCCGATAGGAAACGTGGGCTTGAAAAGGTTAAACATTTAAATTTTTAAAACAGAATATTTTTGCAAATTCTTTAATCTTTCACATACAGAACAAATCTTAAAATTTAAGAAAGTTTAAGGGGCCGCCTTAACAGTTCATTTTTTAACTAAATCCTAATAAAACTGAAAAATAATAAAAAAAAAAAATAGTGCGCCCGGTAGGCTACTTAGTAGCGTGATGGCTTATCAGTGCGGTGGTCGTGGGTTCGATTCCCACCAGAGGCTCTGGTCTGTTTTCGCTACAACGCGCAGAAAGCCATAGTAGCTAGTGCTCGGTTAGGGTAATAGTATATAATTTGTAATTAAATGATTATTAATAAATACAAAAAAAAATAATAAATTGTCGTTTTTTCTATGTAAAAATGCTATTTTTTTTTCCAAAAAAATCAAAAAAAAAAAAATAGTTAAGCCTCGCGGAACCCAAAAAACTGAGGTTTTAACTTTTTGTGGCAAAAATTACATATTTTGCAAATATGCATTTTTTTAAATCGCGGGTGGCCAAATTTTAGCAAAATGCATTTTTAAAATATATTACATAAAAAATGCATTTGACGCTGGCAAATAATTGTAATCCAAAGTAAAAATGTTGAGGAGTGTAGTACACATTCCAATGCATTTTAAATCATAATGATCTGATATATATTAAAGAAAATGCGAATCTTTTACACTTTTTGCTTATTTTCTATTTTTCAAAAAAAGAAAATCTCGAATAAAACGATGTTTTTTTTTTGAATTTCAAGAAAATAAAAACGGCAATCTTTAAGTGGCCCCTTTGTGCGTGGAAAATATAATTTAAATCGGAAGACCCAAGGACAGATTATGGCCAATCTGACGGGAATGGCTGATATATTTTTTTGTATTGTCATTAATGAAAATTATTTAAGAAATTGTTCTAATTGTGACCCCACTGTTCCTAACTCGATTGTTTACAATTATATACATAGTGTGCAAAAAATTCTAACGGTATTTAGAAATTCCTTTGCAAATACAACAATATTCGTCGACATTTAATAACAAAATACAAAAAGAAAGACATTTGGGCAACAACAAATTATATATTTATTAATTACCAATATGTAAACAACATTACTTCATCTTCTTCTGCTTTTTTACTCTCAACTTCTTCTATCTTCTTTAATCGGTGTTGTCAACTTAGCGGTTTTAGAGCGTTTGCAAAAGCAAAAAAAACTCAAAACCCATAAATACAATTTGAACTAATTTAAAAGCTTTTAAGATTAGTAGTAAAAATTGCATTATTTTTTAGAAATAAGTCCCCAAACCAAAAATGAAATAACGCCCCATTTTTGGGGCTTTATTTCATTATGAAACAATACCCCCCAAAAAAAAAAATGAAATAAACCCCCAACCAAATGAAAGACAAAACAAAATGAAGTAACGCCCCAATTTTTGGGGCTTTATTTCGTAATGCAATAAAGCCCCATTTTGAAAATGAAATAAGGCCCCAATAAAAAAAACAAAATTATACATATATTACTTTGAAATATTTCTTTATTCCTAATTTATACATAGTAAAAAGATTAATAATATTTAATGTATCAATACAGTTTTTTTTTAATATTTTTTAGTAGTATATCACAAAATAAAACTAAATTTATAAATCGTATAATCGCACGCAGAAAAAACTTTATTTCGCGAAGCCGCCTGCCGCGTTCTACGGAGGAAAAACCCCCTAAGAGCGGCCGAAGGCCGCCACACAGAAAAACTTGTTTTTACAAATTACTTGATGTCTTAAAAATATAAGATTTCAACGGATTCGACATCTGATTTGAAAAACAAGTTCTTCTGGCCGGTCTTAGGGCAGCTTCGCGAAATAAAAAGTTTTTTTTTTGCGTGCGACATAAAAGAAACTTCAAAATTACTACACGGTATAATCTCACTTACTAATAGCAAATAACTATTTACATTAATAACTTGATAATTCATGCAGTAATTATAACGGTTATCTGCTTATATTACTTAAAAATTGTGCTTTTTCAAGAAAATGAAATAACACCCCAAAAATATTATTTGGCGACTTATTTCATTTCTCATATTGGGGCCTTATTTCATTATGAAATAAAGTCCCCAAAAAAAAAATGAAATAAAGTCCCAAAAAATGAAATAACACCCCAATTTTTTTTTTATCGAAATTTTTGGGGTCTTGTTTCATCCCGCCTATTTTTTATTAATAAAATCATTAAGCGGTTAATAATATGCCTTGCATTTTATGGCTTTCTTTATTTTTTTCAGTGTTTACATAAAAAAAAAAAACTATTTTACTCTTTCAACTTTATCACAAAAACCATTGAGCACAAATTACTCAGTTATAAAAAATTGCGATATGCGAAAAATCACACAAAAAGATAAAGAAAACAGACATTCCCTAAACATTAGTAATATTTTACCAGTGTTGACAATTCCTGTGTAATTACAGAAATTGCGTGTAACTTTCTTTGACTTGATTGTGTAGTCCATGTGTAATTGCATCCTTGTGTAATATATGTGTAATTTAAAATTTATATCTCGTTATATCGTACATATATTGCTTTGTATGGCAAAAAAGATAAAATTTTTGTTTTTTTAAACAAATTATATATTGCCCACATCTAAATGTAATTTTTTACTTATAAAGGGTCCGCCATCTAAAGTTTTTTTTTCAACTAGTGCTTATTTCGTGAATGGCAACACTTAGCTCATGTCTGATTTGACAGATGATTAGTTTTATCATTCCGCTGAACGAATATGGTCCGTATGTTCGTTATCTTGTGAAAAAAGTGAAAGAAACTGGCATTCTTATCGATAAACCAAAGCCAAAAACAGTGCGTACACCCGAGAATATTGCTGCTGTGGCAAAAAGTGTGCGTGAAGCGCCATCAACATCAATTCACCGTCGTTCTCAACAATTGAACATTTCGGAGACATCATTGAGATGAATTTTGCATAAAGACCTTGGTATGACGCCATACAAAGTCCAATTGGTTCAGGAGTTCAAAAAAAAAAAAAGTTATTTGGCGTACCCTTTATTACCATATTTGATCAGATCTGCTACATGGAATTTAAATTGCAAGATAAAATTTAATCCAGTTCCAAACACAATTTTCAATTTTAATTGGAAAATGTTGTTTGAAAATTTCTTAGGGGATTAGATTAGATCAGAAGGCACTATGCACCGCGACCAATGTAGGTCTTTTGTGCTGCCTAAGATTACCTACAGATTCAAGCTACCTATAAAGCCAATTATCCTATTAGGCAAAATGTTCGCGATGTCGGAAGGCGAAATGAAGCGATCACCTAGAAACTATTATACAAAACTTGTGTGGAGTGTTGCGTTATTTCTTTAATTTTTGTTAGAAAAACAATTTACATATTAAGTCCACTTTAATTTACATAAAACAAGCGGAAATCCATCTTCCTAATATCTGTCGCATATTCTTACTTCAGATAAACATTTTTAAATATCTTAATGAGTTCAAATAAGACATTCATGTTTTGTTAAAAATAATTGAAAGTCCTGACGTTTTGGCCAACGAACAAAGTCTTGAGTTTATAGAAGAGGGAGGAAAAGAGAATGGAAGGGGGTACAGACTTGCCTGTACTCCAATTCCGTTTTGTTTTGTCATCTGCAATTTTCAACACGTTGAACGTTGAACTAAAGAAAACGAAAATTGCTGAAACAAACTTTTCCTGTGTGAACACAAAAACAAGTTCAAAGAAGAATTGAAGCAGACTTGCGCAAGTAAAATTGCCGTGTGTGAACCGGGACTATGACGAACTATTTCTGGAAGTCACACAAGCAAAATTTTATATAATTTTGTATTTAAAAGCATTAAAAAGTTTGCAATTTCGCAAACAATTTTTTTTTAAGAAATCAAATTAAAGAACTTCTCAACTTTTCAAATAGTTTTAATTTTTGAAGACTTTGTTGGTACCCGAAGAAAAAAGTTCCGATATAATCATATATGATAACTAAACATCACATCTAATCTGATCCGATGGCATACATAAGCTGATCTCATTGTATCCCATGGGATATAATCTCATATAGTTTGATCCGAAAATGATCAAATTATATATAATTTGATACGATTGATAAAATTTTTTAAAATGTTTTAGATATCAATACTTTTTTTAATCCAATTAATTACTTGTTAATAAAACACATAAATAGTAATTTTGAAAAATAATATTAAATCTAATATGAACCACATATTGTCAGTTGAATTTTTCTTGAAAATAAAAATATTTATACGTTTCGTTGCGAAACTTTTAAATTACCATTCATGCATAATCTTATTCTTCTTCATTAATTTCAAATAAATAGTTTAAACACTACAATTTTATTTCAACTTTTCTCACTTTCAAAATGCAAATCTCAACTTCAGGAGAAATTCAATAATGTTTTATGCAAAATGATTTAAAATTATGATTAATTCATCATTTTTTTTTAAGTTTGCATATTATATTAAATAAAAGTTAAAATTGAACCATTTATACGAAATTTGACCTAATTGTCTTTATAATTATGTAGTATGATATTTAGTACAATAATAGTCAAAATTAGGATTCAATTGTGTATAATTTGAAGAAATTAAATCCAATTTGATCCACGTAGATACAATTTTATTCACCATCTGAATTTGTTATTGAACCTTATCTAATTAGATATGCCACCATCTAATTTTTTACTCGGGTAATTGTTTAATTTTTTAAATTTTAGATACTTTTTATTGGAAACTTCAAAATTCTGATGACTAATAAAAAGAAAATTAAAATATGTTGGACACTAAAAACTTTGTAATACAAAAATTTTAAAGAATTGATAAATTTAAAGAACTGCTATATTCTTAAAAAAACAATATTTTATAAAAACTCCGTATATCCTAAGAACTTTTTCCAATGGAATTATCTACTCGTAATTGATTGTAAGGATATTTTTATATAAAAAGCATTTGTGGCAGTTTTTAAAAATAGAAATCCTGTTATATTCTGAGAATGTTTTCTTATTGAAAGCCCGCCCATGTGTATAAAGACATTTTCGTAAAGTAAAGCCTCCAGATTTCTATTCAGAAAAAATCAGATTTTCGTATCCTTTGATTCCATGATTTTTCTTATAGAAATCACTCAGATTCTCATAAATTATCGAAAAGTAAAACATCCGACTCCAAGAACATAAAATTATTAATTATTTTTAATTGCTTGTTTAATTTGGAAATTTTTGTGTAATTTTTACTTCTTTCATGTGTAATTTTGAATTTCGTTTGTGGCAACTCTGTATTTAACAAATAGTGTGTGTATGTATTGGAATTGTGTATGGAAAAAGTAAAGATAAGAATTTGCAACAAAAAATTAATTAAAGAAAACTTGTTTCATTTTTTTTTTTTTTTGAAAAAGAAGAAAAATTAACCGGCATTTTTTTTTTTTTTTTTTTTGATTTTGGCGTTAAAAAACAAAAACAAGTTTTTAGCGTCTCGTTTTTATTTTTTTTTGCACACACATTTTTGTGTATAGTTTTTGTTGTAGTTAAAGCTTTTTGTTGCATTTTTATGCGTTATTTTCGGTGGGTTTAAAAAAAAAGATTTATAGTTTTTTTAAAGATGAGAAATGTTTTTTATTTTGTGTTTTCAAAAGTAGGGAAGAGTGTTTGAAAAGTTTAAGTCCAATATTAAAAATGAGGGAGAAAATTTTATAAAAAAAATTAAATTAAAAAAAAATAATAATTATCGTCTTACCGAAGTGTCATTTTTTTATTTAACGTTGAAAATTAAACGACCATTGCCAATCTTTTTTTTATCGAATTTCACCGCAGGGTTGATGAAACCAAATTTTATATAACCCGATGAAAAAAGTTCCGATATATGTAAGCTAGGCCGGGTCGATTTGTATGGAGGCAAAAAAATCGCTCAACGTTCAAGGATAATCGTATTCTAGGGATCAAAATAAGAAACTTTGCCGAAAGAACCATACCTCTAAAACGAATTCTGATGTCCCGACTTTTGACCCGTAAGGTCAAATTTTGAAAAATTCCATGCATTGGAAATTAGACGGAATTTTAAGTTGACTAATATGTGATGCCATTTTCAATTACAGTGGAGTATGATTATAACGAACTCGCAGGGGCCTGACGATATAGTTCGTTATAAGCGAAGTTCACTATAAGCAAGGTAAACAATTTTAAACAAATTATTAAAACTTCAGGATTTTTTTTCTTAAATTCTTCTAATTTAAAAAAATTAGTTTGTAATGAAACAATTTTTCCACTGAATTGAGTTCAATAAAATTTTCAATTAATTTTCGTATGAAAATTATTTTTGGCGGGATTTTTGGCGAATTTGTCGCATGTTCCGGTCGTTTTTTTCGAATCAATTGTGTTCGGTATATATCCTCTGTGATAGTCTGTTCCGATTTCAGCAGCTCATAATAGATGAACAGGTCTGCCAAAATTGTCTTTGTCTTCCTTGTCAAAATCACCACTTCTGAACCGCGGAAACCACCTCTCACACTTTGAAATCGATGGAACATATCGATGCTTTGTTGGCACAAAATTCGACATTTTCGAAGCAAAAACATTTTAGTTGTTTACATTATTTCGTTCAATGACTAACAAGGGCGAATCTGTTGGAAAGCCCAAGGCTTTAGCTTTAATTTAAGATATCGAGTGGTAATGAACTTATATATTAAGGATTAAACTTACTTGCTTAATTTTAGTGCATTAAACAAAGTTTTTAACAACTATGGACTGGTAACTCATCCTAAAAGTAGACAAAGTAAGACATCGTTTAACTAAATTTTTCCATTCATACACTCAAAAAATAAGCTGTAAAAAATTTAGTAAAACTCATATATTTACTTAGAATATTGTTCTACTTCAAGTCCAAAAATCTAATATGATATTGTCATATTAAATTTTATTTGTCGCTTTTCAAAAGTTTCATCATTTTCATGATAGACAATACAATTGTTTCATTGGCATCACCCAAATCTTCAGTTGTCTGCAATAGAAAAAGATAATTGGCTTAACTCAAACCGAGACATTACAAACAACCAGGCGCTGATCCAGGAGGAGGGAAAAAGAGGCATTTCCTCCCTAAAAATGCTCTAACTTCCCTCCCCAAAACATTTTCCTGTATCCGCGCCTGCATACAACAGACAAAATAAAAACTCTATGAGAATCTTTTTGGCTGCCTTAGTGTATAAACTTCATAATCTGGTAATCCTAATTATAAAATCAAAGCTATTTTGAGCATTTAAATAGCTTTTTCTTAAGATTTTGTGGCTTTTCATTTGTTTTTTTTTTTTAGGTTTTCTGACTTAAAGTTCTTTCTTTACTCATCAACTACTATTTATTCTATTAAATTTGAACTTTTGCTTTTAAGTGTAGCTTTTCTAACTAAGTCTTTTCACTTTTACTTTTTTCACAATATTTTTTTTTTTTTTTTTTTTTTTTTTTTTATCTTTTCTGATAATTATGTAAAAGTGATAGAATTTTTCTTTTTAATTTTAACACATTTATTTATATTGAATTATATATGATGCCATATATACACCAATGTGATAGAATTTGTTTGGTTTTATTGTATTTTATATACTTATATATAACATGGAAGTATATATTGTCTCATATCATGTTTATACGATGAGATAAAGAAATAGAAATTATCATCTTAAATATAACATAAAATATAACGATGTATGATGATATATTTAGATTTATTTACATATGGCAGCATATGTAATTATATATAATTGTATCAAGACATATATGACTATATAAAAACCTTTTTCGTCGGGAATTTGTAAACTTTTGTATGCTATTTAATATATATTTAATTTGCAAAGATCGTTGTAAAAAATTAGCACCCTGCACAAATTGCAAAATTTTTAATTTAGAATACATTAAATAATTTTTCTTAACAATTTATAAAATAAAATAATAAATTGTCGTATCCAAGTATACTGATAATTTTATTTAATACCCTTAACCTTTCAATATTACATTAAAAATCCAAAAGAACCTTACCCTTTCCGGCCCCTTAGTTATTTAGCACATTAGTTACCGCATAAATGCGCCTCGCTTAATTGTGTTCCCCGTTTAAATGCACATAAAGTGCTGGCAAAACATATTTAATACAAATGTCATGCAAATAATTTCGTTTAAATGCGATCCCCGCTTAAATGTTCTTTTAGGCTGAGTCAAATTAGTAAAAACGAAATCGATCGCTTAAATGCGTTTTTGAAAATAAAACTCCAAAAATTAAGAAACAATTTCCTTTGCAAAAGACGTAAAAAACTTATACTTAACCTCAACATTTCTAAATTAAATTTGTCAAATGCATATTAATTAAAAAAAAAAAATAATTGCGACTGTCTATATGACGTTAATATAACTGTACTGTACTAAAAAATAATTTAATTGAATGCATATTTTGCGCATTTATGCGATATTTTCCTGAGTTTTCGGATAGATGATTCCCCGCTTAAATACGCAGAAAACTTTGCATTTTTGATTGCGCATTTAAGCGGGGACTACTGTATTAGTATAAACATTTTAAAATGCATACTATTTAACAATTATATTGTATATTTCGTTGTTGTATACTATTTTAAATACCTTTTTACACACTAATTATGGTATTTATTGCATACAAAAAAAAAATAAAAAAAATCTAAGCGCCAAATGGACGCTGTCATTAAAATAATACAATATTACAAGGGCATCTTTGCTACAAGTGCCGAAGGCTAAACATAATAACAATTAAATAATTGGCAGAAACTTAGAATTATTATACATATGTATTTGAAACATAATTCAAGTCTGAAAAGCTCACAGAATTATGAAAAAATTATGAATTAAAAATATGATATTTTTTTTTTTTTTTAATTTTACATAAAAACATTTACTTTATCGCACATTAGATAAGTTTATAAATTTTTTTTAATAATTTCAAAACTTTATAAAAAGTTTTTTTTAACATTTTATAAAAAGCTTTTCAAAACTTTATAAAAATCCTTTTCAAAACATCACTTAAAAAATTATCTGAAACATATCAATGAACTTTTGCATTAGATCTATGAAGTGTCACATTAATTCGTACTTTAAAACATTTTATAAAATTTTATGAAAAAGTTTTGTGCAACATTTTATTAAAACTCGTGCAAGAAAACTCTCTCTGTCTTTATAAAAAGCTTTTTTAATCATAATAAATAAATTTAGCTTTATTTTTAATCATTCAAAGTTTTTAAAAAAAATCTTAAGAAATTATTTTTAAAAGTTTTCTCATAAAATTTTAAGGGGGGACATTACTTTCGCGGCATGACACGTATGACACGAGCTTTTTTTTTTATTTTTTTTTAAATTTTTGGTGATGTTCCAAATTTAAAAGTGTTTTTTCGAAAAAAATATTGACTTTAAAAATTCATAAAAAATCGAAAAAAGCTCGGGTAATACGATAGCGAATCAAGTTTAAAAAAATACAAAAAAAATTTCGTCAAAAAATGAACCCGCTAGTGCCGCAACCAGTACGAAAAACATGGTTTCGAGATAAACGCGTTCAAAGTTTGTAAACAAGGTGAAGGTAGCGCGAAAATTAAAAATGCGCTCTCACTAATCCGGCTGTAACCTTTGAAGCCGTAGGAATTTTTCCATGAATCTTAAGAATATTTACTAAAATACAAAATTATAAAAAAGTCGATTTCAAAAAACGGCAAATGTCATGTCCCCCCTTAAACTAAAACTAAAAACTTTCTCAGACCTTGAAAAACTATTAAATAGTTTTTAAAAACATTAAAAAATTGTTTTAAACAAAAACTTTTTTTTATAAAATTAAAAATTGTTATAAAACAATCTTCATTTGAATCCTCAAAAAAGTTTTTTAAAACTTTTTAAAAATAATGTTTAGAACAAAAAATTTACTTTATCGCACATTTAGATAACTTTCTAAAAACTTTTCATAAAATTTTTAAAAATTGTGATTTTTTGTTTAAATCATAAACATTTTCTTACTTTGTTTGTGAAATTTTTACAACAAATTTATTAAAGACAAAAATCATTGAATTTTTTTTTTATCATTAAATGATTTGTTTTTAAATATTTTTATTTAACATTTTCTTACTAATTACTGTTTCCTAGAATTTTTATTTATAAATATTTATTTTTCTTATTACTATTTACATATTTTAAATAATCATGACTTATTGTAAAAATTATTTTCTTCATATGATAATTGATACGTCATTATAAGCAACTATTCAAATACAACAAGTTACACTGGACAAGGAAATTACACAGTAGTGAATCCGCAGATTTTAATGAAAATTGGATCTGTTGTTGGTAAGAAAAAAAAACATTAGACATGTTTTTTTTTAGGTGCGTAATCGCACGTTTAGGGGTTAAAAAGGGGGGTCGAAAATTACAACATTTTTGTATAAAAATATCTTTACAATTTTAAGAAATTCATATATTGTTGTACACAATACCGCATTGGCTATGCTCTGACATCAATATCAGATATAATTATATCTAATCATTAAACTTTATACATATATTATTTTATATAATTATATATAAACTCTTTTACTCGGTGACTTATTTTAACAAATAACTTAAATTTAAATATTCCAAATAAATTTAAAAAAAATATTTTAAAATTTCACGGTTATAAAATTAAGTACACTGAGAGAATTATCTGCATGGTATAATTGAATTTTTGCATTAGATTGAAACGTTTAATTAAATTAATTAATTAAAAAAATTTAATTGTATGTATTTACGAAAAATTTCATACGCCTAACGAAAAAGTTTAATTAAAAACAGTTTCATATAAATAATGAAGCTCTTTCATAAAGTTTAAGAAATTTTTCATTCACTATGTTAGGAAAACTTCATTCGTCCAAGAAACTTCTCTCTGTAGTATCGAGTATTCACTACCTCAACCGTGCTTTTCTGAAGCAATAAATTTATTTGTAACTTTAAACTTGTATGTTTTTCGCGTGTTCTTCAAAAAATAATATTATTTTTATTCTATTTCAAAGTTTTGTCATTTCGCGCTCGTTGTGTTACATTTTACTTAATATGGCGCCAAAAAATTACAACAAAATAAGTGTAATCTCAAAAAATAACAGTAATTTAAAACAAAATACTACTAAACGCCCACGAAAATAAACAAATACAAAAAAAATTTGCAAACTATCATCAGACATACAATATAACAAATGTTTGATATTTAAATACACCCACACTCTAAACGTAAAGCTCCCACTATCTACTAAAACTATAAGAAAAGTAGTAGTATTAGTAGAATTAAAAAAAAACAAAAAATCTGACTATTACACATCAAATTGTAATTATTATTTTCTTCTACTTCTGGTATTTGTAAAGTTTACAGTCCATTTAAATATAATGACGTTGCAAATCTCAATTACACTGGATTTTAAAGTATAAATTATAAGAAAGAGAAATAAGTTTCAAAGTAGATTTTTATATGGTATTGAAAAAGACTAGATGGGGGATTTCAAAAAGTTTTAAAAGAAAGAAAGTGTAATGATATGTCGTCGACTTTTTTTTCACAAATAGCAGTTTTTATATTACGTACAAAAAAAAAATGCTCCAAGAAGCTATTTTTATATTAATAAAAACCTTCAAAACTTTATTATGCCTTAGCTGAAAGCATTAAAAAGCTTTTTCAAAACTTAAAAAAACTTTAAAACAACTTTTTTCGAAATTTTAAAAAAGCTTTGTTTAAAATTTATGAAACGTTATAAAAAAAAGTTTTTAAAACTTTTATAGAAAAAACTATAAAAAGATTATTCAAAACTTTATAAAATGATTTTCTTTAAAACTTTATTAAAACATTTTTATAAACTGTAGAAAGTTTTTAAAAACTATAAAAATGCTTTTTGAACTTAATAAAAAGTTTTTAATGCTTAATTAAAAGCTTCTTCAAAACTATACAAAATGTTATCAAAACATTATAACCAGCTTTGAAATCGGTAAAAGTTTTACAAAAAAAAGCTTAATTAAAAGCTTTTTCAAAACTATAAAAAATGTTATCAAAACCTTATAACCAGCTTTGAAATCGGTAAAAGTTTTACAAAAAAAAAAGTTTTTAAAAGAAATGGGGCATTTATTTTTAAATTTTTACAAAAAATATTTAAAATTAAAAGCTGTATATAAAACTTTCAAAACTTTTAAGTTTTTATAAGCAATGAAAAACGTTTACTATTTTTTTAAATTTCACAATTTGAGAAACTTAAAAACAAACTTTTAATGAAAAAGAAAAAACCTCAAAACTTTGATTAAAGCTAAAAAATTTGTTAAAATCTTGAAAAGGCTTTAAAAGATTTTAAAAATTTTTTTTTAGAACTTTAAACAACTTTACAAAGCTTTTACATATATTTATGAAAAACTTTTACAAAGCTTTATAAAAGCTTTAAAAACTTGATAAATTCTTTTTTATAACTTTTTTAAAAGCTTTCAAAATTTGTTTCAATTGTGCATAAAACGCTTTATCAAGACTTTGTAAAGTCTTTTTAAACTTTTCTTAAATTCTTTTTCCAAACTTTTATTAAAACCCTTTTCAAAACTTTATAAAAAACATTTTCCAAAATTTTTTAAAACCTTTTTCAAAATTTTTCTTAAAGCCTTTTCCAAAACTTGGTTAAAAAGCTTTTTCAAATCTTTATGAAGAGCTTTTTAAAAATTTATAAAAATCTTTTTTAGAACTTAAAACCTTTTTGAAAATTTTATTAAAATTCTTTTTCAAAACTTAATAATTTTTTTTTAAAACTTTATAAAGTTTTTTTTTACAACTTTTCTTAAACCCTATTAAAAAATTTACTAAAAATATTTTTTTTATGAATTGGCAAAAACAATAAAAAGCTTTTAAAAAAATTTAGAACTTTAAACCTTTTTCATAATTTTATAAAAAGACTTTTCCAAACTATTCTTAAATTTTTTTTCAAAACCTTATTTTAAGTTTTTTCAAAATGTCATAAAAGTTTTATAAAAAGCTTTTTAAAAAAATTATGAAAAGCATTTTGAAAACTTGATTAAAAAGTTTTTTAAAGTCTTTATAAAACGCTTATTCAAAAAGCATTTTTCCAAATTTTAAAATTGTTCAAAGGTTTATATATTTTTCAAAACTTTACATAAAGCTTTAAAATAATTGTTATTAACATAAAAACTTGCAAGTTTTACTCACTCGTATTTTTAACCATTTTTATAATAATTGCTCATATTTTAAATCAATTTTACCATCTCATTTTATAAAATAAAACTTACTCTTTTTTCTCGTTACAGTTTATCGACTAAACTTAATTGAATTGAAGATCTGGCATCTTCTACAAACAAAATCCCTTTAAATATTATTTGTGATACAACAAACGACTTGATTGAACAACTCGACAAAATGGCAAAACTATGCAGTCCTTATGGGACATCACCCATCACATCATTCTTTAATGAACTAACAACCAACAGTTTTTCTGATGATTTTCATCATATACAACCAGATCCATTTGATTTTCTCGAAGATTTACCCTCCATTTATGGTGATATACAAAAAATCGAATCAGATGTTTTCTCACCATACGGTGCCATTGATTTGGAATTGGATATGAAACCAGAAGTACGTAATAATGATTTAATGTGGTCCTGTGCGCCACCCAATGAAATATTATCAACATCGGCCTCCTCAACATCTAGTGACCTTAATGCTGCAGTACCCTTTGCCGAAACAAAAATTAAAACAGAAGTTGGCTTCATAAAACAGCAGCAACAGATACCAAGACCACCACCACCTACAGTTGTAGTTGCTAAAAAATTAAATCAAGTAAAACAAGAAATTAAAATTAAACAAGAACCAATCGATGATGTTGAACAACAGTTGGAACATCATAGTATACCAAATAGTAGAAGTCTACCAATTACGCCAATATTAACGACGTCGTCACAGCAAAACACAGCATCAATTACGACGACAACAAGTATGCATAATATACCAGCTGGTACATCGTTATTGCGTAAATCTAATCAAACCCCACAACAACATCAGCAGCAACAAAAGAAATTGCAACAATCAATGCGTGCTGGTACTTTACAAATCACCAAACGTAGTGATCAATTTTTAAACTCAGCAGCAATAAACGGCAACACTTCCACACTCACAGTCACACCAATACCGGTAGCATTAATAGCGAATGTTTTAAATACCAGCACAAGTAGTAATTCTTCACAATATCAACGTCCCGATACACCCCATAGTTTAGACGATGATTCCTCTACACCCGAATTCAGACACAACGTGGACTTACGAGCCTGTGTTATGGGCAGTAATAACATCTCCTTAACATCCGATCCTACCCATTTCATAAATAATGTCAGTCAAGAATTACAAGATACCAGTAAAAAACAAATTGATACACGTCTTATCAGTAATTGCTCCCTGACCGAAGTTTTAGATGTTATTAATAATTCCGCCACACAAGAATCAGCTCTGCTAACGCCGGCTGCCTCGTCGGCGAGTACGTGTAGTAGTGGTTTCAATTATCTTTCCGTTAATACATCCGGTTCAATACGTTCCTCTGAATATGAATCCGATGAAGAATCCACAGTTAGTTCTAGTAACTCTTCGTTATTGGATCATGATATAACCTATGGAGCGGGTGGTGTATCACCGGTATCGAGTCAGTCGTCGAATTTAAGCAGTAGTAGTACCCATCATTATATGCAACATAGTGATCATAGTTATACTCGGTGTAAAGATGGCATGGATGATTTGAGCACAAATTTAGAAACACCCTCGGATTCTGGTGAGTTGGTCAAGTCACAATTTTATTTTATTTTTATTTTTTTTTTTAATAATTTTAATAATTTTGAATAGAAATTGTAAAATAAGAGCTTAAAATAGAGTATATGAAAAAAAACTTAAAATCTTTAAAGAACTAAAAGCAAAAAAGCTCTAAAAGCTGCTAACGTTTTAAAAGTTTATAAAGCTTTTAAAGCTTTAAACTCTTCTAAATAGTTTCTAAAGATTTAAAAGCTTGTTAAGCTCTAAAAAAACTTAAATAACTTTTAGCTCTAAAGGATTTAAATCCCTGCAAACTTTTAAACTCAAAAGGATTTGAATCTCTACAAGCTTCAAAGTTAAAAAGATCTCTAATTTGAACAATTTCAAAATATACCCAACACAAAATCGAGATCAAAGTTTAAGAAGTAAAAAAAGAGCTTAAAATAGAATATATGAGGAAAAAAGCTTAAAAGAACTAAATGTAAAAAAGTTCTAAAAGGTTCTTAAGTTTTAAAAGTGTATAAAGCTCTAAAACCTTTCAAAGCTCTAAACTCTACTAAAGAACAAAAAGTTTAAAGCTTTTAAAGCTCAAACAGCTTTTAACTCTTAAAGAATTTGAATTTTAAACTCAAAAGATGTCCATCTTTAGAAGCTTTAAAGATAAACAGATCTCCTAATTTGAAAAAATTCAAAATATATTTAACACAAAATCAAGTTCAAAGTTTATGAAAGTTTGCGCTTAAAAAGATCATAAGGCTTTAAAACTCTAAAAGCTTTTGAGTTGTAAAATAACAAGAGCTCAGCATATAAAAAAGGAGTAAACAATTTTAAAAGCTTAAAAAGTCGAAAAAACTCAAAAGTTCAATAAAGATGAAAAGTTTTAGAAACTTAATCTAAATAAATTTCGGTTATATACAATTTACAATATATACAAAAAAAAATCATAAAGTTTAAAGTCACCATTTAGAAAGCTTATTTTACATAAAAATAGAAACCTATTACGGCTTCCAAATGATTCAGTTTAATCATTTGGAAGCCATCTTAAAGTATTTCCAAATTTTATAAACTTCTGTTGAGAGTTTTTAAAGCTTTACTTATAAACAAACCTAGATACAGTTTTAGGATAATATTTTTAAGAATTGTTTTAAAAATATTAAAAGTTTAAAATGTCTTTGAAAGCTCGCAATTTATCAATAATAAATTTCCCTTTTTCTTATCATAAAGAAAAAAATGTTGTTCTACAACAATATATTATATTTTAATCTCTTTTAATTATTGTCATTAAAAAAAAACATGTAAATAACTCTTGTTATTTTCCTGACTTTATTACAAAATATGGTGAAATTATTAATAAAAGTTACATACACAATTGTAAATGTGGCATTTCTACAACCACACTCAGCAGTTTGTAGGCAAATGACAAAAGTTCAAAAGTCCACAGCAAAAAAAAATAGAGCAACGTCATTTAGTTAACAGCCACATACAATATTTAAGGCGTTATTGCTAAACGAATATTTTAGAGCACCAAACAACCAGCAATAGCGAAAGCAAATTTTCAGAAAATTTCATTACAAAAAAAAAAGAAATAAAAAATAAAATGTAAAGCTGTCAACCTTCTAGAACTTTCTTTGAAAGAAAAATATATTTAACGAATTTGGCGCCTTTTTCTAGGGTCTTATTTTAGGCGTTTTCTGGCACGTTTTCCATAACGTGAGTCTTTTGGAAATTTCCTTTAATGTTTAAGAAATTTTTATAGTAAGAATACAAAAAATCGGAGTATTTTTAAAACTGCGCATGTTTTTGTATGCATTTTTTTTTACAAATTTTTTACTACGCCTTAATATATGCTTTTGTTTAGTGCAACTATGAATGTAAATCTAAAGAGAGCTTTTGAGCGTACTTTAACTTCAATCGTCATAATTTTGATTTTGCCGGCTACACCCAAATATAAAGTTCATTTACTTATGGTTTTTTTTTTAGTCTTTTATGATTTTTTTATTATTGATAATACCTAAACAAAAATTTGAAGCATATAATTAAGGCGTTTTTTTCTTTTTTAATTTATATTAAATTATAAGTTTACGATTAATGTAGATTAAAATTTAAAATTTAAATCATGTAAAGGCGTTTTTTTGAATTTATCATAAAGTATAAGTTTGAGATTAAGTTAACAGAGAATTAAAATATATATTTTTTTTATTATTTAATAAGAAATTAATTTCTAGCCCCTAAAAGTAGGCATTTTAATTATCTTATAAACTCAACTTAAAAGTAGGCACTGAAAATTGTTAATAGTCTAAACAAAGATTGATATTTGTCTTTTAATTCTTTAATTCAAAAAGTTTTAATTGAATTTAGATTAAGATTTTTTATATTTATTCTTTACATTGGCAGTTTAAATTTTTTTAATTTAATTTCAACATTAGTTAATTATAATTAAGAATTGTTCATATGATAAAATAATTTCTTATTTTATATATTTCTTTGCCCACTTTGAGGCTGTACTTAAAAATACATTTCTTTGCCTACTTTAAGGCTGTACTCAAACATGTTTTGATTTGCCTACTTTTAGGCCGTATTTTAAAATATATTTCTTTGCCTATTTTAAGGCTTTACTTAAAAATATATTTAGTGCTGGTAAAATAATGAGTAGTGTAGTAGTCGATACTTATAAGTAACTACTCGATATTTTCAGAGTTGTATTTTGGGCAAAAATGAGACTCAACTAAAATAATTAGCATTAAAATACAACTCTGCTAAAAGAAAAAATCAAAGGTGAAAAGTTTAAAGAAAAAAGATGAAAACTATTAAATAGTTAGTAAAGAAGTTTAAAACATATTTTTCAAATTTAAATAAAGTAAAAGTTTTTAAAAAAATTTTGTAAGAAATTAAAGCGAATTTTAAATTAAAAACCTAATCTAGCTTTGCTAGAATTTTGAAATTATGCACCTAGCTTTATCTAATGACCAGAACAAAATCAAACAAAGCACTTTTGTTCATTCGAATGTTTTAAGTGGTAAAAACGGACTAAGAAGTTTCCAAAATTCTATTTTCGGACCCTTTTTATGGCGATTAGGAGGTTTTGGGAATATATGTAAACCTATATATTTTTAATTTAAGGACCCATTACAAGCAGCTGAAGTCGAAATATATCCACAATCAAAAAGTCGGTAGTAAAAGGGTTAAGGCTACTTAAAATACGTTTATTTTCCTACTTTAAAGCTGTACTTAAAAATATTTTTAATTGTGTACGCTGAGGCCGCATTTAAAAATATATTTCTTTGCCTACTTTTAGGCTGTACTTTAAAATATATTTCTTTGCTTACTTTAAGGCTGTACTTAAAATATATTTCTTTGCCTACTTTTAGGCTCTCAAATTCAACTTTTTGTGGTATTAAATAAAATTGTAAATTAGATCATTTGTTTAATATTAATTTGCTGCCATCTTTCCCTAAACATTTATGTGTATTTTGCCACCGGTTTTTTTGTTTTTTTTTTGTTGTCTGTCTTGGGTGAAATTTGTCCTACCCCAACCCAAGCCAGCTTAACACTATTTTTTTTTTCATACTCTTTTAAAAGCTATATTCTACCTCTCTTCTTTATGTGTTATTAAATTGATATATTTATTTTTATTTTAATTAAATGAGTACGAGTAATGTCTGCACTTGCCGTCTAGACAGACATGCGCGTTTTTAAATAATAAAGGCGTGGGTATTTTTTTTCCAACAAACAGTTTTTTCCCTCATATTTTACCCTGCTGAACCCCTAATACTTTCAAATTTTTTCCCAGATATCTACATTTGTAATGAATGTCTCAAGAAATTATAAATTAATCTAGTTCCCGGCTTTTCTGCTCTTACTACTGTCATCGCATAGTATGACGGTATAGTTAGTAGTAAATTGAGATTGTAGACTCTAGTAGTAGTAACAATATATAGTATATTTTGGCGCGAAATGAAATGAATAAATATATATGAGTGCCTGGTTACAACAGTTTATCATAGTTTCTAAAATAAAATATAATATACTGATTTTTGTATGCAAATTTTATTTAAATTTTCTCTCTTAAAATGCAGTTTTTTTTTATTTGTAATTTTTTTAAACAATTTGTATTTTTTTTATCTATTTACGTTGTAGTTTTTTTTAGACGGTTATTCGCCGCCACGTTGCATATATATTTTGTTTTAATTTGTATTTACTGCATAATTAAAGCTTTTTTATAGTAAAATTTTGTATAATTTGTTGATTGCTTGTTTTTTTTTTTTTTTTTGATTTGCCGGTTCTTTTCGTGTTTTTTTTTTTTTTTTTGTAAATTTAATTTGAATTTTTGCATCTTTTTAAATTTGCTTTGGTATTTCTGAACTTTTGATTTTTTGTATTTGTATTGTCAATTTTGTTGCTAGGCGCTCTAGTTTTAGTTTTTTTTTTAAAGATTTTATTTTTATTTATGTGACAGATTTTTAAATAAAATTAAAAAATCCACAAGTTTTTTAATAAAATACTTCCTACAACAAATTGCAAAAGTTTTGTATACGAAAATTAAATATATAAAAAAGTTGTATTATATTTGTGCAACTATTTCTAAAATTAATAAAAGAAAAATCTAGATAAAAATAATTAAAAAAATATAAATTATAATTGTTTTTTTAGTAAAGTTTTATTTTAACTTCATATAGACAGTCGCAATTAATACTTAATTAACCCGTATTATATAAATTTATGATGTCATAGATTACATAGATCTCAAAATCTTTGACATTAGCTGTCAGTGCACGTAACTCATGAGAATGTGTTGGACGTACATACCACGTAAATATATAAAAAAAAATTGAATGTGTACGAACAATGAAAAAAAGAAGAAGAAGAAGAGTTTGATATCTATGTAATCTATGGTTGAGGTTAAGAAGAAATTAAATTATTAATCTCTAAAAATAATAAACACTATTAATTTTCAAATCAGACTAGACTAATTATTGTTATTACTTGGGCAAGGAATTTCATGCAAATAAAAAGGGAATATAAGCGCTTAAAATATGTTGTAAAAATTAAAAATATGGGACATTTCATCCCCCAAAATAAAGTTTTTCAATATAAAAATATAACATTTTTTGAAAAGTTTGTAAATATTTTTTTTTTATTTTTTTTTTTTTTTTTAATTAATTAATAATTATAGAATTACAAATTATATACTATAACCCTAACCGAGTACTAGCTACTATGGCCCTCGGCGCGTTGTAGCAAAAACAGAACAGTGCCTCTGGTGGGAATCGAACCCAGCTAGCACGCTACCAACTAAAAAATTTACGCGCACTTGTAAATATACTCTAGCCAGTGATGCAAAACGTGGCACAATAGGGCCATTTGTGGCACTTTTGATTGCTTGATGACCCTGTGGTACTTTCTTATATATTTTGGCCCTTTCAGCTCAAAATTGAACTAACTACTTTAAACCGTTTACTTCAGACTTTTATGAAATTTGACTGATTTTTTTATTCGATGAGAGCATATGCTACTTCCTTAGAGAATGAAAAACGGGAAGTTGTTTAATTTTTTTATAAAAATCGCTTTCAAAATCATATATTTTCGTACCAGGAGGTCAGGTTTTAAAATTTTTGAATGCAGGACGATAACATTTTTAAATCTTTTTATATTTGTCCAAATTTTTAAAAGAAGTGCCGCAATTCATTTTTTTATTAATAAAATGTGTTTTTGGAGGCTTTTTAAAAATGTTGTGTTATCGCAAGAACGGAAATAATTTATGAGAGTTCATAAAATATGTTAAACTTTATTGTCAGAGGGGTTTGTCTTGCATTTTTAAAAAAGCATTAAAATGACGAACTCTAATTAACAAATTAATATTATTTTTATTTTAGTAAAAATCTAATAATCGAATTTTTTAAAAAATATGGCCCTACAGGCATAATAAATGGGATTTTCAAATAGTACCAACCAACATAAAAAATAGTACTTTTTCGACCCTCATAGTACCAAATACAAGTTTTTATTATAAATTAACGTTTTTAAAATTTATTTGTGTATAAAAACAAAATTTAGTTGATTTTAGTTACAGAATTTATAAATATTATCAGACTATTTCTTAAATTCACCTTTTTTTGCAAGGAAATCTATTTCATTACTCATTCGATTTTAGAATCACAATGCAAATTTGAAGATGTTGGCAATGGCCTTTTTTGAATTGTACTTTTTTAAGATATTTATTTTTCACTTTTCGAACACTTGTTTTTTTTACTCGAACTCAAATAAAATCATCTGTAATCAATTCCATTTACAACGATTGGATCCAAATAAATACATTTGATAAATGTTAATTTATGAATGGGTAATTGAATTAAATGTTGAATCTTGAAGTTTCTAAAAATAGAACTGTTGTGTTGTACTTCTGAGATTATGTTTGCAAGAACAAAAACACCGTGTATTGAATAAAACTAGTTTTAATCACAACAAAACTTGACCTGACGATAGATCAGTGCGCTAATGCGCTCGGTCTAACGTGTGGTGCGAGTGCATGTGGCATTAGAAATCAGTTTATCTATACTACGGTCAGTGATTGCACAGAAAATTTCATATAGACGCAATCGAACAAATAAAAACATAACAAATATTACATTATTCAAAAAACATGGTCACTGACAAAGGTTCAATACCAGAAACTGCGCAGTCTGATTCAGGAAAATTGAAAAATTTACAATGTTGTTATGATTTTTAGAAAATAAACTCATTCTTCTTTACCACGTCTTTCACAATTAAAATTAAATAAAATTGCATATTAATTATAGTATTAATTGCAATTGTGTGAAAAAGACGTCAAAATTCAATCTTCAATTTTTATTTATGTGTAAATAGTACCAAAAGAGTCAAAAAATAGTACCAAAAAAAGTTGTATAGTACTAACTTTATCATTCCTGTGGCCCTATCAATGGTATTTTGGCCCTTTTAAATTGTCAATTTGGCACAAAACAACAAAACTCAAAATGCATCACTGACTCTAGCTTAAAGAGGCGTATGCTTAATATTTTATAATTAATATTACTCATACGTTATAGCATATCATTTGTTTATATCCAGAAAATTTTCTTTTCACTTGTTATTATTTCTTTAAAAAAAAAATAGATTTTTATAAATAAAAAGTTTAAATATTTTTGTTTTCTTACTTTTACGTTCTAAATTATTTTCAGTTTCATTTGAAAACAAGAACCTCTAGTATATTTAATTGTTTATTTTATTTATTAACATTGTGTGCAATGTTGTTAAATAGCTTTTTTGTATTGTATTTTTAAAAATATAATTTTTTGTTTATCTTATACCCCTCCCTCTAAATACAAAATATTGTGTTTATGTGGCAAAATTTGTTTCTCACTTTTTGCAAATTTAATTATACAAACTAATATTTACAGATCATTACAAATTAATTTCTAAGAAAGATGAGTTTCAGAAATTTAAATTACAAAAAAAAAAGTCAATAAAATATTCTAAGAATATGTTCAGTAATAACAATTTTAACAAACCTTAATTATTAACAAGAATTAATTTATATAAAATGAAAAATTTTTTAAATAAAATTATAAATAAATCTTTTAATTAAAAATTTTAATTATAAAAAAAAGTTATTATGCGTGACATTTTATTACAATTTCTGTGTAATTTATAATACATTAAAATTTAACCAGTCTTTTTTTTCAGACTCGTTTTTTTTAAGTTTTGCATAACAAAAAAGCGATAATTAAACACTTTTTTTTTGGATTTTATTAACCAGTGCTAAATACAGAAATTTTTATGAAACCTATTTAAAAAAAAAAAAAAAACTTGCCAAATTATAATTTTTTATTAGTTGCTGAGTGCGTATCTTATGATTAGCATTTTGTATTGTTAACGTTTAGTTAAATACAAAAAAAATTTAGCACTTTACAAATGTATATCTATTACTTATAAATGTGGTAATGAACCTCACTCAGTCTATCTTTCCAAGGCCAGCAACGAAAAAAGCGTAAAATTTTTAACTTAACAATTTTTTATGTGCGAAAATTTTTATTAGACATGTGTTGTTACAAAACGTGAGAAACATTTAAAAAAAAAAATTAACTAAATGAATTATTACAATTTTGTTTTATTTCTAAAGAAGTTAAATAAAGTTTCAAAAGATTAAATTTGCTGGAAATTTAAATTTAAATTAAATGTTAAACTTATTAAATTTAAGAAACAATTTTTGAATTTTTTTAATTATTTAAGCTAAGGTTTGTTTTTTTATATAACAGTTTTTTATTTTCGATATTTCGCTACTCCTTTGTGTAGCATCTTCAGGAAAATTAATAAATTAATAAATTTTCAAAAAATTTTAATTTTAAGAAACAATGTTAAAATTTTTGCATAAAAATACAAAAATTGTCTTTTCGGACAATTTCAATACTATAAATTTTTAACCAATCATTACTTTAAATTCAGTTAGCATTACTTCTTAATTACTAAGCATTACTTTATTAATTTGTCATTTTTTGTTAAAACTACTTTAATATCTATTAAAAAATGTTATGTTATTTAAAATGTCTTTAAAATTGTTCTTTGCCTGACGAAAAAAAGTTTATATATAGTCATATATAGCTTGATATAATTATATATAACTACATATGTGGCCATATGTAACGATATATATTTACATCTCAAATATTTATTTTAACGAACATTCCCCAGTAAAACAGTTTATATAAAATTATATATGATGATATATTTTCCGCAAATATTAGAGGATATAATTTGATCCGAAAAATAGTTCTTTTAAATTGTTTCACTTTGGATCTAATTATACTTAAATAGATACAATTTAATAAAAAACTATACAACTCTATCCGAATTTTGTCCCGATATAATTACATCTAATTATATATTTTTTTTTTTTTTTTTTTTTTTTTTTTTTTTTTTTTTTTTTTTGTAAAACACTCAGGAAATTCTTCCTATTAATTAAATGTGTTGCTTTCTTTGGAAAGGGGATGAAAGGTGGTGAAAGATGAAGGGCTTCAAACACGACAACACTGTAATTGCGCGAGATGATAAGTCTTAGAACAGTTGTTGCTCGCCACCTGATGTAGAGTTGGCGAATTTATTGAAGCTTTTTGTTTCATATCCCTGATTCATTATTTTACTTCGGTGGAGTTAAGTGCTATGGGAACACCGAAGGTGGGCGCAGCGATACATATAAGTGATAGAAAACTCATACATATTATTTTTCTAAATTGATGTTGTCGTCACCGGGTATCGAACCCGGGACCATCTGTGTAACAGTCCAATGCGCTAACCATAACCCCACAACCATTTGATACAATTAGATATAATTAGATACAATTAGAAACATAATAATCCAAATATTTTTAAATCAAAAGATATTAAGTTACATATATTTAACCTCCATAAAACGGGTTCAAAACATAAAATGTGTGATTGAAATTTGTAAATAAACAAAATTGTTTTAAACAAAATTTTTAATTTAAACCAAATGTTTGTAAATATTTACAGGTTGCAGAACAACTTATACTGTATTATATAATAGGTTCTAATTTCTGTTCTACAACCGATTCTTTTTATATAGAGTTTGTCTAGACTAGAACAGGTTGCTGTAGAACCGGTTCTAGATTCAGTTATAGGACTGGTTCTGCGACAGTGAAACCTTACAATTTGACTTCCAGGAATCTGTAAATTTATTTAAAATTATTTTTATAAACAGTATTTTTTAAAGAAAACTTCTATTACTTATGTTACATTTTGCCTAATTTCAGCAAAATTTTAAGCAGAAATTGTAAAATTGGCCTTAAATTGCTTTAAACTACTATTTATTTTGCATTAGTTCTTAATTACAAAGCATTATTTCAAGCATTTTTTGACAATGATGGATATTGCTTTAAAATCCTTAAAAAAATTTTTAATCCTCTATTAATACTTTAACATTATTTTATAATTGTTTAGGCATTGATTTTTATGTAATTATTTTTTCAGTATACAGCATACAAAGTAATGCCAATATATATTAACAACTTAGCAAGCAATGCTTAGGAATTTATTTTAGCTTATTCTCAAAATTAGCTTTTTTAAGTTTTTTCTTTTGTTGAAACTTTTTTTAGATTATTTATTAAGGTTTTGTGTAATTTTAGAATATTTAATAAAAACTTAGTCAAATAAATATTTGTTTAATTATAATTGACAGGTATTATCTTTTAATTATTTAGCATTATTTCTGAATTACACGTTTGTTACCTTAAAACGTTTTAAATACCATACAATTACTAAAGCTTTGAGCATACATTACACATATGCATTGATTTCATTACTAGACAACTTCTTAGGTAATGTCCCAAAATGTTTAAATATACCCACTATGGATTTTAACAGTATTAAACAGTAAGTTGTCAATTATCACTAATAATTGACAACTTACTGTTTAATACTGTTAAAATACATAGTGGGTATATTTAAACATTTTGGGACATTAGTCCAATTATCTAAAGTTTTGCCTTATTTATAATTACTTATAAATTTGAAAATGTTTAAAATCGCTAGTCTAACCTTAAAATTTATTAATTACCGTGCAATGATCAAAGCATTGAGCATACATTAATCATATGCAATGCTAGACAACTTACTAGGTAATGCCAATGATAATTAACAACTTATTGGGTAATGCTAGTTAAAAAAAACAAATAAACAGTTCATGCAAATAAGGACGAATAGACCACTTTTTCGCAAACACGTTTTTTTGCATAAATGCATTTTACAATCCTAAGCAGAAATTTTGGGGAAATTTTGACTTTTAAGGCTAAAAAAATGACTTTGAAAGTGCAATAATTCGTATATTTTTGTTTAAATTAAATTGGGAGTGAACTAACGCACAATTTTGATTAAATACAACACAAAAACATACAAAAATTTTACTTTCGGTAACAATGTGTTAAAAGAACATTACGAGGAACAAACCACACTTATTATATTGGCAAAAAAACTTACCGTTCTTGAGTTATAAGACTTTAAAGTGTGGAAAGCAAAAAGGGCGAATATCCATCCTTAACAAAATATTATATAAAAATGATTTAGCTGCGAGTTTAAAATTGATATTAGCTAAAATTTGAAATTGTACTTAATTGTCCTTAAAGTGTTACAAACAAATACCAACCATAGTTCGTCAAGTTTTGCAAGTCTCATGAAAATGTAGTCAAAATCTGCTGCAAAATAACACATTTTTATTCAAATTTCAACACATTTTTTTTGGATATTTGCCCTTTTTCCATTTAAGAAAAAATTGAAGTCCAATTTTTGGCAAGTTCACTTTCGAATACCATACTAAAATTTTGTATATAGGTAGATGTGACTTAAATCTTTAAGCTAATACCAAAAAGTTGACAAAAATATTATTTTTTAACCGTTACCTGCGTTTTTATTGTCCCCTGTAAAATTCTACAAATGGTCTATTCGTCTTTATTCGCATGAACTGTTCAAATATAGAAATTATTTTTAAACATTCAGGGGCATTAGTCCAACTATCTGATATAATAACATAACATTTTTGTGAAAAACTCCGTTAAGTGTCTTTTTGTAAACATTAAAAAACATAAAGCAGTTTAAAAAATTCAAAATTCTCTTCCTCTTAAATGGCGCCAAATATTTATGTGTCTACTAACCATTAAATTAAAAAAAAAAAATTTAAATCATAAAATCCTTGCTCAATTTTATATGTTGCTTATACAAAATATTAGACAAAAAAAAAAAATTCCACCCAGCATTATCTGCAACATCATTAAGCTCTCTCTCAAGAGCCTTGAAACACAAGTACCATACAACCTCAAACGACTTAAATTGTTGTTGGCGGCATAGCCGGCAAACGGTGGCCTCCTCATCATTTACATTTTAATATTCTTTTTTATGATTTCTTCTTTTCCTTACAGTCTTTCCAAACTTAAATCTATACTATAATATTTGCACACACACGTGTAGCCATTAAAAAAAAAATATATACATAAAATACTCAAGGTCGTACGTTGGCTACAAATATGTTGTTGCTGCCTCTGTAGACTGCCTCTTATTGCCTTCCTGAATATGCCATGATGTTAAGCTTTTTTTCTAATAGAGTCAGCATACTCTACTATTGTACATAATATTCCCCAATATAGTCATTTGGCATTTTCACCCTCCAGAAAATGCAAATAAAATACATACTAGGAATTGTAAAAGCTTTTGATTGTTTAAATCAGCGGTTCCCACCAACTTTTGCTTCACGGACCTCCAGAGACACTTCTACTGGTTCGCGGATTCCTAAACATTTTTTCTTAATATAGCAGAAAAATGCAAAAATAGGATTATTTTTAAAAATAAAAAATACAATACAAAACCAACTAGAGCAAAACCCAATTAAGATGAACTTCCAGGGAACATCTTAATACATTTTTTTATTGGCCACAAAATATTAAAAAAAATTGTAAATTTTTTCAAATATTATGCATTTTTTTCGTTTGATTTCATAAATAGATAATTTTTAATACATTTGAGAAAAAATTTCAGTGTGTTTGGATTAAAATTTGTTTTAATTCCAAAAAAATGTTAATTTTAAAAATTTTTGTTAATTTAGTATTAAAAATTAAATATTATATGGAAATTTGTTTTTGGGGACTATCAAAAACAGTTCATCTTAATCTTAGTTCGTTGTAATCGAGGATTCATCTAAACTAGAGTTTTTAAATTCCCCACATTTTTTAACTCCCCGGAATCGTGATTTTTTTTTAGAACATTTCCGGAAGTTGCCGGGACTTTTAAAATAAATATTTATTAAGGTTTCGATAGAAAAAGCTAATTTTTAATTTGGGAAATCAAAATCCGTTTAAATTTAACAATCACTATTAATTAAGGAAAATTTTTAAACATTTATTTTACTAACTTTTTTAAAATTCCTTTTTATTTAGAGGAATAAAATATTTTATATCTATGGGTTTTATGTATATAAATGGGTAAAAAATTTCAAAATTTTCATGAAATTTTTTTTTGCTTTATTACAGATTTTTCATTTAGCAAATTTGGTTGTTTTAATGTTTTTTTTTTTAATTACCGGGAACTCTGACCAAAACTCTCGGAGTCTTTATGAGCTAGACAGGTTTAGATAGTATTGATATGTTCACAAAAGTTGTTCAGCTTTACCGTGGCTACCCCCTGGAACACTTTTACGGATCTCCTAGAACACTCTTACGGATCGACCGCCATTTGGGAACCGTTGGTTTAAATTATATCATAAATATCTCCATAAAAATTCTCTTTAATAAAGCTTTTACTCTTTATAAAAGAAAATCCTAAAATTTTTGGAAAATTTAAAAAAAAAAAAAAAAATTAAATCAATTAAATTTTCCTGTAATTTTTTTTTTTTCTAACAAAAAATATAAATTTTTAAACTTTTTAGGATTTCTAGTGTATTTTTTTGTATTTCAATTTATGTAGTTTATGTTTCTTTGAAAGACTTTTTTATGCCAGTTTTCTTTTGAAAAGACACACCCAAACAAATTTTCAGACAGAAAAAATTATTTTTGCTTGAATATTTTTTTCTTTGCTCTATTGAGTGTGTCTCTGTTTTTGTCGGTGCGTAGTATCTGATTTTTTTTTTTGCACTGATATTTCCGCTCAAATTTCCGTTAAATGCTGCTGTTTGTTATATGTATAGTAAGTAGTTACAATACAGATGCTGTACAATGTTTGCTTTTTGATGGTCTCTTGAATCAAATCTACACTTCCGCCTTTCATTTCCATTACCATAATTCCGTTTACAATATAAATTCTGTGTTTTTGTATTTCACTGCATTTTGTAAATTTTGCCGGCCGGTTTTTTTGTATGCGTTTAGTTTTGTTGTGTAAAGGTATAAAGAAAACAAACCCCTCTTTTAGTCAAGGGTGGAAAATTTTAAATTTTCGCATTAAGTCTTTTAAGAAATTTTGTGATGTCTTTCTATGGCATTCATTTTGGCATCTTATCTTATCAGTTCCAGTCTCAACGTGAAATATTAAGCACTTACTCAAAACTACTTAGCATTACCATGACATTTCTTGGCATTACTTTTAAATTACTTGGCATTACTTTTAAATTACTGTTTAAATCATTTAAAAGTTTAATTCGGATGTAATTTTCTTTTAATAAATTGAATTATCTTTATAGCAGTCAGCATTAAGCTTTTTATTTATTTTTTAGCTTTTATTTAAGATTTTTAAAAATTAATAGTTTCAAAAATCTTTAAATTTTTTGTCCAATCTTTAATAAAAACCGTTTTCAAAAGACTTAAAAATTAAGTTTCAACTTATAATTGCCAAGCATTACTATAAATTTGACTAGGATTACTTGTTAATTACTTAGCATTACTTGTATACTCTGTTAAAAATACTTGCAACAACTATGATTTTCTTCTAATGTAGTAAGTAAATTGTCTATATTCTATTCGGTATTAGCCATTTACGTTGTTTTTAAAATTAAATATTGGGAAAAATAAAATTTTTTATCTTAAAGATTTAAATTTATTTAATTATAATTAATTAGTTAAAAACTTCTTGTTTCATTAAAATTATTAAGCATTAATTCAAATTTGATTTGCATTATCTTTTAATTACTTAGCATTACTTTAAAAATAAGTCAAACGTTTTTAAAAATGATGTAATTATATTTAAATTAACTAAAATATATAAAAGAAACTCGACATTTCCCCTTTTTTTTAAATTAATTACAAAGCATTGCTAGTTAATTATTAAGCATTACTTGAAAAATAAATTGTAAGTGTTTAAAAATTCATTTATTATGTCTAAATGAACTTAATCATTTACAAAAACTTTGGCATTACCCTATAATTATCGTAGCATTGTTTGATATGTACTGCCTAAACTTTTCAAAAACCTATCATTTTTAGCCACTTACTGCACAATGCTAGGTAAAATTTAAAGTTTACCCCCAATAAACATTTTTTAGCACAGCTATTTAATGAACTTTTTGGCAATTTTATATGTTAAAAACTATAAATAATTTTGTCATGATTTAGGTTTTTTATAATATTCGGAGTTATCAGGCTAAATCTTGTAAAATATTTAACTTACTTTACCCGTCATTACCCGTTTTACTTTTATTGCAAAGCATTACTTCTTAATTAATTGGCATTACTCTGATAAGTTGAAGGTGTTAAACAATTTTTTATTATCATTAAATGAACTTAATTATCTACAAAGAATTTGACATTACTCTTTAATTATTGTATCATTGTTTGATATATAATCCTTTACCTTTTCAACAACTTACTAGGGAAAGCATATTTAGGTTAGGGCAGCTTTTTAATGAACCTTTTGACAATTTGTTTCGATTAAAAACCTTAACATTGCCATAATTTAGATTTTTAATAATATTCTTTTAACGTTCTCAAAATAAATATCTTAAAAAATTTAACTTATTTTACCCGAAATTACTCTTGTTTTAACTTTAATTACAAAGCATTACTTCTTAATTACTTAGCATTACTTGGAAATTAAGTTGAAAATATAAAACAATGCTTTTAATGTCTTTTAAATTACTTAATTATATACAAAAAATTGTCATTACTCTATAATTATCATAGCATTGTTTGATATGTAATGCTTTTCCTTTTCAACAACTTACTAGGTAATGCAAGTCATTTTGCATTACTTACTATGTAATGCCAGGTGAAATTAACTTTTAGGACAGCTTTTTAATTAAATTTTTGACATTTTTTGATTAACTTTAACTTTAAATAAAAAGCATTACTTCTTAATGATTTGGAATTATTTTAAAAATAAGTTGAAAGTGTTAAAAAATGCTTGTGTTATCTGTAAGTGAACTTAATTATCTAAAAAAATGTGGCGTTACTTTATAATTATCGTAGCATTGTTTAATATGTAATGCTTTACTTTCACAACAACTTACTAAGTAATGCATGTAAATAAAAATCACTTACTGTGTAATTCTAGGTAATTTTTAAAGTGTACTTCTCCATAAATATTGTTTAGAGCTGCTTTTTTTTAAGAACTTTTGGACTATTTTTTATATCAAAATCTTGTTATATTTCTATCAAAAATTTCCTGCTAAATATCTTTAAATATTGCATTAAGGCTATCAAAATGTAAACATTTTGATGCTTTGCTTACTATAAGGCTTAGACAATATTTAAAAAAATATTGCCTACATTTAGGCGTTTTTTATTTTTAATATTCTATTTTAAGAAACAGTTTTAGTTTTTTTTTTTAACATATTGAATTCTAGATAACGCCTATAAAATATTTTCCTATTTAAAAACACTTCAACTTCCTTTTACCAATTCTATTTTATCTCTGGAGTCTGCATGTTTTGGAAGCCCTAAGCAATGTTATCTTTTGCCTTTTCTTTGTTAAATTTTTTTGTGCTTGTGATTTTTTTTTTGTCTTAAGAAATGTAAATGCTCTTTTTTTGGTCGTTATTGACATTTTAAGAGAGCAAACATCTTTTACCAGAAAGAATATGAAACAGAACAAGGACCCTTGTTTAAGTTTTTCTATATGTAGTCATTTATCATTATTATTGTTTAGCAACAATAGCAAAAATTTACCATAATTACTGCGTCACAATATGTTTTATGACAGTTACACATTATAGATTCCGTCTGCCATAATATCTTTAAATTTTATTACTCTAAATGGCTCATAAAATATGTAAATTTTGTGTAAATTGCAAAAATGTTATTGTTTGAAGAATGTATTTTTAAAATTTTGAAGCATATTTAAAGGGGATGCTATATTTTTCTCTTAAAGGATAAATAATATATTTTATATTTTAAAAGATTAAAACTAAAAGTTTATTTTGCGATCTTTTATCATAAATTATGATGTGAGCAAGATTATTCAAGTTCAAGATCATTTGTTTTTTGTTAAACAAACAAAAAAAAAAAACCGTGCAATGTTTATTTATTAATTAAAAAATGTCTTCATCCGCTAATTTAATGCAGACTTTATCTACTGACAGGTCCTTACATGTTTAATTTCGCTTAACCGAAAGTCTTCCGAAAAACAATGTAGAAGGGGTAGAAGATTGACAGAAATTAAGGCTAGTTTTAAAAGAAAATTCTTTGCAAATAACGGATTTTGAATAATTTTACATATTTCAAATTACAGCATACTTTTACTCTGTTGTTATATCTTTAATTTGATGCATATTTATAGGAGTTTATTTCAAATTTTAAAGCATTTTTAAATGGGTTGATATAAATGCTATATTTTATGCTAGTTTTAAAAAAAATTATTTGCAAATAACGGATTTTGAATAACTTAAAATTTTTCAAACTACAGCATACTTTTGGGCTGTTGTTATATCTTTAATTTGATGCCTATTTCTAGGAGTTTATTTAAAATGTTTAAATTTATATATATATATTTTTTTTTGTTATTACTCATTTATTAAATATGTCTATAATTTATTAATCATTCCAGCCTCTTGACTATGAAATCATCACTTAAACAATAACATTTAAACGATTTTTTTTTTGTATTTGTTCATATTTTATAGTTCAAAAAAAATATGATGTAATATTTTTGCAAAAAAAAAATTTTCTTACTTTTCTACTCTCTTTTTTTTCATTCTTGTCTTACCCTATTGAAATCTTTGATTAATATAAATTATTTTCCCACACTTTGCAACGATAGTTTCAGCCAGTATCTCCCCCTTTTGATATTTTGGTTTTTGCAAAAAAAAAAAAATAAAATATTAATAAGAAATTCTCCCACAGCTTCTAGAGATATTTATTCTTTCTGTTCTTTATCCATCTTTGATCTTGGTTCCAAGATAATGTCATCTTTTAGTTGCTGTATTATGAGCTTGAACAAACATGTTCTTCATCATAATAATGATAATGATGAACAACATAAACATGGTTTAAAGGTTAAATATTTTCTTTTTTTTGCGTTAAAAATTCTGTAAAAAAAATCTTTCTTTACAGATGAGTAGTTTGTCAAAGTAACTGAAAAAAAAACTACGACTACTACTCCCCGTTTTTCTTTAAGTCTGTTTCAAAACTTTTTTTTTTTTTTTTTTTTGAATGAACAAATAAAAAGAATATTGTATGTGTCATGCTTGAATTAAGAAAACTGCAAGTGTTGTCTGTCTAAAATATGGTGGATGGCAAAATTATTTTTTTTTAAATAAAAAAAAAAAAAAAAAAAAATAATAAAACCACATAATGTTGTTTTAAACACAATATGGGCGCTTCACAACTCCTGTAAACCACGATTTTATTTTTTTTTTCTCCCGAAAGCCTTTACAATTGTAATTATGTGGTAATTCTGCTTTTTGCTAGAAAAAAACACTCAAGCATTTTAAAATATTTTTTTTCTTTCTGCCTAGACTAAACTTAAATATCAGTAAATTATTTGATTTGCTGTATTTAAAATTTGATTTTTTTTTTTTAATCAAAAGTTTGTTGTGTTAAATATTTAATTTTCTTTTTATTAAGCGGTTAAAAACTTCCTTCCATATTTTCCTGTCATTGTGCATTTTTTTTTTTTTTCTGTTTCAATATTTGCTCGTGTGAATTAATATTTTATAAAATTCACAACATGTGTAAACAATATTATTTCCTTTTTATAAAAAAAAACCCACAATTTTCTTGGTTTTCATTTTAATAATAATTTAAGTTTCTACGCTGAATTTCCAACATGTGTTTTTAAAAAATAAATTACTGCAAATTGCATAAAATTGCCAGTTTATATATTTATTAATGGAAATGGGCGCCAAAAGTTATGGCAACGCAACGCAAAATGTCTTTAATATTATTAGTTTTAAATATTTCACCAAAAAATAAGTAAACTACACACTTAAGGTAATTTTAAAAGTATTTCAAACTTAAATGATTTGCTTTTATCTATTTTAAAAAACAAAATACACTCAAAAAAAAAAAAATATGAACTAAAATTAAGTTTAATTTTGTTTAATAAAATTTTCCTAAAAATAAATAAAATTGCTTGCAAATTTATTAGATTTTAGTTCATATTAATTTTTTATGAACTCAAAAATAATAAGCCATTTTGTTTAATTTTCATTTCTTGGATTAGGTTAATATTCTTAAAAAATTTGTTTTTTAAATTAAAAATCTTAAATTTTAAGAAATTTAATATTATATGAAAAACTTAAACCAAATTCGCAACTTACTTAAGTTTATAACTTCTTAAACATTTTCTTTAAAACTAATTAAAACCTTTGGAATTCATATTTGGTTTATAGTTCATATTATGTAAGTGATTTAGTTTTGTCAAGTAAAACTTTAAGTAATAAATTTCACATTAAAGACATTTGTATTAACTTAGAGATAAATAAAATTGATTACTTAATAGAGCTGTGTAGTTCGTGAACGATCTAGTTCAATTGAACTAGTCTTTACTTTGAACTAGTGAGCTAGTTTGCAATCTTCAGCTCTTTCACTCTTTTCGTTCTTTTATATGATTTGAGTAATATTTCTATTCCTTAAGTTGAATTTGATTTAAACTTTTTTTTCAATTTTGTCAGCTCAATTAATTTTTTTTATTTAAAAAAAAAAGTGTTATATGAATAATTCTCTAAAAAATTATCAAGCGAACGATTGAACGAAATTGTCAAAGATCGATTGAACTAGAAGAGCGAACTAGTACATTGAGATCATTTGAACAAGAAAGAGAGTTCACTCAAACGATCTAGATTGCTCAAGTATATTACTTAACTAATAGGTGGCAAACCAAAACACTATATAAATTTGAATGAATATACCTTTTGAGAATTACCAATTAATAAATAATATTATAAAAAAATTAAACAGACAAGCTAACATTTGTTTTGTTTATTTTTAGTTATACTAAATATGAGTATAACTTATGAACTAAAAATAAATTAATTTTGCATTAGCACAAGTTCAAGCGTCTTAAAATTTCAGAAAAATAAACTTCATTTTAAAATATTTTTTACTAGATTTAAGAAAAATTTATACTTAATTTAAGTCAAAAATATACAAAATTTTATCATCATAAACATTTATAATTTAAATATTTCCTTTCAATTGCAATAATTACTTAAAATTCCAATAAAAAGTTATTTATTAAGTCTTTTAAAGCCTGCGAATATCTTAAATTGTCATTTTTTGCCTTTGAAAAAATTAAGCATTACTTTAATATTACTTTGCATTACTTAGTATATACTTAAATTGCTTTCTAAGCACTTTTTACGTAATGCAACGAATTTTTGGCAATTTATACCACAATGCTAGGGCTAATATATAATTTTCATGATAATTGCCTGCAATTTAAAGTATTCAACCAACAGTTTATGTTCAAAACGCAGCAAAAGTGTATGAAATAATATAAAGTGATTTTTCATAGGTTGCTCTTTTAAATAAAATTATAAACATTAATAATTTTAATAAATATTTTATTTAAATTACAGTAAGTTACAGTAATTACAAATTACAGAATTTCTTAAAAAAAGTTATTTATTTATTAATTCTTCCTTATTTGCATTACTTGAAAATTACTTTGCATTTCTTTGCATTACTTGAAAATTACTTTGCATTTCTTTGCATTACTTGAAAATACTTTGCATTACTTGAAAATTACTTTGTATTACCTAATATATATTTCAATTCTTTTTTGTCCACTTCCTTTGCAATACCAGGATGCCACAATGCTAGGTTTAAAAAATTAAATTTTAAATTGGCAGCCAATAATTCATGTAAAAAAGCAGAAAAACATATAAAAAAGCGATTTTATTTCAAAAATCAATATAAACAATTCTAAATTCTTAAAAAAAGAGAATACATTGTAAAGAATGGCATATATTTGCTAATAGTTGCTCTTGAAATACAAAGCATTGCTTTTTAATTACTTAGCATTACTTAAAAAAATTTTAATCAAGTCTCAAATGGCTATAATTATGTTGTGTAACCATTAATTGCTGGTAAAAAGTTAGGCATTACTTTAAAATTACTTTGCATTACTTAATATATATTTTAATTAATTTTTATCTACTTCCTAGGTAATGCAAATAAATTTTGGCAGCTTATATTATAATGTTATAGTGTTTCAATAGATAAATTATTTGATAGTTGTTAAAGCAATTGCAGATATTTGTTAATAATTGCACCTTAAATACAAATCATTGCCTTGTATTTACTTAGCATTGCTTTAATTTTTTTTTTGATTTTAAAAATCAATATAAACAATGCAAAATTCTTAAAAAAAGAGAATAAATACTTTCGAATGCATATATTTGCTAATAGTTGCTCTTGAAATACAAAGCATTGCCTTGTAATTACTTAGCATTACTTACAAAAATTGTTAATCAAGTCTCAAATGGCTTTCATTATATTGTGTAACCATTAATTACTATTTTAAAGTTTGACATTACTCGTGCATTACTTCATAATAAAGGCAATTACATTTTCCTCACTTACTAAGTAATGCAAGCAATTTTTTACAGCTTATATACTGATAGCAGGTTTTATATCTATTATTCTTGTAAATTATTAACTATTTTAAGCATTTATTCTACAATTTATGGCAATTTATGCCATAATTCATACAGACTTTTTCATTTAAAAAACTTTAAAACTTTTTGGAATATTTATCTTATTTCCTTAAATAAAACGTAACATGATTTATTTATCAATTGTGTCATCATCATCATCATCATCATTTCTGTCATATACATATTTTGCAAAATATGTCATATATCTGTTTGATATCTTTAGTGCTTCATAAAATGAAGAACACTTTTATTATTATATTAAAGCTTTTTATTACATTACCCGCCATTAACTATTCTATAAATTGTGCATTAAAATCAGCAGCAAGTGTAGGTGGTGTCTTGAATCTATCCGTATGATAGGCCTACATTTTATGTTCAACAACATAGATCTAACACTTTAATAGGAAACCACCAACCGTCTTCTGCTTCTTTCTTCTACTGTCATAAAACTATAATATTGTGTAATTTTTTTTTCATACACACAGAATTAATCAGACAAGCTTTACTGAAATTTGTTCATTAAACTAACGAAGTTTTCTTCATAACATGAATGCAAAATTTCTTAAACTTCATAAAAAAGCTTTATAGTTTAAATGAAATGAAATTTTTTCATTAGTCGTATGAAATTTTTAATAAATAATATGAAATTGTTCATTAAATTTTATGAAAAACTGCATTAATGTTATGAAAAGTTTCAATGGATAAGTTCCAGTGACAATTCATATATCTAATGCAAAAATTCTTTAATATCATGCAGATAATTCTCTTAGTGTATCAATGGAAAACTACACCCACATCATCATCATATAAGCTAGTTTAGCAACAGAACTTTTGCGTATGCGTCATTCAGTAAAAATATATGTATGAATACTACGAATGCATTCTTACTATGATTTGATTTCATAATAAAAAAAAAAAAAAAAAAAAATACTATAGTGCGTCATAAATAAGGCATTGTAAACCGACAAACAAATAACTGCAACAACTTGTTGAATGCAACATTTTTTTTTTTTTTTTAATAACAGTTTCTTATTGAAGAAAAAAAATATGATTTTTAAGAAACAAATACTTTTTATTATAAAAAAGGTTTTTAGATTTTATCAATTTATCATACCTGTTTTATTTTAATAAGATTGTACATCGTCAGTTTATTATTGACGGACGATTTTTGAAATCAAAAATTTAGTTTGAAAGCTCAGATACCAAACCCAGTTTCCCGATATTTCGTATCATATCTGAGATATTCAATGTTAAATTTGATCTGACAATTAAAAAAAAAAAATTAACAAATGCAAACCTTTTTTTTGTCGTTTTTTTCGATAACGTTTATTCGGCGTATGGGTCAAGTCAAACAAATCATAAGCTGACGATATATTGTCCAAAACCTATATCCCGATATCTCGTATCATATCTGAGAAATCTTGTGTCGAATTTGATCTACTTGCCAATTTATCATATAAAAAGTAAAAAAAAAAATTGTTTTTTTCGATAACGTCTATTCGGCGTATGGGTCAAGTCAAACAAATCATAAGCTGACGATATATTGTCCAAAACCTATATCCCGATATCTCGTATCATATCTGAAATATCTAGTGTCGAATTTGATCTACTTGAAAATTTATCATATAAAAAGTAAAAAAAAATTGTTTTTCTCGATAACGTCTATTCGGCGTATGGGTCAAAAAAATAATAAGCTGACGATATGTTGTTTAATATTACCTTTAGAAACAGTGTGACATTTTTTTCTTCTGTATCTTTTTTTTCTTAGGCGCACTATTTAATGACATTGTAGTTTTAAAACATTCACTTCTTTTCTTTACTACTTTCAACTTTCTCAATTAAAACTTTATGATAATGCCGACCGTATTAATATATTATGTTATACAGCATGACGCATATCCTTTACTTTACCGCTGTATATTAATGTTTGTTACTTATTTCATGTGTTTTTTTTACGTCGTTATGATTATTGTTTCTAATTAGATAAAAATCTTGTCAGCCAAAAAAAATTTATGGCTTTTTGCCTAAACAAATCAATACGTTGACTGTTGAGGGAAAGATGTTACAATAAACTGGGTTTGAAATATATTTCTTCAGTTTTTTTTTTTTTGTAATTTTAAAGTTTAAAATTGGTTTAACTATAGTTTAATTTAACTAAGCTTAAAAATCTATCAGAGTTTAAATTCTAAATTCTTATAGTAATGTAACATTGGCTTGTAATTGCATACATTTATCTTGTAATTACTTAGCATTGCCAACTTTATTCAAAAACTTTAAAAGTAGTTGAGTTTTGACAATTACTGTGTATCTATAAATTATTTTGTCAATGCTGAGCCTATTCTACCATGAAGTTTCTTTTTACTTTACATTTTCTGAATTTTATATATTTAAACCTAGATTAACTATAGTTTATAGTTTTTTTTGGAAATATCTAAAAAATATTTAGCATTGCTTTATATTTGTTTAATACTTAGCATTGCCTATTATGTACAAAAATCTTTGAGTTAGCCAATTTTGTCAATTTATGTTACAATGCTAAATATTTTATGGTAATTACATTTTAATGCTTAAAATATACCATTTGTTAGATAATTGCCTAAATTGTTTACTAATCACTTCATAATTAAACTTAAACTTAGTTTAAATATAGTTAAGTTAAACTAAGCTTTAAAATCTATCAGAAGTTGAAATCTAAATACTTATAGTAATACAGCATTGTTTTTTTAAATGCTTAAATTTATTTTGTAATTACTTTGCATTGCCAATTATATCTAAAAACTTTTAGATGTTTTTTAAATTTGGCAATGCGGATCCTTTACTACAATGAAGTCTCTTTTTTTCTTTGATTTTCTTGATTTTATACATTTAAATCTATATTTACTATAGTTTAATTTAACAGAGGCTAAAATTTTTTTAATATATTTTGTTTAGATACCTAACAGAATATAGCATTGCCTTATAATTGCTTAAAATGCTCTTTTTACCACTTAGCATTGCCTAGTATATACAAAAATCTTTAAATTAGCTAAGTTAAGCAATTACCTTATAATGATAGCCATTTTTGTCAACTTATGTTATAATGCTGAATATTTTTTGGTAATTACAATGTAATGCTTGATATTTAACGTCATTATTGTGTAACAATTACTTAAATTGTTTTCAAATTACTTTACAATTACGTTGGAATTATTGTTTAAACTACTTTAAATATAATAAATATTATTTCTCTTACTTTTTCCAATATATTTTTCTTGTAATACTCTTAACATTACTTTCATATACCTTACCATACATTTTTGACAACTAACTTTGTAATGCTATACATTTTTTTTTTTTGGCAATTATTCAACAATGCAAATTAACAAATCTTATTTTAACATACTAAATCAAGTTTTATTGCCAAAAAAAAAAAACTCTTAAAAATCAACAAAATACTGAAATTTATATGTTTTATTTTCACAACATTATTGAAAATCAGTTTAAATTAAAATTTAATTTATTGTCATTGCTCTAGACATTCTTAAAAGTTTAACAGATTCTTTTTAAAAAGATGCGTTACGACAATTCATTTAACCGGTTTTGAAACGAAGAAGTGCATACATTTCATACTTTCTCACCATAAACTTTAGTCGTATCTTTATTGCAACAAACAAAGCAACAAACCCTCAACAAGCCAGCAAAACAGAAACCAAACAATCCAGCAAATAAACATTGTTTGCGGTTGGTATTTTTTATATCCTCCATATACTGTGATTAGGGTATATATCAGTTTGTCATTGCGTTTGTAACTCATCGCAATATAGGTCTCAGACCCCTTAAAATATATATATTATTGTTCCTTGTACAGTTTTAAATCGATTTAGCGATGTCCGACTGTCTGTTGATATGAAGAGCACGGCGCGAAAACGCAATAAGGCATGCTAATTTTATACACAGATTAATAGTGTCCGACCGAACTCATTTTTTTCGGCCGAAGCCGAAGCCGAGTACTCGGTCGGACACTACAGATTAATGTACATTTACCCGAAAAGTTTGGTATTGAAAATGAACAAAATCGGACCAGCGGTTCAAAAATTATGAGTGAATATTGTGAGGTACCTCTAAATTGTTAATACAAATTGGTGTATGATACACTGTATATTAGTAAAAATGTCATATTTTTTACCAGACGCTAAGAGGTGAATAATATTTAAAAATCATTTCATTTATTTCACCTCAAAATTTTTTTTCACCATAAAAACTGGGTTTAAACACAAAAATAGTTTGTCACCTCAAAAATGTTTTTCACCACACAAATTCTTTTTTTTACATCCAAACATCATTTTCACCTCAAAAACATTTGTTTTCACCTCTAACATATTTGTTTGTAAGGATTTATTGTGGACGGTATGAAAAAAAAAAAATTGGTAAATTGCATGTGCTTGTTTATCATTATCAGAGTAGCGACTTTCATGCAAATGCATGTTTGTAGTCAGTAAGTCCAAAGTCGATTTTGACCAAACACTATTCCGAATCGATGGATTGACAATATTTATGCATATTTTGTTATAAATGCATATTTGGACTTAAATAGCATATTTTATGAACACGATGTTTAAAAATCAGCAAATTTTAAGTGCATATTTTTTGGATTTTTAGTGCATATTTTTTTATGCAGTAAAATTTGTTTTTTTAGCGCATATTTCAATTTAACCCTAGAACACACACCCGGGTACTAATGTATCCACTTGCAACTTTGCAGTGCTGTAACTCAGGAACGGCTTAATCTTTTAGATTAGAATTTACTTATATTTTTGGATCTAGAAAAATATAAGTAATATCTAATCTTTTAAAGGTTATTTGATCCAATTCGAATCAGTGGTTCAGGAGCTACGAGCTTCCAAAGTCGACACCTACGTAAATACACACAACATTTGGCTATCCCATGCCCGTGCCTTTTTTTGCCTATATCTCTTGAACCAGGTAGAATAATTGAATAAAATAAAAACTAAAGCATTTGTAAAATATTAATATACGCAAAAAAAATAATGAAAATGGATTAAACATTAGAAAAAAGCCAAAATAAGCTAGTAGGTACAAACGTATCCCGGGTGTGTGTTCTCGTAGAAAAAGTTGGGTATGCATCGTACGGTTAAGTGCATATTTTAAACTCATATTTTACTTTTTTTACTGCACATTTTCAAATGAAAGTCGCTGCCCTGATCATTATTATAACCTTGCGCAAGAGTTGTTTAACTTTGTTTTTCTTTTTCTAAAGGTGTTGCGCATGCTTCTTTGCTGAAACATTACAGTGGTGTCCACGACTATACATACTTATGTTGACTCTTGGTATTGCTATTGATCTTGGTTTAATTTTTTTCACATTCATGTTTGACTTGGCAACAGAAACTAACCTCTTCCAGCCAAGCAAACAGCCAGCGCTTCATACTTTAGATATTTGTTTAACAGCATTAAAAAGCCATTGGCTTTATATTACCCCAACTTAGCTCTTGTCTTCCAAACTCTGTGTCGTATTGTAGTATAAATAAAAACTAGTTTTTTTTTACATACTTTACAATAAATCTTAACATTATTGTTGCCAGTGGAATTTTAACAAATTCATCATCAGGGACAGGAACTTCATGCACTAAAAAAGAGCTTTTTATGCGCTTATAATATGCATGAAAAATCTTAAAATATGCACTAAAAATTAAAAAAAATCCACTTACATTTTTTTAATGAATTATTTTCATGTTTTGAACCAATTTTAATTAAATTTTAAGGTCAATTTGTATTGTTTAATATATTCTTTGCACAATTATATTTACTTTTTATTGAAAAATACGCATTAAAAAAACCCAAAAAATCTGTATCTCTTAATCCTAGTTTGCATATAAAATTTAAAAGAACACTTAAAAGGGCTTTAGCAGCTTGGATCCTCTATAGTCTACAAGCTCGTTGGTAAAATATAAAATAATATGAAAAGTGATTTTTTACGAAATACTAAGAAGTCAATAAAAATATGCAACATAAGTAAAAATATGCAATAAAAATGTGTATTTTAAGCGAAATAAGTAAAAATATGCAACATTCAAAGTGAAATATACACATTTTTCATTTAAAGCAAAATATACACATTTTTCATTTAAATCGAAATATACACAAATATGCATTTATATCAAATTATGCAAATCGATGCAATTTTAAGGCAAACTCTTTGATTCTCATAGATATATTGTTTATCCAGTTCTCAGACTTAAGGAAAAAAAAACATGCATTTCCATGAACTTCCGGTCCCTGGTCATCATCATCATTATAGAATTTGTTTTTTTATATATATATATATATTCTTTCATATATTTTTATATAAAATGCATTGTTGTATTTATATATAAAAATATTTTTTTACGTATTTTACTATAAAACATATTCTATGGTTTATTGGTATTTTTTGTTGTCGTATCTTTGAAAGAAATTCTTTTACGTATTTTTGCGTGTATCGCATTTTTATGTTGTTGTTAAATTTATTATTGAATTCATAGGAATTATGCAAATTTTTCATATGTTATTTGAGTGTATAGAATAACCCCCGTATTCATAAAAATATTAAATAGCATTTCAATTACATTTTAGTTAAAACATTTTAGTTAAAACATTTTAGTTATAAACGAATATTAACTTTTACGCAATGTTTAAAATAGGTATTTTTTTAGCTAATATTCGTTTATGAATACATCTTTAAGACTTAAAATGTGTTTTAACTAAAATGTATTTGAAATCTGAATTAAGATTGTTTATGAATACGGGCGCAAAACTTTAAACGGGAATTTTTTTTATATTAAAAAACGGTTATTCTTTTTGTAGGTTTATTATTTTTCAATGGAAATTGTAAGACAATAAATTAGCATAGAAATTTGAAAATTGTTAACGAGATGTTTAAGAATTTAAATGAAAATTTTAGATTTAGGTGAATATATTGGTGGCATTACTTAATAACTACTTCAAAATGCTTTTAATTACTTGATGATTACTTAGAACTACTTGATAATTAATTGAAACTTAAAATTTAAATAAAATGTTATAGAAAAGTGACTAAAAATTATTTTAAATTAGTTCGCATTACCTTATAATTACTAAGCATTACTTTGGGCATGATTAGCATTCTTTTGTTGTACAGCATTACTTAATAACTACTTAGCATTACTTGAAATTACTCTAGAATTATTTGTATGGCTTGACAATTATAGAGCTTTACCTAATAATTACTTTACAATTTAAGTTGTGTTTAATTTATGAAAAAAATACTTAACACTCTGATAGCATTCTTTTCGCTTTACTTGATAGTTACTTAAAATATACATTAAGGTTTATAAAAAAGTGATTAAAAATTACTTAAATTTAAACGGTATTACCTTATAATTACTAAGCATTACTTAACAAACGATTAACAGTAGTTTTTTCAGCAATTGCTTTATAATTACTTAGCATTACTTGAAATTGATCGAAAATTAGTTTGTATAACTTGGACATTACATAAAAACTCAATTCACATTTAATTAATTACAAAATGACTTTAAATTCTTTTGGCATTGTGTAGCATTACTTGATAATTACTTAGGGTGACCTTAAAAATACCCAGTATTGCTTTAAAATTACAAAGTGTATAAATTTAATTTAAATACTTTAAAGCATTACTTAATAAATTCTTAGCATTACCAAGACTTACATAGAATTTGTAAACTATAGCCAGATCTTTACTAGGTCTATTAAGAAAAATTATATTTTCTGCAAATTTTGTTTAAACTTGAAATTGTTCGAAAATTACTTTGTATTACTAGAAAATTTCTTTAAAAATCAATTTGTATTTAATTAATTACAAAACTACTTCAAATTCTATTATCATTATGCAGCATTTCTCGATAATTACTTACCATTACCTTGAAAATACTAAGCATTACTTTAAAATTACTAAGATTGTAAACTTATATTTAAAACCATAAAGTAGTACTTTAAAATTTTTTAAAATTACCGAGATTTACAAAGAGTATGTAAAGCATTGCAAGAAAAATTTTATTCGTAATTTATTTTTTTTTTTAATGTATGTATATTAGGGTGATAACTTTTCTTGGACAACATTCTCCCCAGGGGTTTTCTAATGGCAAATATTGTATTAATGATAAAAAAAAACTATTTCAGTTCAATTTGGTTAAAAAACCTTACGCACCGACAGCGATTTCTAAAATGCCTTTAAAAAATATAAAAAATAGCGGAAATTAAAAGCAAATTTGGAAGAAAACTAATCCATTGACTCGAAAACAGACTTTACTATTGAAATCAGCATGCCTTAATTATATACATAGATGTAATGGTCAGACGTTGAGGCATCAAAAAAAGTTTTTTTTTTTAACTTTGTTTGATTCAAAACTTTAACGCGTTTGGTGCGTAACCTTTTTTAACGATAGCGAAAAACTAAAAACGCAGTTCTTAATATTTCTCCATGCCCTACACGATTTTGTCTGGGGAGATTTGATATTTGCAAAAAATGCAAAAAGTTATAACCCTAATGTATATAGCCTACATTCAATTGAAAGTTATTTTTGTCAACTTACAAATTCATGCCAGCTTGTTTGGTTAACAAATTATGGAATTATTTTGATTTTCAAAATAACATAATGGCCTTAAAATTGATCTAAAGATAAATTCGAGATAAATATCATTAAGCATTATCTGCTAATTACTAAGCATTGGCAATCATTAATCAAAAATGTTTAGGCATTACTGCTTTTTACCCAGTAAAGAGTTTGCATTACCTGAAATTTAAGATAATGTGACGTTTGCAGCTTAATTTGTAATGCCAGTTTTTTTAACAACTTACAAAGTAATGCTATCACATTTCGAAGTAATGCTTTGGAATTTGCACAACTTTCAAAGTAATTATTTGCAATTTCTTAAACTTTCAAAGTAATGCTTAGTATTAAAAGCCTAATACTTTGTAAATTACATATTTCCTCTCAACTATCTTAATACTTTTAGACTCTTTAAATAATTAAATATAATTTTATTTTATTATTTATAAATATAAAATTCACACGAGCTTTATAATGAATGAAACAAAACAAGTTTCATTTAACAATAATAATAATAGAGATTATATAAACAAAAAAAAACTGAATGAATTGAAACTTAAAAGGTCACTTTGATTATTGAATAGAATTCATATACACTGGTATGTGATTTTTTTTTTTTTTTTTTTTTTTTTTTTTTTTTTTTTTTTTTTTTTTTTTTTTTTTTTTCAAATAAATATTTCTCAACAGTTGCCAAGTTAATTTGTTTAAAAAAAATTTTAAACCGCGATAAAATGTTAAGCTTTAACAAAATTTAGTTTTATAAAAAAAATTTAAATGTAATAACGATTAAGAACAAAATTCTTAGAAAAAATACAACTTAATATAAAGAGGATGTTTGAGGTTTTAAAATATAAAAACAAAAATCAAGTTTTTAATATAAAATTGTTTTTTGAAATCTTCTTTAAAACCTGAATGAATTATACTTTTTTTTTTAACACCTTACAACAAGTGGTAGATGCCTTTTTTTAAAAGAATTTCAAGATCAAGATCTTTAAAGCACAGCTTAAGCTTGACGTAGAACGATGAGGTTATACAAAATCTACGTTGGCGTTTAAAGTAAAATGCCGTTTTTAATTTTTATTTGTTTGGATAGGAAAAATTTTAATATTCAAAATTTAACCTAATTTTCTTAACAAAAATACACAAATTTTAAAATATTTTGATTTAAATGACCTCCAAAAGTATGTGCTGGTTGTTTGGATTTTTTTTGTCCTCATGTGGCATGTAATACTTTTCAAATAAAATAATGTTGCAGCAATTCATGTAACTAGCTAATATAAAAAAAAAAACTTCAACCATTCACTTTACAGTTTCACGTGTTTGTGCTGCATTTTTTTTTTTTTTTGCTTTGAACAAAAACCACCATCTACTGGCAAAGTTAAGGAGTTGGAGAAGAATGTAGGTCTGTGGTGTAAGGAGATTGCAGTTTTCCAGTAATTGTAAATTTTTAAGCTGAAAACCGGAATTTGATAGGAGGACAGACGGACGACAATATAGACAAACAATAGAGCAACTCTCTCACACATAGCAACAATCTCCTCTAACATTTTCTTTAAAACAACTGCAGCGGTATTATGTTTATTTTTTTGCCATACCAAAGACAGTAGAAAAAAAAATTTTTATACAGACTCTGTATAGAAAAAAAATTTAATAGCATATAATGCCATAAAATTTAAATAGACATTATGACGAGGCAAGACAACAAGTCTAGAGTATGTGATGCAAAAAAAGAAATATATACAAACAGCCACCACAGGAAAGGAGCTTAAAAAACGTGTGTGTGAAAAAAATATCAACACGCGCTTATCTAGAAAAAAAGCTGTTCCATACAAGTTTGTCATTTTATTTGTAGTTTTAGTAGTTGCATGCATGGCACATTCCTTTTTAGATGCAACTTACTATGCAATAAAACTAGTTTCCAGTTACCAGTGAAAGAGAAGGAAGCATTTTAAACTCTCAGATGACTACACACAGTGATTACACTACACTGATCAAAAAAGTTTTATTACATTTATGAAAAGCTTTGTTGATATATGCCTAATGCAGCGAGTTATCATATTAATTAAAAGTTTGATCATAGTTACAAAAAAAAAAAAAAAATTAATCTTTAAGCGTTGTTCGTTTGTAAGTCGATTCATGGTTAAATTATAGACCAAACTGAACATGTTTAACAGTAACATGTTACACGAAAACAGCTGAGCTGCCAAAAACAGTGTTGCCCAAAAAGAAAGCTGCTCAAAAAAAAATCACCCTTTACAAAAGGTATTAAGACAATCTGAAACTAACAAATTAAAAACAATCTGTATTATGCATAAATGCTTTCCGAGCAAAAATTATTTCAAAACTCTGTGAATTTATTGTCATTTTAAAATTTATTTGGTATTTTGGGGTATTTTTTATTCAAAATGTTTGCCAGCTATTTTTACACTTTTCTGAAAAGTTTTCCAAACGCTTAAAGATCTTTTGTACGAGATTTGTTTTTAAAATTATGGAAAATACTTAAATGTTTTGTTTCTATTTTCTATATTTTCGTAAAAGCTTTCTAATTTTTCAATACTTTTATCAAAAAAAAAAAAAACTAAATAAACTAAACTAGTAAAAACACTTTGAATTTGCGTATTAAGGCCGAGTTTTTAGGATGTAGATTATTTTTAAACTTAGATTAACATGTTTGCAAATGAAATACTGCTTTCGTAATGTGGTTTATTTTTCATTACTATAATAAAGACCAAAATTGTAGACACGATTAAGTGGTTCCGATTAATTTTTGTTAATAAACTTAGAAATGGCAGACAAAATTCGTTATCGGTTTAACCAGAGTTTAACTGACATCCCAAAGATCCATTTTCTTTAAAAAATTATCAATAAAATTAATATTTTCTTGCATGGTTAAAAACTCTTTTTTGGCCCAACGAAAGCGTTACACATAGAGAATTTTATTAAAAGAAAAAGAATGAAAATTTTTAGTAAACTAATGAAGCTTGTCTTCACAAATTGAACAAAATACTTCTAAAAATTAATGAAAAGCTTCATACTTTTATGAAACTAATTGTTTAATGACACTTCTTTATTAAGTAAATGAAAATTTTAATTAATAAAATTATATTTTTCTTAAAATTTTATAAAAACTTCCATTAGTTTATTAAAGATTTTCAATGGAAGAGTTCCAGTGCTACTTTATTGCTTCTATGCAAAAATTCATTAATATCATGCAGATAATTCTCTCAGTGTATTGGCGCATTTCAGGCTTCGATTCGGCATTAAACAAAAATGTCGAAATTCCATCACTGGTTATGTGAACTATATTTCAATTTAATTTGCTAAATTTATAAAATATTAAAAGTTTTTTAAAATATTTACAGGCATGTGCCGAATATTGAAAACGAAAACGCCTAATAAATAATTTGCGATTTGTATTATAAAAATTATTTTTGATTGCATAAGTTTAAAGTTGCGATTAATACAAAGCGATGTATGAAAATATCAAGTCAAATTTAATTTTGAAAAAACTAAATATTCCAGATGGGAAAACAGAAAAAAATTTAAGCGGTATAATTCGGCAAAAACGGAATGATTGGTCAGGTTATGTATGGCACGAAAACTACAATAGCTTTTCATACATATACATATGTAACCTTTTCTCTAAGTGTAGTTAATAGTCATATATTATTCGTTGTAGTGTAATATTATGATTGACTGTTTAACTATAAAAGTTGGTAGCTAGATTGTATGCATTTTATTTTTAAATGTTGAAAACAAAAAAAAAAAAAAAAAAAATATATGTTAAAATATTTGAAAAATGTCAGAAGAGAAAGGATTTTGATGTTTTTTTTTATACTTTTTTTTTTTATAGAAAGAAAAACTAGACATAATAATTGCTGTGTATGTTTTTATAGCTTAAGAAACATGGAATATATTTTAACATTATTTTAATTATAGTTAAAGGAGATTATATATTTTTTTTTTTTTTTTTTTTTTTTGCCTTACAAAGCTCAAAATCTTTCTAAGGGTTTTTTTTATTTACTACGGCCTTAGTTGCAATTTGTTAGCATTACTTGATAATTGCTTGATAATTATATTAATTACAATGTTAGTTTACAATTTTTGACAAACAATTGTTAATTATTATACCCAATTGACTTAAAAGGGATTTTTATGATATTGGGCATCTCAAAAATTGTTTTTAATGATATACATTTTCCGGCATTACTTTAATTTACGTAGAATTTAATAGTAATGTTCTAGGTATTAAGACATATTAAAAAGATTTTTCTGTAATGTCCAGTTAATGCATTAAATTTGTAACCATAGTCTTTAGTTTATCAATATTTTTCTTTAATTCTTAGGTTTGAGTAATATATTAAGATTTTTTAAAATGTTTTATGCTGACAATTTCCTCTTAAGTTTTTTGTAAAATCGCAGTTATTTAAAAGTAATGCAAACACAATGCTCTGGTAAAGTCAATTAAAAGTAATGCTTTAGTAATGCGCTAGGTTCAATTATACAAAAGTTTTCTTAAATATTCGGGGTTGTACATTTAATGTTATATGCAGGGACCGTAAACAATGATTATTGCTCTTTTTTTGAATCAAAAAATCAATCACTTAGAAGAGACATAAAAAAAAAAATTATTGCACCATTATTATTATTTTTTGACAATCTCTGCATATCCGTCATGATTTTTAAATTTTTGATTTTTAAAGTTTTCTTCAATGGTAATGATTATTTTTGAGTAATAATAAAAAAAATCAGTCATAATCATTATTTTTGAGCAAAAAAAATAAAACTCAAAAATAATCATTATTTATGATTTTTATTTTTTTCGCTCAAAATAAAACTCACTTTCAATGTGTGGGATGGACATATCTCAGGAAGTAGGAGGTGCTTATCGAAGATTTTGGTATCAATCTCTTCTTTGGAAGATTCTCTAGCAGATTAATGCATCAATCACATTTGTGAGTGAGGTTTAAGGTGTTAATTTTTAATTTCAAAATAGGGCTTTTTTTTGCCGTATTTTGTAAAGGTAACAATGTGTGGGATGGACATATCTCAGGAAGGAGAAGGAGCTTATCTAAGATTATGGTATGAATCTCTTCTTTGGAAGATTCTCTAGCAGATTAATGCATCAATCATATTTGTGGGTGGGATTTAGGGGTTAATTATTAATTTCAAAATAGGGCTTTTTTGCCATAAAGTCAAAATCTGGAAGCTCGATTTTCACCGTAGACGTTTGGTCTAGTGGACTTTTTTGCTCAGTACAATCCCAAGAATCAGAAACGCGAAGCGCCCATTAAGATTTTTTTCCTTCCATACTAATCGCCCCTCCCTAATATGTATATATATTTACACCTACATGAAAGTGAGTTTTATTTTGAGCGAAAAAAATAAAAATCATAAATAATTATTATTTTTGAGTTTTATTTTTTTTTGCTCAAAAATAATGATTATTGCGGATTTTTTTTATTATTACTCAAAAATAATCATTACCATTGAAGAAAATCCTTAAAACTCATAACATAATCATTATTGTGTAATTTTTATTATAAAACTCTTAATGATTACGGTCCCTGGTTATATGAATCTAACGATATTTTTTCTTATATTAAAGATACTTGAAGTAATGCTAAAGTAATGCGAGCAATTATTAATTATTATTATTATATTATTAGTAATGCAAACACAATGCTCTGGTAAAGTCAATTAAAGTAATGCTTTATTAATGCGCTATGTTCAATTATACAAAAGTATTCGGGTAATACATTTAATGTTATATGAATCTAACGATATTTTTTCTTATATTAAAGATATTTTAGGTAATGCTAAGGTAATGCTAGCAATTATTAATTTTTGTAACACGTGTTTTGTTTTTTACATGTAGTATTTAATTTTTTTTTTTTTAATTAAAGTTTGCATTTGTTTCAAAAACTTTTTTTTTTTTTTTAATGCGTAAACAATTAACATGTTTTTAAAATTCTTCAGCATTCTTGTTTAAGGCTTTTAGTTATGTAAATTTTAATAGTTTTTTTATTTGCAAAACTACCAACTTTATTAATTTTTTGCAAAGTTGTTGATGTATGTTTGTTACCATAATTATATATAATAACATGTGCAAATTGCACAAAATACTGGTAGAGTAAAAAAATAAAAAACTAATTGTATGTATGAATTTATCAATCATTCATTCATAGTATAAATACTTTGGGGAATTATTTGACCATATAAAACAAATACTGTGTATACATTGAAATATAGAAATATGTATACAAAACATAATTATATTAATTACATGCTGTTAACATTTTGTGTTATGAGGGCGGTCCCAAAATTAGCCTTCATTGACGTATAGATGGAGGCAGTAGTTTAAAAAAAATTGCAACATTATAAAACCTATGTTTTAGGTTTCAAGGCGCCACGTTGTTTAGAATTGTGTTTTTTTTTTGAGCCATCAAAAATAAGCGATGAATTTGTAAACATAAAAAAAATTTGTCACCGTTATGTAATTTTATACTTTCATTTGAAAGGTCTCAGTCCAACCAATATTCTACTCTGCAAGAGTCTGTCTGCTTCTTCGTTTACGACTATAAAATATTGTGTGGAAGAGTTTAAACGCGGCAGTACGAGCTGCCCAGACGAACACTGTAGTGGTCGACCAATTGATGTGTCCACGCTAGAACCGCGTGGTGAAATTGTTTCAATAGAGTGTTTACCGATGTTTCACTGCAATAAAGACGAGTTTTTGCTCCGATTCATAACCATTGATGGGACATGGGTACACCACTTCACACCTGAGACAAAGGAACAGTCAAAACAGTGGACTCGAATGGGATAATCGTGTCCAAAGAAGGCGAAAATAGTTTCATTTGCTGGTAAGGTCATGTCTTCTGCTTTTTGGGATGATCGTGGCATAATTTTTATTGATTATCAAAATTATCAAAAGAGAAAAATGATCAACGGTGAGTATGTTGTTGTTTTCTTTGTTAGATCGGCTAATTTTGGGACAGCCCTGGTATATACGTTAGGGCGTTCAAAATGTTCTTAATTGGAAGTTAAAGTTTCAAATTATCAACAAAGAAAACAAAATTACACGAAATGTTTATAGAAATAAATATTGAAAAAAGCAAAAACTAACACAACTACAAAAAATGTACAAATTGGACTTTTAAAAGAAAAAAGTAAAAAATTTTGAGAAAAATAGCATTTAAAGTTAATTTTAAACATCAAAAATCATAAAAAAAAGCTGATTTTAAGCCCAAAAATTAAAAATCAGAAAATGGCAAATAAAAAAATATGAGTAGAAATATCAAACAAGCTAAAAAAAAAAAATATATTTGTCTCTCTGCTGATCAGAAATCTAAAATGTGATATGTAATGTCTGAACTTTGTTTCATTTTGTTCGTATTTTTATTATTCAAAAAGTAGATTATTTTTGAACCACCCTAATACTTCTCTATATGTATGTATGTATATAGTGCGAATATGTTTATTTATTAACAAAGACGCATATACAAAATACCATTAACGCATGCCTTTTTCATATCATTCATTCATTTAATTATTTTTCTACATATTTATTTACTTTATTTTACTATGTAGAAGATGATTATGATTAGGGCAACCGAAAATAAGCAAGAGCTTCTTTTTTATTTGAAAGCATAGAACTATTTTTAGCTAAAGGCTTTTTTTAAGCTCTTAAAACGTTGTTTTTACAACTGTTTTTTTGGTTGCCCTAATTATGATGAATACCACCATCACAACTTGTTGCTTTTGTCTGCTGCTGTTAATGTTTTCATTAAAGTTAATATTTCAATTTAGGCCTTCAATTAAATTTTACACAACTATTTAATACAAAAAAATAAAAAAAATATGTTTAAATTGTATTAGAAAATTTATTTATTTAAATTTGTTTTAAGTTTTTTTTTTTTTTTAATTCAAATACAATTGTTTAAATATTTGTTTAAAAACAAATGTTATTTATGTATATGTTGCTAAGTTGATAAAAAAAAAAAAATTAAAGTGTTAAAATTTAGTTTTTTTTAATAGGCACGTGCGTATTTGTCCCCTTACCTCTCCAAAACTTTGAATAAATATTAAAAAACCTGTCGTGAAATTGTTTTTTTTTTTTGTTTTTTTTTTTTTAGCTTTTTTTGGTTGACAACTATCTTAGAGGTCTGATTTTTGGGTTTTTAATCTTTACGCTTATTTCAAGATAACAATAGAAACTATTTTGATATATATTTTTTCTTTATTTAAAGCTTTAAATTCAATCAGTCTCTAAGGCAACTCAAATAATTACTAGAGTAAAACACAAATTACTTTGTTTTTTACCATTAGAGGGAATTCCAAAAAATTTCGATTCGATTTCATTAGTTTTTGAAATGGATGTCTTTCTATTTCATTGAAAGTGAGCAAATTGGAATTCAACCTTACCATGATATATGTGCTGTATTAGGTTTTTCGAAATTTGGTGTAGTTCGCGTTCTATCGCATCTCAAAGTTTGACATTTTACGTAAAACTAAGAAAAATACCTAGTGTTTAAACTACTCTAACTTTTTAAGTTTTTATCCGATTTTAAAAATTTGAATCTCAAATGAAAGATTGGATGTTCTAATTTTAGAAACTTGTTAGAAAAATATACAGTCTCTCTATAGAAAGCTGTTTTTCGCGAATATTTAAAAAAGTACATCTTTGATTTTTTCAGAGTGGGTTCTTCATGGACTCCAAAGATTTTAGGTTTGAGTTTGAGGAGTTTATTTTTTAATTTTCTTCAATTCATACAAATTTTCAATTGCGCAAAACTCATTTCCGAATCAGAAATCTTCCTAGTTATCAAGTTTTTGCGATATTGCAACATAATAGTGCGAAAAGCACGATTCATATTCGGAACTTCACTACACCGCGAATGAATTTTTTTTATAATAAACTCGTTACGGCATATGTTAACAGTACTCAATAACCAGCACATAACTATAATTGAATGAAACTCAACTACTTAATTTTAAACGATCGTTTTATCTGAAAAACAAATATAGAGATATCTGATAGATTCAAAAAGTATTTTGATAATTTCTGGTAGTAGAACCTTACCAAAAGTTTTTATGTAATAATAATAAAATAATAAAAATGTTATCCCGTTTTTGCAAAATTCCAAAGAACTCAACAATTTGTTCAGTGAGTAGAAATTTCCTCTATATCGGAGCGATATTAACCAAATTAAAGGAATAAAACTGAAATGGTCACCCGGGTGGTTATTGTTAAGGCGAAGGTTAAGAATTTGTAACGAGTTTCAAGTAAGAGAAGATATTTGCGATGTGGTAAAGTTTCGAACATGACGATAAAACGTATTTTTGCATTTGTAGGTTATAATGTTTCAAAAACTTAATGACTTGACGGAATTCTGAAAAAAAAGTCGGATTCAGAGCACAAAAGAAAATTTAAAAAGTATATCATGTATCGCGAGTTTTGCAAAATTTTAAATTTGTGTTTATTTAATAAAATTTAAATTTTTTACTTTTTATAGAAAATAATATGAGAATTTCGTACTAAAATCTATATACTTTTCGAACCCATGGAGAATCCACTCTGAATTTTTTTATATGTTGTACGAGACAATATGATATATCACTACAAATTGTTTAAGAAAAATGAAAGATGTATTTTTTGAAATATGCTCGAATTTTTGCACACTTTCTCCAAAGAGACTGTATCTAACAAATATCTAAAAGTAGAATATCCCATCTTTCATATGAAGTACCATTTGTAAAAATCGGAGAAAAACTTAAAAAGTTAGAGCATGAGATATTTCTCTCAGTTTTGATAAAAATACCGAACTTTTAACAGCTATTCAACGCGAACTGCACTGAATTTTAAAAAACGTAATACAGCACATATATCATACACAGAGAGAATTTCTTGGACGAGTTTTAATGAAATGTTTTCACTAAAATAATGAAATTTTCTTCACAATGTGAATTAGAAACTTTAAGGTTCATGAAAAAGCTTCATAGTTTTAATGGAACTTTTTCATTTATCGTAAGAATTTTATTAATAAATAATATGAAATTCTTCATTAGATTTTATGAAAAACTGCTTTAATTTAATGAAAAGTTTCAATGGAGGAGTTCCATTGACAATGCTAAGATTCATTGATATCATTCAGATAATTCTCTCAGTGTATGAACGTTGAATATCGGTATGTTTATTTTCAACGATATCCATAGTCACATATTTGAACCATAGACGCATATTTGACCGTATCGAAAATTTCTGGAATGACTTATTATTATATTAACAAAATTACTTTGGGATAGGTTTTTTTTTTTTTTTTTATAGGCCTATAAAACATCCATCCTATATATATATATATATTTTTTTTTTAATTATTTGCTGTTGGATTCCCTAATGTACTGTTTGAATTAATTATGTTTGATAAGTAAGAACTTTATATTTACTTTAGTTAACCCTACCCAACTTACTGCTGCTTCTAAAATAAACTCTACACAGAGAGATTTTAGAGGACAAACAATAATGAAATTTTTCATTACAACGTCAACGGCAAATTTCTTAAACTAGTTTTTTTTTATGAAATTGAGGGACTGAAACTTTTAATAAAATGATATTTTTTATAAAAATTTTGCATTAGTTTAATTAAAAGTTTCAATGGACTAGTTCTAGTGAAACTTCATTGCTTCTATGCAAAACTTTATTAATATTATGAAGAGAATTCTCTCAGTGTATCCTTGTTTATTTTAGTATTATAAACGGCAAAGTTTTCCGACCTATTACTGTTTATACACGCAATATTTCTTTTTTTTAATAGTAAATATTTGCAATAAATGTATAATTGTGTTGTGGTAAGAACAGAGGAACTCTTCTTTTCTGTGGTAGAATACAAACAAATGGCGAAAAAAAATGTCATACAGGAAGTGTTTACTAATAGAATTTTTTATAGCGGAAGTATAACATACACTTCAGACTACGAGTGTATTTAAGAACTTTTATGCAAAATTAAATTACATGAAAATAAAGTGTTAATGGGGCGACAACAATAATAAAACTTTAATTGCAGTCAATTCAACATAAATATTTATAATATGGGTTATAAAAGCTCTTCGGGGAAAGTGGTGTTAAAGCCGAACGGTTACGAAAATTAATTCTCAAACCGGCCTAAGCTTATTTATAAATTTTTTTTTTGAATAACAAAAACACTCGGACATGTTTTATTTACCAGAGGTTGGAAATACGTTTCGATTTGGGTAATTTTTGTCCCCACTTTTTAACCCATAAACTTAAGATTGCCCACCTAAAAAAAAATACGTGTCTAATTTTTAAGTTGTCTAATGACACGTTTAATTTAAATCTGCCGATTCACCACTGTGTAGTTTTCTTGTTAGTTGGATGATTTCAAAGCCGTTTCTATTTAATCTACCCCATTTATTGCCAAAAGCATGGATTTCGTGCGAAACAAAACTTGACAAAACTTGGTAGAAAGATATGACGGTATCCCAGTAAATATATTTTATTATTTCTATAGCTTAATCGCGCCCAAAATTTATACTTTGTCGCTTTGTACACACTAAAAGCTTTCATATTTTTACATGCAAAATTTTTGTATGCAAAATTGGCAGGTTGATCAAATTTGATACTGGATATTTCAGATATGATACAGGATATCGCGAATCGGATTTCGGAATCAGAAAGTGGACATTAACATTACATATAGTGGGTGGGTGGGTGGTTGAAATCAATAATAAGCTGACAAGTTGTTGTTAATAGAACATTTTTTTAAATATTGTTGTTAGAGCTTTTACTCTTTATTTAAACAAAATAAAATTCCGATTAAGTTTAAAAATGCTCTTGATTTGAGTATGTTGCAGTTTAACAAATTAGCGCAAAGGTATCAAACAAAAGACGTTTGGTATTAAAAGCTTTATTTATCATTATAGCACGACTGTAAAGTTTTAACTATTTTAGAAACAATTAAATAATTTTATACTAGCTTTTGATAGAGCTTAAAGCTCTTGCTTAGAGTATGTTGCATATCAACAACATAGCTTAACGAGGTCCCCCTAAAAAGATTTTGTTTGAAAAGTTATTAAGCTTTAAAAGAAAATACCTTAGGGACAAACTAAAGTTTATAATAAAAAGGATTTTTTTTATCAAGCTGTTATATCTTAAAGACCTTTACTTAAAAAATCTTCAATTAAAAATTTAAATTTTTAAAAGAGGCTGTTTATAAGCTCTTCATTTGAAATACTAGTCTGTATAAGCTGTTTTAAGCAAAACATGTGTTTTGGTAAACAAATTTATGGCAAAACATGTTTTAGTTGAAAACTCGTTCAGTGCTTGAAACGATAGCTTTTTTGTTAAAAGCGTAAAATGTTTTAAACTTATTATCTAAAAGGATTTAACACATTATGTACATATATGTAAAGTCATTCTATTTTTTAAGTTCATTTCCTTTTTAAGATTAAACTCTATGTTTAAACTATTAATATGTTTGGTTAAAAAAAAAAAAATAAACCCGAAAATGTAACAAATTCACTAAAACAAATTATGGTAATTAAGATGACAAACCATAAACAATTTAACCTGATTTTTTTCCCACTACTAACTAAACGACAAAACTACTTAATAAAATGTTTAGTAAAACGATATTGTACTAGAAAAGAGGATATGACAGAAAAGTTAAAAAAAAACAAATCATTCTAAAGAGTTCTTAAACTGTTTCAAGCACCCAACTCCTGTAATTTCGGCCCCATTTTTTGCTATAATCAGAAGGAGGTATAGGCTCTTTTGGAACAAAAACGAAAAATATCAACAAATTATAATGGTTGGCGTGTGTATGCAAACGACTTGTGTACAAAATGTTTCTTTTTTTTTTTTTTTTTTTTTTTTTTGAAAGCAAAGACGACAACCCAAAACACGGCGTCCAGAGCTCGACACACTTAAAACTTCCGCCTAGCAACAACAATAACAAATTTTATTTGTAAAACAAAATTAAGTCTAAAACATTTTCATACATACGATATATAAAAGTCAAAGTATTTGTGCTCTACTAGTAAAAACCAGCCTATAAAATGAAATACATAATATCAAATAGCTATAAATACCACAAACATTAGAGAAACAATGCTAGAAAGCTTTAAAGAACGATAGAAAAAAAGAAATTAAATGGCAAAAAAAAATATACAATATAAAACGAAATAAAGGCCTACGCCAAAACGAAACCCCAGACCATATAAAATAGACAGCAATATTTTATAAACATAAGGGACAAAAATGTATTTAAAGAAAGAAACTTTTAAGCAGCTGATTTGAAAAGTTCAAAGTAAATATATTAAAAAAAAATAAATCACAAAAAAGTCATTAAATTTTAAATTTGCGTTGATTTTATTTTTTGATATTAAACAAACCTATGATTTAATATAAATAGCATAAATAGTATGTATGCAGTAATAATAGCAAACATTTTATTAGTTTTTATCTAACACACTATAAGACTTTCGTTTTCGCCTTCTCCCGAGCCCCTTATCCCAAAAAGCTAACACACTTTTTCTAAAAAAAAAAACATGCCAACCTACACACACATTTTGACGCATTTTATCTAAAAAAAATTGCTAATCTAATACACACGTATCTCTATAAAACAAAAAAAAAAAACCCACCAATAATACAGACTACACTGAGAGAATTATCTGCATGACATTAATGAGCTTTTGCAGCATTAAATCGATGAAGTTAATGCAAGTTTTCATGCAATTTTATGAAAAATATAATTTTATTTATGAAAAGTTTCATACACTTAATGCAGAAGTTTCTTTAAAAAACTGGTTAAAAAAAGTATGAAGCTTTTCATTAATTTAACCACAATATTCGTTTATTTTGTGAAGAAAAGTTTGATTGGTTTACTAAAAAAATTTCATTACTTTCCGTTAAACAAAATTCTCTCTGTGTATATTATATTTATACAAGTGTCTTACGCACTCTTCTCTACCACAAGTTTGTAGGTCTTATGAACCTCCTTCCCCCCATCCCCCCCAAATCCCCTCTCATCACCACCTGCTTTATAAAATGCTCACTCATATAACATATGCTTGCATAGTATATGTAGGGTTATTAACCCGGGACGTAATTCCCATGAATTTTGACGATTTCACTTCTCGATTTTCGGGAATTTTTTTTTTCGGAATTCCCGGGAATTAAGAAAAACACCAAAACAATCATGTTTGCTCCACTAAAAATCTGTAAAAAGCAAAACAAAACAAAAATTCTGAACATTTTTACATCTTTTGCATATTTATTCCATATTTTGTTCAAATTTAATGATCAATCTAGACTTTCCTCCTTTTCTGAAATACATAAAGCACATACACTGAGAGAATTACATTCACTTCAGCAACGAATTTCTTCATAGCTTTAATAAAAAAATTTTACTGGAACTCGTCCATTGAAACTTTTCATGGAATCTGTGAAACAGGTTTAATTAAAGTCAATGTTTATGAAATGTTTGTTGGATTAATGAAAATCGTCATAAAACTAATGAATCATGCCGACATTAAAGCGTTTATTTCCATCCCCCTGAATCCGCGCCTGAATAATGAAGGATAATTCTCTCAGTGTAGCGATAACATATTTTATACCACAATATAAAATCAAATTTTTAAAAAAAATTTAAAAAAGTAGTATTAAGAGTTTTTACTTAGTAAAATAAATGTTTAAAAATATTCTTGAAATAACCGTGCTCGTTAAATTTAAATATTTATATTTGGGTTTATCCTAAGAAAAATAAGCTTTCACTATTGAAATCTTAATAAATATTTATTTCAGAAATCCCGGGAATATGTGAAAAAAAAATGTCGGGAATTTGTAAACCCTAACTAAATGTTATCTTTGATTTGCGATAATTTGGGGCATTTTTTTTTTGTTGTTGAATTTTCGACCGGCTGGGATTTTTAGTTTTAATTCTTTTGTATAAATATTCCAACGATGTTGGCAAGTGCGTTAAGTAAATTCTAATGGCAAATTTTTTATAACAACAACAAAATTTATTTAATTAAAATGTTTATAATGAAATTGCTATAAATAAAAATTTTAGGAAAATATACAATTATGGCTAAATTTAGTCAGTCACCTGGTTAAAAAAAGTTCATATATGATCATATATATTTTTTATATGATCACATATGGTCATCCATATTCGTACATACTAGAAAATTTAACCTACATTTCCATATATGGACAAATATGGTCATATAAGTTCATATAATGTTTTATATGTTAAAAAAAAGTTTGTAAATTTAGCAAAAAATTGAGTCAGCGAAATTTTAGTCAAGAGTTTGCTTGAAAAAAAAAAAAAATTGCTAATGTCACCAAAATTTGTGTGCTTAAAATTAGCGAGCAAAATTAGTAGATTCAGCAAGAGTTTTGCTAACACTTAGTTAATTCAAAATTAAAAAATTCCTGCTAAAAGTTAATAAAATGTTTGCTGAATATTAGTAGACTTTCGTTAATTTTTTTGCTGAAAATCTTAAATTTTTTTGTTATTCTTTTAAAAATAATTTACAGTATTTTACAAAACATTAACATTTTTATATTTGACGACATGTATTTATTTAATATCTGAAAAAATAAAGAAATAATTATATATAACATAATCAAAATTATCTTTCTAGAAATGAAACAAAAAGCAATACCAAAATATGATATATGCAACCATTTTTTGCAATAAGAAAAAGAAAACATAAAAAATTACCTAAGATGTGTGTCCTTGTCTTTTGCTTTAGTCTGTCTACCTGAACGTATATTTGTTCGGAATTTGACCATACAACATTAATAATCACTATAATAAATTAGTTAACAAATACACATTTAATCTTTATTAAATTTAAATCTTTTATTTTGTCTTTAATTGAAGTAATAGACAATTACTTTGAGAAGCCGGTGACAACACAAATTTTTTTTTTCCACAATTGTGTTCGTCCTTTCTTTTCATGGTCGATTTATTTTATATGTCTTACAAGAGTTGTACTTTTTTAACTTAGTATCATCATCATAACATCCAGTAATATGCAATTAAATCGCTCAAATATATTACTGGGTTAAATTTGAATGAATTTAATATCCAACTTGAGAGATCCAATAACATCTAATTAAGATCCTGATAGATCCCAAATTATACCATATATATTTGGATCTAATTAAATCCAAAAAGATAAGTAATTTTTGGTAGGTCGAATAAGATATTTTTAGATTAAATTGGATCTACTTAAATCATATAAAATATTTAATTTTGAATGAAATTTAAAACAAACAAAAAACATATTGTCATCACGCGCCTATTTAATTGTTTTCATGCATTTATAATCGTGTTTTATGTACATAAAATATGCATTAAAAATCGTAAAATATGCACTTTAAATTTACAAATATGCATTTTTTTTAATGATTTTTCAATGCTTTTAACATTATTAACACAATTTAAGTAATTTTTGTCTATGAAAGTGGTTATTTTTATTTTTTTTTTATTTTAAAATTTGTAATTGCATATTTCTGTTATTTTTGTCTTCGAGATAAAAAGGAAATATGTATCAAAAATATTTTTAAATTTAAAGAAAAAAAACTATAAAATATAGTCATTCCAGAAGGCATATTGACAAAAATATGACTTTCAACTTTTTCCTATTTCCGATTTGCATGAAACTTGTCATATGTAATCTTCTAATTAGTATGACAAAACAAATTGTTTATTGGTTTTTCAAATTCATTGTCGTTCGCGTTTTATCGCTGCTTAAAGCTGGCATTTTTTTTGTTGAAAATTTATAAAAAATACATACCGTTCAAATGGTCGTAATTATTGAACACGCAGTCCGATTTTAAATATTAATATCTCATTTGAAAGCTTACTTTGTCTTCTTCTCTAGAATATGTGAAGCTTTGATTTATACGATTTTGAAAAAGTATGAAAAAAATTTAAAAATGTCCTTGTACCGCAAATATCTCTAAATGCATTCCTTTTTTTTTTTTAACTAAGCAATTACCAAGAAATTGTTAATTAAATATAATATTTCACTTTTATATATAAATTTCTCTTTAAAGCTTTTACTATTTATTTTCTATGTTTTATATTCTTTCTTTTTATTTTACGGTATATTTTAGTTTGTTTCATTTTTCTATTTTAAATTTATGGGTTTATTATAACAGCCCTTAAGCAAAAATCGTCTAAATGGCGCCAAAAATATTTTATATTTTTATAACTTTTTTGTATATTTTGAGTTACATACATTACGGTTTCTAACATGAACGACATTAGTTCTGCAATACAAAGAAGGCAAAGGTCAATGACTTGTAAAAGAAAAAAAATGTGAAAAAAAACTTAATTTAATAATTTAAACAAACTATTCTGCTGTTTTGCAACTCCTCCTTTTCCTACTATGTATTTCCTGAAATTTTTTTATTTAATATCTCTGCCTTCTCTACACTTTCATATATAAGCCGCTTTAAAAGTCATTGCATTTTTTTTCTTCCATATTTCTACTTCAATGATTTGTGTTACAATATTTTTTATATAAGTTGCAGTATGTACACTGAAAGAATTCTTTGCATGAAATTAATGAATTTTTGCAATTTTCATTAAATTAATGAAAGTTTTCGTAAAATTTTATGAAAAAAATCATGTTATTTATTACAATTATCACTCAATGATTAAGTTTCATTCCAAAATTTGTTTCATAAAACTTCATTAATTTTAAGAAATTTTTCGTACACTTTATGGAGAAAAGTTTCATTAGTTTACTTAAAATTATCGTTATTTATCGTTCCCTAAAATTCTCTCAGTGTAGTACTTTACTCCACTGTATGAATGAATAATTGCTTAATGTATTCTCTTCATATATGATCATTATAATTTTTGTATAGAATGCTAAAACATATTGGATATGAAGTAGGATTAAATTGTAAATTGGGTGGGTGGGTTGTTGGGCTGTTTGGTTGTAACACGTGCCAAATCATTTCTTTTTTTCTTTAGACTTCTTCAGCAAGATGACGACATCTATTTCCCTATGTCTTTTTAAAAAAGTAGGATGACATAATATGCTGTTCTTCTGTTTTTTGTAGTATTTTCTTTAAGTATTGACTTGATAATTCTTATGTATATTGTATAATATGTGTGAAGTGTAGTTTATTGTCTGGATGAATGATTTTTGTATGCCTGTTATGACAAATCTGGGTAAAGCTTTGTTTCGTTGTTTCCTTATTGTGACAGAAAAAAAAAAACGACAACAAGGCATTGACTTTCTGTAGACAGGATTTTCCGAACTTAATAGAAATTGGCGTCAGTTTTTTTTTTTTTTTTATCAAATTCACAAGATGTTTATTTAAGTAAAAGCTTTTAAGAAAATTTAAAACATTGTATGAACATTTTTATTATTAAATTTTTTAACACAAAGGTATTTTAAATGTTAAATTTTAATATTTAAAAAATAGTTTGCAAAACAAAGCTTTTCTATTAAACTTTAAAATTAGGCTTTTGTGCATTAAAAAGCTTTTAAATAAGCAAAGTTTTTTTTGTTTAATAGTGTTCTTAAAGTGTTTAATGATTTTTAAGAAAATTAAGAACTTTTACAAGCTTTTGAGTAAATGAAATTTTAAATTTTAAAATAAATTTTTAAAAGTTTCTTTAAGTGTCTAAAAATAAGAGCTTTTGAACTCAAGCTTTAAAACAATATTAAAAGCTTTTACAAAATAAAATAATCTTTTTATTTTATTTTTGAAAATAAAACAAAAAAAGTTATCAGTCTTTTTTAAATATTCAATTAGTTAAAAGCTTTTAAACTTAAAACGCTTTTAAACAATATTAAAAGCTTTAACAAATTTAAAATTGCTGCATTTTAAACAATAAAATATAGTTTTTAAAAGCTTTTTTTATTAAATGTTCAATTATTTTAGAACTTTTGAACTCTAAAAGCTTTAAAACAATATTAAACGCTTTACAGGCTTTTAATCGTGTTAATTGTGTGGTGTTTTTAAATAAAAAAATAAAATAAAGGTTTTAAAAGCTTTTTCTAATGGGCAATTATTTAACAGATGTTGAACTCAAAAAGTTTTAAAACATCAAAAGCTTTTAAATAATTGAATTTTTTTGTATTTTAAAAAATGAAATCAATAAAATAAACTTTTTAACAGCCTCTTTAAGTGTTTTATTGTTTAAGTGCTTTGGAACTCAAAAAGCTTTAACAAGCTTTTACATAATTAAAATTATTTTGTACTTTTAAAAATCTAACAATAAAATAAAGTTTTTAAATACCCAATAATTTGAGAGCTTTTGGACTTAAAAAGCTTTTAATTTATAATAGTTTTCAATATATTTTTTTCTTCTAAACGATCTTTTAAATACTCAGATTATTAAAAAGATACAACTTTCTTTTAAAGTTGTGGAATTAACTTAAAATGTTTAACCTTTCTTAACTAAAATATAAAATCTTTTAGCGAAAGGCTTTGTAAGAAAAAACTTATGACAATTTTTTAGTATAAATTTAAGAAATAGATTCGTTTCATTAAAAACTTCGAATTTAGGTAATTGTTTTAAATTAAATCTACATAAGCTTTTTCAACCTTTACAAAAAGCTATAGGCAATTTTTTAAAATTTATTTAGTGAAAAGATAATTGGTTAGAAAACAAGTTTCTTAAAATATTTGTTCAACATTAAAGCATTTTCTTTACTTTTTAAATTCGAAACAATTTTTAACAGTAAAGAAATTTAATTCATTCTTTTAAATAAATAATCTTAAAATTAAAACTTTTTCATAAAAAATTTAAATACATTTCAAAAGTTTTTCGTGTTTTTTTGTTGTGTGTTAAAAAGCTGTTTATTTTACAATTTTTTTATTGTTTATAAACAATTACATTATTTTTTTACTAATTTCTTTTTTTTTTCTTAAATTTTCATTGCAGAAGAAGAAATCGATGTGGTCTCTATTAATGATAAAAAATTACCGACAAATCCCTCAGACAAAGATCGTCGTGCCCTACAAACGAAAGTTGCCCACAAATTTAATGCCGCACGCATTGTTCAAACACCCAATGGTTTACGTACCATACCACCACTTCGTCGTGGCTCCTATGAATTTCCCTATACCCCAGCCAGTAATAGTCCCGTTAAATCCGTAAATAATTCGCGTTTCCCCTCACCAGCCGCTACACCCTATCAAAATCAATATACCACTAAATATGTACAACAACAACAGCAAATGATGACGGTCGTGCTTACCGATTCGTCAACGGGTACACCCATTAACGTCTTGAGTACGTCCGATAAATCGCGTAAACGTTTATTGGCCCAAGCCGGCACCACAGCCGGCCATGCGACAATTCTAAACGGTACCGAAATAACCGCGTTGACAACAATGCCGCCAAATAAAAAACACCGCGGTAAGAAAACTAAACATTTAGTAACAGCTGTCCAGCTACCCAATGGTATTCTCAAGCGTCACTATAGCGTAGATGAAACAGCCGATACTATTGAGAAGCGTAATCTTCATAATGATATGGAACGTCAACGTCGTATTGGTTTGAAAAATCTCTTTGAGTCATTAAAAAAACAAATTCCCAGCATTAAGGATAAGGAACGGGCACCTAAGGTGAATATTTTGCGGGAAGCTGCTAAATTGTGTGAAGCTTTGACGCGTGAAGATCTACAGTTAATGGAGCAAAAAGCTAAACTTAAGGAAGAATTAAGACGAAAACAAGAACTTTTAGCTCAATTACGGGCACAACAAAGGGATTGATAAAGCTTAATTTAATAGGGTTTGAGTTAAATTTGAACATTGTTTCAACGATTTTTGTTTTCAAAAGCGTCAGGTACGTTTTTTTTTTAAGTAAAAACCTTAATAAAAAGTAGTTTTCCGCAAAACTGCTAGTTAGGCTTTTTATTAAAGCTTCTTGTATAGGGCGCTTTTTGTTTAAAAAGTTTGCAGTTTTTATTTGAATTTAAAAATTTTATTGAGTTATTTTTCGAAACAAAAATTTTAATATTTTTTTTTAATTTCAAATATTGAAATATTGACTTCATTTTTTACTATTTACTACTTGTAAATTTTTTAAGATCTTATTTTTTGTTTATTATAAATACTTACTATTTTTTTTTCTCTAAATTTACTTTATAATAATATTTAAACAAATATTTTTTTGTGATACCATTTAAACTAAAAAAACAAATTACTTTGTAAAAAAAAAAAAAACAACCATGAAACAATTTTTTATTTTTATTTAAGTTTTTTTTCTCGATTTTTAAGAAGAAGAAAAAAAAAAACAATAAATAATATAACATAACATAACTTAGTAACTGAGTCATAAACTGAGAAAATATTCGAAAGTGAAAAAGAGAGCTTAAAAAAAAGCATGAGCATATAACTGAGCAAAATACGTGAAACATGAAAGTTAAAGTGAAGTGGTGTCTAGATCGAAGCTAATAAAGCACGAATTGAAATGTTTAAGCTTTTATAAGCTTTAAAGTTAAACAAAGAAATTTAAGTTTTTTAAAGCTTTAATTTAAAGCTTTTTGTAAAGCTTTAATTTGAAGAACAGATTTAAAACTTTTTTAAAGCATGAGTGTTTAAAGTAAAGTAAAGTAAAGTAAATTAATTTAATTTTTTTTAAGCTTTTTGAGCAAACTTAGTATAAAATATGAATTAAAATATTAAGCTTTTGCGCGTTAAAAATCAACTATTGGAATTCAATTTTCTTAAATTTTTTTTTAACAGCTTTAATTAATTTTTTTTCTAAACTTTTAAAAATTTAAGAAATACATACATACTTACGTATTTCTTAAACAAATTTTGAAAAAATCTAATTTTAAATATTGATATAAAAACGTTGCGTTTATTATTACAACTTCTTTTTATATTGACCACAAGTGATTTTTTTTTAATATTTAAATATTTTTTTTTTAATAATTTAGCTTTTTCTTAATAAAATTTAAATTTTGCTTAGCATTATTTGTGAATACATTAATTTTAACACAAACATTTGATTATAATTTTATTAACTATACTTTTTATTGTGAAGTTTTTTGAATAAAAAAAAAAATAAATATTTGATAACATTTTTTAATTTACTTAGAATTTAAATTATTGAATTGATTTTTAATTTCAATTATATATTATATTTTTCATTATATAATAACTATATATATGTAACTACTTTTTTTAAACAAATTTATATATTATATAATATATATAACTTTTTTGAAGTAACATTTTTCTAAAAACGTAAAAATAAAGCATGAGTTTAAACTCAGTTTAATAAAAAGATATTGACAAACATTTAATGGTTAATGTCTTGAATATGTAGGTGGGAAACTTGGCTAAATTGAAACAAATGCAGACTATTAATTTTCGTTCAGGGCGAAGAAACATAAGTTTAAACTTGGTTTAATTGGACAATATGGCAAATGAGTAAGTTTTTAAAACATAACCTTAATCAATTTTATATTTCTTTAAACTTGGTTCAACTTTAGCTTAAACTTGGTTTAGTTAGCAAAACTTTTGTAGATGAAACTAAATGAACTTAATATCAAAGTTGAATTTTAAATTTGGTTAAACTTTGATTAACTTAAACTTAAACTTGGTTTTAGTTTGTGTATGTGTAAAGAAAACATCGAACGTGTTCATAGTTTTCATTTTTTAAAATTTTTTTTATTCTGCCACCATTAAACTTGGCTTAACTGTATTTTAACCTACTATGAGTAGTAAAAAGTCGAGTTAAAACCTCTTAAGCTAAAAAAGTATAAGTAAAGAAATGACATATTATAAAGCTTAAATTTAAATTCGACTTAACTAAAGTTTAACCCCAGTCAAAATCAGAAATTTCACTATAAACTTGATTTAACTATACATTAAACTACGATAAGTCATAAAAAATCTAATTAAACAATTTTAACTTAAACAATTTTTACTTAAACAAATTATAAAATTTTAAAGCTTAAAATTCAAACTCATCTTAACTTTTGCTAATTCAAGTTTAAACTAAGTTTATATTTGTAAAAGCTTCAAAAATCCTATCAAACAGTTTAAATTTACATAACATTTTCAAGATTCAGAAATTTTCTTTGACAAATAAACTGGATTTTAACTATAGTTTAAACTAAAATTTTTCCAGTTTATTTCGGCTAAGAAGTGAAAAATTTAAATTTTTTTAATTTTCAATATTAAACTTATTTAAACTTGTAACAGGCTAAAGTTTAAACTCGGTTTAAGTTTCTGAAGTCCTAACTAATCTTTTTTAAGGGATGGCATTATGTTTAAAACTATTTAAGTGTCCAAATTAGCCAAAAATTTAGCAATAAACTTGGTAAGCCATGGTTACACCTAGTTTAAACTAGGTTTTTTTGTCAAATTAACACTAGAGATTCGTAAAAACCTATTGAATTTCAAATTAGCAAGAAATTTAATTCTAAGCTTGGTTTATATATGGTTAAACCTAGTTTAAACTAGGTTTATTTCAAATTAACACTTGACTTTTATAAAAAACTGAGCAATTGTATTCATAAATTTTGAAAAAAGCCAAGAAAAGTTATTTGGTAGCAATAACTACCTAAAATTTAAACTTTTTTCAATTTAAAAAATTTTGCAGTCAAGTTTTCCTAACCTTTTTTTTTTTCTTATTTTAATACTTGATATAATAAATATTTTTATTTTACAATTAAGCAAACAAAAACGAGGTTGGGATTTTTGTTTAAAAATAAGAAAAATTCCCAACTGATTAACTGTCGATGTTTTTTGCTATTAAGGTTTTTTTTTTATTATAATTTTTGTTTCTTATTAATCTTATATATAATAACTTTAAAATACTATTATAAAAATTTTATATATAATATAGTATATTTTCTATAATATATTTGCTAAAAATATATTTATAAAACTATTGAAAGGATTTCAACAAAAATACATTAGTTTATAATATTTCAATAAAATCCCTATAACCCCTGATTAAAAATGAATTGGAAAGGTTTGATTAAAAAAAAAGGGAATTGCAAAAAAATATCTTAATTTTTTTTTTTTTTTTTTTGCTTTTTTTCAATATATATTGATATTTTATTAGAGGTGTTCTTGGTTGTATGGAAAATTTTCAAAATGCGATTTTTGTGGAAGGATGATCGGGGGTTTTTTCCTTTCTATATAAAAATAATATATATGAAATTTGGAGTCAATCGGATAAAGAACACTCTTGCCGGAAATCAATTGAAAATTAAAACTGTGTTTAAAAATTATTGTTATGGCGGAAAAAAATTACTTTTTGTCAGTTTTTTGTAAAAAATTATAAATTTAGCGATATATAGATAATATTATGTTTTCAAAAAGGTATAAAAATCCCATATCGGTTAAGAAATAGCCCAGTAAAAATAATGCTCCTGGCCACTGATGTGTAAAATGAAGTTCTAATCTCAATCTTTTTGATTTTGTTAAAGAATTTTTTTTTTTAAATTTGAAATTGGAGATTTCAAAAATATCCCCAAAAATATTGTCCGTTTTTGACGTCACTTTAGGACAGGTTAACGACATCTTAAAAAAAACATAGTCCTTACACTGATAATAATCCATGCGTAAAATTACGAAAAAATGTCAAAATAACCAATTTTTTTTTTGTAAAATAAACGAAAATTTGTACATTGTACGAAATTTTTTGTAGTTTTGACAATAATTTCGTATTTTTATGCATGGATTATTATGAGTGTATTACACAATTTATGGGTCTTAAATCAAAAAAAAAAAATTATGTTGCAATAATCAACTTAAAAAACGTTTAGGATGTGTACTCGATATTCTTGGTCAAATGGTATTTGCCACATTAGTAACCAGGGGCATTTTTTATTACTGGGCTAGGTCTAGGTTTGATTTTTATACCTTTTTGAAAATAATATAATATAACTATTACATTACATTATTATTTTTCCTCCTATAATAATATAAACACTGTTCTAATTTTCAATCGATTTCTGGCTTTTCTTTATCCGATTGGCTATAAATTTCATTATTTTTAAATAGAAAGCAAAAAAAAAAAAAACCCGACCCAGCCTTCCCCTTTTATAGAACACCCCTAATATATATTATATAATTAGCATTTATTTTTTTTTTATAATATAAACAATTTTAGTTTTAAAAATTAAATATTTTTGTTTTTAACAGAAAATTAAAAAAAAATTTTTTGAATTATATATATTTTTATTCAACAAAACATGTAAATAGAAATCTCGGTTTATATTTCCTAATAGAAATTCTAAAAATAATAAAAAATATTTTGTTACAAATTGCAACCAAAAAATACAACCTCTATATAATAAATACATAAAAAAATCCTCGCACTTTTTTTATAATTTTTTTTTTACAATAATTTACAAAAAAATATACAAAACTCCTTAAAACAACAAAAATAGTAAAAATCCTTAAAAATTACAAAAAAAAACAAAAAAAAAAAATAATAATAGAAAATGAATTGAAAAAAACAAACAACCTTTAATCATACCTCTGACAAAAGAAAATTATAAAAACTTCAACTTTTTTTTTTTTTTTTTTTTAAAGAAATAAAATTATATATATTTTTTTTATATGGAATATTATTTTTTATTACTTTAACTACTTTTTACCTACTACTTGTTAATTATTATTATATTATTTAAACAAAAAGAAAAAAAAAATAATTACTGTTAACCTTATTTTTTATTATTATATTAATTTACTTTACTTAAAACTTAATTCTTATAATTATTATTATTATTAAAAAAAACATTGTTTATATTCTTTTAAATATATTATATTATATATTTTTATTATTTAAACCATAAAAAAGAAACTCCAAAAAAGGAAAACCAACCAAGCCAAGAAAAAAAATATATTATTTTCTTTTATTTGAAAGACTGTTAAAAAAAAAAGAAAAAATCGATATTTTCTTTCTTAAAATTTTATTTATCCATACCATACCATAGTTTGTTTTTATTTTTTTCATAAGTTTTCATCATATTGTGACATACAATTTTTTTTAAATTCTATTTTAAACTTTTTTTTACAATTTTTTTTTGAAATAGTAATGAAAAAATAATATATAAACATATACTTTATATATTACCTTTATACAATCCCCTTTCCCCTTCCTCTTTATATGTATATATATATATATGTATATATATATATATATGTATATATATATATATATGTATATATATATTATATAGTAATATACAATATTTGAAATTTATCGTACACAAATAAAATCGAAATAAATTGTTGTTAATTATTCATTAAAAACAAACTACATTTAATAATTTAATTACACACAAAAGAAAAATACCCTGATAAATAATAAAAATATATAAATATATATTTAAAGAATGAGATATATATATATATAAAAGAGAAAATATGAATAAAAAATATTGAAAATTTGAAATTACAAAAAAAAAAATTGGTTTTTTATTTAAACAAGAAAAAGCAATAAATTTGGTTTTACCAAATTTTTTTTATAATGAATCAAACAAAACGTTTACAAACATTTTAAAAGAGGTAAAAAAAAAGTATTTTGAGTTCAAACACTATTTTTTTTTGATGCAAATAGAAATCGAGTGGTGAAAAACTGTTTTTGTGGTGAAAACAAAAATTTATTGGTGAAAAACAATTTTTGAGGGTAAAAAAACATTTGAGGTAATTATAAAATATCATTCACTAGTATCCGACCGAACTCATTTTTTTCGAACGAAGCCGAACTTCGGCCATAACATCAATGTTGGGCCGAAGCCGAACTTTTTGTTTTAATACAAAAAAAAAAATATAAATTGTTTTTTTTAGATCAATAAATTTAACCAAAAAGTTATTAAACATAAACAAAAATAAAAATTCATAGGTATATTTTTTAAAAAAATCATATTTGGAAAATAGTTGTACTATTTCAATTACAAAGAAAGAATAAAATATTTGTAAAGGGTGTCCCAAGAAGAGCGCAATTTTTAAATTTTAAATAAAACACAGATATTAAAAAAAAAAATCGCGAAACTTTATTATATCGTAAAGTAGACAGAATGAGGTTATGTATGGAACAATATATCGTGCAGATGGCCGCCGCGGCTTTGCTGGCATGCACGCGAGCTTTTAATGAAATTTTCAATGACCGTTTTGCATGAATGCTGCGGTATTTCATTAATGCAGCGTCCAATTTCCTCTTTTAAGGCTTGAGTCGTCGTCGGCTTATTCGCGTAAACCATCGACTTCAAAAAACCCCAAAGAAAAAAATCTAATGGTGTTAAATCGCACGGTCTAGGCGGCCAATTCTGATCTCCAAAACGCGAAATAACACGACCGGGAAATGACTGATGCAGCAATTGAATTGTTTCTCTGGCTGTATGACATGTGGCGCCGTCTTGTTGGAACCACATGCCCTCCACATTCATTTCTTCAATTCTAGGCAAGAAAAAACTGGTTATCATTTCACGATACCGAACACCATTGACTGTTTGCGCTTGACCTGCCTCATTTTCATAAAAAAAGGTCCAATGATTCCTCCAGCCCAAAAACCACGCCACACAGTGACACGTTGAGGATGCATTTGCTTCTCGTGAATCAATTAACGAACTCCCTTCGCTATCCATGGTCAGCTGGCTTCAGTTCCATACATAACCTCATTCTGTCTACTTTACGATATAATAAAGTTTCACGATTTTTTTTTTTAAATATCTGTGTTTTATTTAAAATTTAAAAATTGCGTTCTTCTTGGGACACCCTTTACTATATTTTATAGTCAAGGAAAAATAGTTGATCGATTTTTAAGTTGATATAGAAAAAAAAACTTATGGCCTGTTCCTCGATCTCGAACGAAAACCTAGTCGAAAGAAATCTAGTCACTCGACTTCGAATCAATTTGGGTTTCTCTATTTCGAAAGCTATCGTTCGCCTATACTTACGTGTGTCAATTATTGTATTTTACGTATTTACAAATCATAGTGGTGCCAGATCGGATATTTTAAACTTTTCCTTTAAAAGTACCAAAAATACTACTAAATTGCTTGAAGATAAATACAACATTACTTAACAGTGATCAGCTGTATATGACAAATAAATAAATAAAACAAAAGAAAAGAAAAATAAATTAATCAAAAAAAGAAAATCAAAAAAGTACACCAGCGTTTTCAGCTTTTCCATTGTGGATTTCTTTAAGCTGAAATTTAAAGTTCTTAATAATCTATATCGCATGTTAATAATTTAAACGATATTCGAAAGATGCACTTGTCTACTTTATTACTGGATTTGTTAAACAAAATGATTGCTAAAACAATGCATACTTAATGCAAATGCAAGTGTCTAATGCATTTTTCAAAACTTTCTCCCCCTACGATTTTCAAAAAAAAAAATACAGTTTACTAAAATATGGAATCTTACCTAAATATACAAATACTGATTTTTTTGGGATTTTTTCTATTTGTAATGATTTTTTTTAAACAAAGTTTATTCTTTTATTCTAAAATATGGAAATATTTGTATACATTTTTGTATCCTTTTTTAAAATATTTGTTTGTATTTTTTTATATGACTTCAGAAAACTGCATTTGCATTAAGTATGCATTTTTAAGCAATCGTTTTGTTTAAAAATCAGGTGATAAAGTAGACAAGTGCATCTTCCAAATATCGTTTAAATTAATAACATGCGATATACAATTAAAAAGTTATTGACCTTCAAAGTGAAGTACTTTTAGCATTTTTTTTGATATTTATGAGAACTAAAAACGTGCATAAAATCACGAGTTTTTACAAATTTGGAGATCTGAAAAAGGAAATGTACAAATGGGACCATAGAGTATTAATGTACAAAAACTAAGCAAAATCAGAGGACCCGTGTTCAGATTTTTTGCGTTTTCTCATTAAATGAATGATATATTTTTTTTAAAATATTTTGTTACTCGAAATGAAAAAAGCAAGTGACTGGTTTTGACATTCACGTTCGCAGCGTTGACAACTCGTTCGAAATAGAGAAACCAAATTTTGTATGAAAACTATTACGTTTTCATTCGACTTGTACTTCAAGTTATCGTTTGCATAGAAATGTAGTTAGAGAAACCCAAATCAGTTTTCTTTCGCTTAGAAAGCGAAAGAAAGCATTCTTTCGAAATCGAGAAACAGGCCATTAAACTTTAATGTTTAAAATTAAAAAGTTTGATATTGTAATGACAGAAAAGCAATTTTTCCGCATTCACACCATGTGAATTGCTTTGTCTCTTAGAATACAGCTGTCCGGCAGCGCTAAAAAGCTGTTCGCTAGGTACACTAGTTGGTGGGGCTGATAAATATGTTATTGCTACAGCTTTTTCATTTATAAATGGACTTGAATTCCAATACTCAAATATATTTATATTTCTGGGACTTAAAGGCTCCGTAATAAACATTTTAATTTCAATAAAATTTTCATTTGGTTCTGCTACTTCTAAGTCTGGTACTGCATCATGTCTATTCCAAATTGATGAACCTGTTATTCTCTTTTTAGGATTACTTACCACTCGAAATTAATTGCAAAATATAAAAGTATACGTTTATTTAAATTATATCGCATAAATTTGATTATTTGCTTATAAGTCTTGTAGGTATATTTCTGGAAAAATTATTTTTAAACTCTTTTTGGGGGTTTTTCTTTTTTAAATATCGTTCTTTTTTTTGGTATTCTATCATATTCAACATTGTATTTTGTTATTTATTTGTGCTTTTTATTAAATAATCATAAAAAGTTCAGTAGTTTTGACCGAACACCGAACTTGGCCGAATTTCACTTTTTGACCGAACGCCGAAGCCGGTCGGACACTATCATTCACCTCTAAGCGTCTGGTGTAAAAATATAACATACTATTTTATTTACCAGACGCTACTATGGAATTTTACTATATAAATAGGCTGACCATTATCTTCTGGCATGAAATCAGTACAAAGCCTTTAAGAAATATGAATTTTGTAATGAACAAAGAAGACAAAAAATGGAAAAATCCGAGTTCTTTATAGCAAAAAAAAAAAAAAAAATATTTGAAAAAGGAAAAAAAAAAAAAATAGCAAAACTTACAAAAACCGTAAAAAAATGTGACTTTTTGAAAGAAAAAATAAATGAGTTTGGTTTTTTTATATATTTTATATTAGAAGCCTTTAATGGTCATAAGTGCATTTTATAATTTTCCGGCATTTTCCAAATGCATAATTATATTAAAAAATTTGTGTGAAAATGAGTGGCTCCATATTGAAAGCATCTGAAACTACATTTATTCCATTAACTAGCAAAAACAAATTTTTGAAATCGCACTTTGGCTTACGATTTTATTGCATTTTTAGTAAAAACGTTTTTTTTTTTCATATTTTTAGTATTAAAAAATAAAAATATTTATTTATTTTTACTATTTTAAGTATGACCATAAAATCGATATTTTCAGTAAAAAGGCAATAAAATTACATCCGGTAAGCAGATTTCGGAAAACTTTTTTTTTTGGGTATTACTAGAAAAATTAAGCCACTGGCACACACAGAGAATAAACTGGTTAGAATTCCATTGTAACCAACAAAATTTAATCATTATTCAATAATTTTAATTTTAAGTACTTAAAATTCATCATTAGAATAATTAAACTATATTGTAAACATATAAAATTAACCAAAACACAGGCACATCATTCAACATATGGGTTTTCCTAATCATTATTGAAAAAATATTATCTTCTATATTACCTTTAATACCAACAACCAATTACTTTTCGGAGATTTTATTCCTTGAATAAAATATTTGCAGTTAAAATCGAATATTAGTTTCGCCTGCAAAAAAAAAACCTACACTCTATCTAAAACAGGGGTGCCCACGGCCTATGCGCTTGGTACTCAATTGTTTTTGTAAAAACACTTAGCTATAGGCTGTGTGTTTTAATACACATATAGAGCGCTCAGCACTAGCACTAGCAATACGAAATACACAAACAACTTTGTCTTATTAGTTTTTTTTGTCGTTCTTTACTTTATACACGCAAGCGCAAAGCAACAACACTTTCGTATGCTTTGCTGGTAAACATTGAAATATTTTTTTCTTTTTTCTTTGTATGGATTGGCTTTTACAACAAAAAATATTGAATAAAAATTAGTTTTTCTTTAAATGTATTGGTGTTTGCTCTTCCATAAGGAACTTTTGGGCACTCCTGATCTAAAATATTAGTTTTCGTTAGCAATTTCAAAATAATATAAAGTTTTTTGATAGTTTTGGTAACTCTTATAAAATATTCACCCCTATCGTGAATAAAAAGGGAAATGTTCCCCCTCAAGTGAAAATCGTTATCGTGAATTTCCTCTGAAATTGTATTATGCTATTCACGAGTGAATGATTAGACAAATTGAACAAATTTCGAGGGAACTTTTATTCGCGATTAGAATTGAGTGAAAAGGGAAAACAATTCGAGAGAAAAAATATTCACTATAGGGGTGATTAAGATTAGCAACCCAATTTCTGTTGTACATTCAAATCTATTTTTAGACATTCATATTTAAACTTGAAAGACTCCAGTTCGCGACATAAGAATTTTTTTTTATAAAATAATTTTAAAATAATATATAAATTTGTTTATAGTTTTGCTAACTCTAATAAAATATTGAGATCAGCAACAGAATTTCTGTTGTACATACAAATCTATTTTTAGACAAATATTTAAATTTGAAACTAGAAAATATTCAAGGTTGAAATTTAAGAAAACATTTTTTAATTGGGTTTATGCTACACTTAAATAAAAAAGTTAGTAAAGTCAGCAAAATTTTAGTCAGGAGGGTGCTTGCAAAAAAATTGCTAATGTCTGCAAAATCTTTAGCTGAAAATTAGCGAGCTGATTTTTAGTAACAAAATAAGTAGATTCAGCAAAAGTTTTGCTAACACTTAGTAGATTAGAAATTAAAAAACCCTTGCTAAAAATTAATAAAATTTTTGCTGAATTTTAGTAGACTGAAAAAAACTCAAAAAATTTGTAGAAAAATTATACTTTAGTTAATATATTTGCTGAAAATTATAAAACATATTATTGTGATTCTGTTTAAAATAATTTACAATACGTCACAAAATATAAAAATGTTCATACTCCCAAATTGACAATATGAATTAATGTAATATCTAAAAACAATAGAAATAATTATATATGTATAACATAAACGAAATTATCTTTGAACTACTTACGTCAATAGTTGTCTAAATGATGATATCTTTTAAAGGAACGCAAATGCCGCAGTGAATTATAGAAACGAAACAAAAAACTAACAAAATATAACATATACAACCCTTTTTTGCAATAAGAAAAAGGAAACAGAAAAATCTACCTAATATGTCTTTCGCTTTAGTCTGTCTACTTATTGTATATTTGATTGCAATTTGACCACACAAGATTATTAATATATATAAACATTTAGACCAAGTTTTTAGGATGCAGATTATCTTTAAACTTAGATTAATAAAGTTTTTAAATGGAATACTGCTTCTGAAATGTGGTTTATTTTGTTTTATTATGATAAAGACTAAAATTCGGACGAATTTTTGTTTATTAACTTGTAAATGGCAGAGAAAGTTCGGTACCGGTTTAACTAAACGAAGTTTAACTAACATCCCAAAAACTCGGCCTAAGTTTACAAATACACAATTAATCTTTATTAAATTTAAATATTTTATTTTGTCTTTTATTTAATTAATAGATTAATAGTTGTTTTAATCCACAATTTTGTTTTATGTATGAAAAACAGATATAAAAATCTTCCATGGTTGTTTTTTTATATTATGTCTTACTAGAGCTTTACTTTTTAGTATCATTTTCCTTGTCACTACTACATCTAGACATGCCGCGACATGTAATTCATTCTACGTATATCTTTCAGTCTGGTTGTCGTTCACACTATTGATGTGCTAATCAACACAATTTTTTTTAGCAAAATAAATTAGTAAAACATTAGTAAAATATTAGTAAGACTTTAGTTCAAAACATTTAAGTGCTGAATAAGTATAACTAAAATTTTAGTTTAAAACATAACTTTAGCAAAAAATTTGCTGAAAAATAGTATACCTGATTTACAAGATGTTATACTAACTTTTCTACAAACTTATTTTTTTGAGTGTAGAGGTAAAGTACTTGCCTGACAAAAGGAAGATTGTCTGTTCGAGCCCAGTTCGAGGCATAACGTTTTTTTTTTTTAAATTTTGTAGTTAAATAATTAAAAAAAACGCTTATTTTAACTTTAACCCGTAACAATAGAAATTTTTTTTTTGAATTTTTAAAAGATATTTTATATAAGATTTAGCCCTAAGTATAAAAAAAACTGCAATCCTTTTTTTTTGCCAGGACATTCAGAATGCCCTGTTACCATATGGTACCTATGGGCGGATCCAGAAAAAGGTTTTGGGTGGGAAATTCGAGTAGTTTTTATAAAATTATGTAATTTCTTTAACACTTTTGTATTAAAAATTTTAATTTTGGGGAGGAAATGTCCCATTTTCCCTCCCACTGGATCCGCGGCTGACGGACGGGCGAGGGACTGATTTTTGTACATATAACTAAAAATATTTATTTTTTGCATGAAAACGTATTATCAAATTAGCATTTATTGATAAATTAAAGTGAATTATATTTAAAAATGCAAAACTAAATGAATTTTATAAGTGGAACTGGTTAAATCGGAATTTATTCTGATTTTGTATGGTGAAAAAAGGTGATTTAAATACAAAAAATTATCATATCAGTAAACAAAATTGTCAGAGACTACTGTATTGGACCCCTAATGTCCGTAATTTCAAGCAATATTTACCTACCGGTGCTTAGATATCTACCCGATTTTGTTCGTGTATACGGGTAGATATCTAAGCACCGGTAGGTATCTATTGCTTGAAATTACGGGCATAAGTAGTAAATAGTTCTTCTTTCAAATATTCTTGGCTAATGTGAATTTAGTTCGTTACGTAGAACGTATAATGAAATATGTGAATTAAAATATATCGATGGCTTAATATAAAAAAGGCGTAACTCGACTTTTTGTTACTTTACAGGAGAAGGAAAAAACTGAATAAAATCCGTAAAATCTTAGATACAAAAAAACTTTTAATGCAATTTTTAATAAAAAGATTCAACACATTTTTTTCTCATTTAAATTTTTATTTTTTTTTATTTTAATGAAGTTAACTAAGATAGGCCCTTTTTTCATTGATATTTTTGAAAAAAAAATTAAGTTAGGGCTTTTTTAAAATGAGACATATTATAATAATTTAGGTTAAAATAATAAAAGGAAATAATTCATGAAATTGAAAGGATTAAATCAGAAGTGAACTGTAAAAAATTAGTTCTTATAATCTTATGATCATAAAAAAGATGGCAATCTGCAGGTAAAAACTTTTTCAAATCCTGTAGGTGGTTTTGTGATTCTTTTTTGTGATTGCTATTTTCTCCTTATAAAGTGAATCAGGTGAGATATCTTTAATCGCCGACTTCGATCAATTTGGGAGAAATTCGTAATCGTCTGTTACGTCTGTTTTGAAATATATTGATCCGGATGGGTCATACGCCAAGGCTCGTAGCATATTTACAGTAAGATCACCAATACGTCTGCCTAAAATTTGAAATAGAAGTTTGAGTATAATATAATTTGTTGGTGTCCTTTCGGCAATAATGGGACTCCATTTTTGGCAACTCATCTAAAAAATTTTGTAGAAATGTACGCCTTTCTTCGTTGCGCTTTCCTGTGACAGATGACCGTTTGGCAGATTTGCGTAGATTTGAAGTCTTATCGGGACTTTCTTGCATACCATGTTTACTGGCCCCGCTAATCCAATTTCGAACCAACTTTTCTTTTATGCCTAGCGTTGAATAAAACATATTACGGCACACTTGTAGTCTGATTGAATTATGTCTCAAAAAATATTGAATTGTCTGCGTTCGTCTCGATTTTTCAGAGCAATTAATTTTTGTCTCAGAACTGCTTGTAAGACTGATGACATACATCCGTTTTTGCTCCCAAATCATCTTCCAAAACAAATTAAAGATTTCATTTCGATTGTGCTCTTCAAAAGATAAACAATTTCTAAGCGCACTTTTTTTTTTACAAAATTGTGATATACATGCTCCACCTATTTCTCTAAGAGGCTTAAGAGACAGTTCTTTATTCTATGTTCCAAAATATTCCAAACCTTCCATTCTTTTTTTTCTATTTAGGTTATAAGTCCATTCGGACTTTCTTGTTTATTTTAATTTATACAACTTACAATACTATTTTCTTTACAGCATATAATTTTATGTTTCATTCACGAATTTGCATTTAAAATTTTATTAGTAACCGGCGGCTTGTAGTAAAGTTTTTTGCGCAATTTTTTATAAACTTATTTCTCCGTTAAAGCGCACAACTACAGCGCTGACAGATTTACCTTGTATTACTGTGTCATGGTGAAAACTAATCAAACAAAACAAAAAAAAAAACGAGTTAGGGCTTTTTCTTTCAAAAATTCTTTGACTTGACTTAGGTTTTTTTTTTAAAATCGTTATAAATCTGTTATTTGGAATTATATCCCCCTGAAATTTTGAGGCAAGGTACAGCTGACATTTTTCTACCAGAATAAACTAAAAACGCTATTTTGAAAAAAAAATGAGTTACGCCTTTCTTATATTAAGCCCCAAAACTTTAGTTAATTAACATATTTTGGAAACAGGAGGGACACTTTTTTAGAGAACGTCCAAAACGTACACAAAACAGAAAATGTGAAAAATCGGGTGTCAAATTGATATTTGTGTATTTTCATCGAAAATTCGCTAAATAAGACACAAAATTTTCTAACAATTTACAACAATAAAAATATAATTTTCAGCTAAAATTTTGAGAAAAACTCTAAAATACTTATGTATACAAAAACAGTTCCCTAACTCGCCCATAGTTGCCATATTGTTTCAATATTTTTAATAAATATATCCATTTTTAATACAATTACTTTGAAAAATCATTCTTTTTTGGATTTTCAAAAATTGACTAAGTTTGAAGTTATGTAGCTTTTATAATCAATGGCCTACTGTCCTAAAAACTATTTTACTGAAAATTTACAAATCTTCTTTATAAAAGCCGTGTTCACTTATAATGGTATTTTCATGGCTTTAAGCACAGGCTCCATAAACGTACAAGCTTGTTTTGTGTTACCACATGGTAACTACAGGGTGATATGGGATAATTCGTTTTAGTTTCTTGCCATTCCGCTGTGGCTGCCAGGTTCATCTCAAAATTTTGCACAGTCATTTCTTAAAGTGTTTATAAAGGGTGATTTTTAAGCAACTTTATTTTTGGCAACACTGTTTTTGGCAGCTCAGCTGTTTTCGTGTAACATGTTACTGTTAAACATGTTCAGTTTGGTCTATAATTTAACCATGAATCGACTTCCAAACGAACAACGCTTGCAGATTATTGAATTTTATTATCAAAATTCATGCTCTGTTAAGAAAGTGAATCGTGCACTTCTTCCAATTTATGGTCAGTTTGGGCGAACTTCTGAGGCGGCTATTTGGAATCTTGTGACTACATTTCGTACCAAATTTACATTTCGCACGGAGAGTGCGGACAGAGTAAAATATCGAAGCTGTATCCGCCAGTGTTGTTGATGACCGCGAATTATCGATTAGGCTTCATTTGCAGCAATTGGGCCTCTGTTACTCCAATACGCGGTAGGATTTGGGTGTAAAACCTTTCAAAATACAGCTGGTGCATGAGTTGAAGCCACACGACCTACCCAACGGCTAACTTTTGGTGAATGGGCGCTGGCAAAGTTGGATTAAGGTCCAATTTTTTATCGGAAAATTGTGTTCAGCGGCGAAGCTCATTTCTGGTTGAATGGGTACATAAACAAGCAAAAGTGCCGTATTTTTTTTTTTTTAAAGAGAAGCAACACTCAGGAAATTCTTCCTATTAATTAATGTGTTGCTTTCTTTGAAAAGGTTATAGTGGAGAGATGAAAGGTGGTGAAAGATGAAGGGCTTCAAACATGGCAACAATGTAATTGCGCGAGTAGATAATTCTTAGAACAGTTGTTGCTCGCCACCTGATGTAGAATTTGCTAATTTATTGAAGCTTTTTGTTTCATAGCCCTGATTCATTATTTTACTTCGGTGGGCTTAAGTGCTATAAGAACACCGAAGGTGGGCGCAGCGATACATATAGGTAGGGTTGCCATATTTGAAAAGTGAAAAAAAGTACATTGATGAAAAAAAACAGTACTTTTTAAAAAAAAACAGTACATTTTTGTATTTATTGTTAACATAACCAAATAGCGTAGGTAAAATCAACAAAAAAATTTTTGTAGATCTTTAACGAAATTTTGTCAATTTTTTTTTTTAAGATTTAACAAACTTTATTCAAATCAACAAACTTTCGTCAAGTTTACATCCTCTAAAGAAGTAGAATTGACTAAATTTCATCAAATTGACTAAATTTCGTCAAATTGGCTAAAATTATTAGTTTGGACGCCATTACTTTTTGCATTGGGCAGTGTCATGAAAAAAAATTGTGTTTACAAACATCCATTGCTTGAAAAGTAAACAAACCAAACTTATATATGTCCAAAGAAACGAAGTGGAATTAATACAGGGAGATTCAAAAAATTTATATAAAAAACTATTGTACACACGAAAAAAACATGATTAAAAAAATATATATTCTTTGTACACGCAAAAAAACTTGTTTATATAAAAATATGTAAAATATACAAAAAAAAAAACAGTACAAAAACAGTACAAATCCAAAAAAACAGTACTTTTGCGTACTGTTTTAGGTGTTGTGAATAAAACAGTACATTTTCCAAAAAACAGTACATGTACTGTTTAAAACAGTACGAATGGCAACCCTACATATAGGTGATAGAAAACTCATACATATTATTTTTCTAAATTGATGTTGTCGTCAACGGGAATCGAACCCGGGACCATCTGTGTAACAGTCCAACGTGCTAACCATTACACCACAACGCCCACAAAGGCAGGAACGTTACTGTGCATGGCGATTGCTACCATGCAATTATTACAAATTTTTTTTTTGACCAAAATAGAAGAGCTGGACATGGATGACTTCTAATTTCAATAAGACGGTGCCACATTCCACACAGCACGCGAAACAATGACCCAATTGAGAGGCGAGTTCGGTGAACAGTTTATTTTACGTTTGGGGCCGGTCAATTGGCCGCCTAGATCGTGCGATTTAGCGCCTTTAGACTATTTTTTGTGGGGCTCATGTCTATAGGAACAAGCCCGCAACGGTTGTCGTACTGGAAGCCAATATTAAAGAATTTATTTGTGAGATACCGGCCGATATGTTTGAGTGAGCATGCTAAAATTGGACCCAGCGTATGAACCATTTGAGGCGTAGCCGCGGTCAAAAATTACCCTTTAAATCCTGATTTATCCGCCGAGCAACCGCCGGTATCTTCTGTTTCGTGCGATCAGATACGATCAGATAAGGACATAGATTGACAAGGAATATAAATTTCTTTTCTTGCAATTGAATATGTACGAATAATGCATCTACAAAAAAACTATCATTGTTTTTATTGTTAACTATTATTGTTAATAGAAACGTTGACGTTAGTCGATTCGACTAACAACGCTTACATTTTAGCATACAGTGTTTTTTTTTTGTTGAGTGCAGGTGAACCGCCATTAGAGGGAGCAATAAAAGTACAAAAACTAAACAAAAAACGCTTATTGAGTCTAAAAATTTCCGGTGTAGAATGGGTTAAAGACCATCATTACTCATTTGAATTGTTAATTACTAGATATTTAAATAATTTATTATTCCAAAGTTCTAACATTTCTTTTTGTTTTCTAATCGCTTAAATCATTCTTCATTTGTTAAGTATGCGCTTAATTTTTTTTTAATATAAACAAACTAACAATTAAAAGTAAAATTAAAAAAAACACATCTAAATCTATTTTTAAAATCAAAAATGCACTTTGCATGACAATTGCAATTAATAATTTATAAAAAAAAAAACATCATAAAATTTATTATCATGCACTGCAAACACCAAATACAAAAACAAAAAAAAAAACGTACTTATTATATGACCTTCACCTATTAATAATATGAACTTTCAAATAAATTGTTTATGTTGTTGATACTGCAATTGATTGTTATTAAAATACCCTACACATGGCATATACACTAGGGTATCCCTTAAAAATAGATTTGTTAACCCCAGCTTTAGTACAAATGGTACCGCAATGGAATAAATCAATTTTCTTTTTGACACAAAATGAATCATTTACTAAAAATCAGGGACCGTAATCATTATAAGTTTTATAATAAAAATTACACAGTAATGATTATATTATGAGCTTTAAGGATTTTCTTCAATGGTAATGATTATTTTTGAGTAATATTAATGAAAATCAGCCATAATCATTATTTTTGAGCAAAAAAATACAACTCAAAAATAATCATTATTTATGATTTTTATTTTTTTCGCTCAAAATAAAACTCACTTTTAATTTATGACTTTTTTGTGAGGATATGCAACTATGTTGGATAAAACCTCACAAAAAAGTCATAAATTGAAAGTGAGTTTTATTTTGAGCGAAAAAAATAAAAATCATAAATAATGATTATTTTTGAGTTTTATTTTTTTTGCTCAAAAATAATGATTATGGCTGATTTTTTTTTTACTATTACACAAAAATAATCATTACCATTGAAGAAAACTTTAAAAATCAAAAATTTTAAAATCATGACGGATATGCAAAGATTGTCAAAAAATAATAATAATGGTGGTGTGCGCCCCGGTAGGCTAGTTGGTAGCGTGCTGGCTTATCAGTGCGGGGGTCGTGGGTTCGATTACCACCAGAGGCACTGGTCTTTTTTCGCTACAACGCGCCGAAAGCCATAGTAGCTAGGGCTCGGTTAGGGTAATAGTATATAATTTGTAATTATATGATTATTAATTAATAAAAAAAAAAAATAATAATGGTGCAATAAATTTTTTTATGTCTTTTCTAAGTGATTGATTTTTTGATTTAAAAAAACGAACAATAATCATTATTTACGGTCCCTGCTAAAAATTCCTAAAATTTGAAGTTTAAAAAATATATTTTTTTTTAATTCATTTATTCATTTAATATACTCCAAATTATTTTGATATGCAATTCTAGCTTCATCGGATATTATTAACCCACTTTAGACTGGAACCTAAAATGACCCATGAATTTGATAACACTGTGCACCAGTGAAAAAAACACAAGAACTTGACTATATAGGTTCGATTGTACTACTAAAAGATAGTAAAACCCTATACTCGGTTTGTCCAGATTGGTGACCAAGTCCTTTTTATGGGCCTCTAAAGTTTCTGAAAAGCAGTGGGACCCTCAAAATATGGTATCATTAGTTTTTGCCCTAAATCTTAATAAGACTTGGTGCTACGGCTTAACTATATTTGGCAATAATGTGGCTAGCAGTCCACTGAACAAATTCTTTCAACATTTTATGCCAAAAAAATATTTTTTTCCTGGAGTTTTTTTGAAAAAACATAGGAAAAAAATATGTTTTTTTCACTTTTTCCAGTATTACTTACAGGGACTGTTAAATTTTTCCTAACAATATTTGGCAAAAGTGTAGCCAAGGTAACGCCGAACAACTCTTCTGAACATACCAACACAATCTGAACATGTTTAGGCACTCTAAATAGCTCATAAAGACCAACGTTTACATTAAAATGTGTGTTTTTGGCTAGACTATACTTTTATTGCAATTTTTTTTACACGTTTTTTTTTGTATTTTTGTTAAACAAATGAAACATTTTTTATGTCAGAGATAGTTCAAAGTCCTGCATGTAGGCCCAGAGGATTTTAAAATGCTATTTGGCCCGCCCCTTTTTATGGGCGTGGATATAAGAATGAATTCAAATAATAATTAAATTGTATTACTTAAGTGCAAAAAGCATAATAAATGATTTTGTAAACATTTATCGCGTGGGGAAGGTGCCCCCAACATAACTCACCGACTACCTACAACCCCCCACACCTTCGAAAACTCCTGCAATTTTTTTTTAATTTTTTTACATATTTGGGGTATAAGGATTCGACACAGCCGAGTTAAAGTTGTTTTTTACTTTAATTGTTATTGTTACATTTCTTGTGCTGCTGATTTCAATATTTTTAAGTTTTATCGTTCCTGCGATCGCGAACAATAGCATTACAATTTGCGTTTTCCTTAACTATGCAACATGTATCAATTAAAGTTTTGGATCAGGTATAATTTTTTTAGAGGGGCGATATTTTTTACCTAGATAATTTCTTAAATTACAGTTTTATCTCGAAAATTCATTCAAAAACTTCAGTAATCGGAATAACACGTGTGCAAAAAGTTAAAGAAAAACAAATAAATAAATATATTTATACTTAAATTTTGCAAAAATATTTGTATTGAGGTAGTGGATACCTTACCGCCCCCTAAATTTTAGTTTGGGGTTCGTCTTTAGTGAAAGCATACATTAAACAGCAATATTTTGTAATTTTTTGATTGCAGTTTTCAAAAATAATAATTCCAAATTTTATCGCGATTGGTGCGTGTACTTTTTTGACATTCGCGAAAAAGTAAAAACATTTGTCTTCATAGTTTTTCATGGCCTATGCGACTGTGCTATGCCAAGTTTGATATTTGCAAAAAATTTAAAAACGTATAGCCCTATTATACATGTACAAAAAAAATTTTAAATAATAAAATATAAATTAAAAAACAAAAACCATAAGTTCGTACAAAAAAAATATTTTTCTTGTAAAAAACAGAAATCCAAATAAAAGTTTAATGGGGGTCGGTCTTACATTTTATCCATCTAGAGGCAACTGCGGGGGCTTTTTGTGGGTTTTTTTAGTCAAAAACGACAATTTTTAAGGTGCAGAGTGGTCTTTATGAGCTGTTTAGAGTGCCTAAACACGTTCAGATTGTATTGGTATGTTCAGAAGAGTTGTTCGGCGTTACCTTGGCTACACTTTTGTGTTTAGAGCGACTCCTTTCCACGAAATTTTATGAAAATTTTCAATTGTTAAATTTCACAAAATTTTATGTTTTTATTAAAATTTGCATTATATTCGAAAAATATCACTTAAAATTTGATTAGACAATAATTATCTTTACTTTTATCTAAAAAGTCTTTAATCCTTAGTGGCCTGGGGACAAAAAAGACCGATGACACTTAATTTTAGTTACACTCAGGGAACTTCTGCTTTAAAAATATGTAGTTGTTTTTATTGTAATACAGTTTAATTTATTGTAAATGTCAGTGATTTTTAATGTATTTTTAATGTAAATGTCAGTCATTTGTAGAACAAATTAAAATATTTACTAACCTTGAAGTTCATTTGAAGAAAACAAACCACATCAAATGACTGTTGTATGATTTTACATTCATTTTTTACATTCGTTGTGTTTGTTTATTTTTTACAAACATATGTGGTTTATTTTTACTACAATTGTTAGTAATTTTTTTGAACATTAAAAACAAATGACAAATGTTAGTTGAATTTAATGAAATGTTAGTCGTCCTTTCTTCAATTGAAATTTCATTTGTTAAATTTTTTAAGACTATTATTATCTATTCTTTTAATCAAACATTTTTTAACCCTTAGTGACCGGGGCAAAAAAGACCCATGAAACTTAATTTAAGTTGTGACAAGAAGAAGATAACATAAAGTTTTTAAATTGATCAAACTTGTGTAACTTGATTCATATAAGGTAAATGTTTTCACTTTTCACCAAAACAGACCCACTACAAAGACACAGACACTATTTCGTGAATGGTAACACTTAGCTCATGTCTGATTTGACAGATAATTAGTTTTATCCTTCCGCTGAACGAATATGATCCGTATGTTCGTTATCTTGTGAAAAAAGTGAAAGAAACTGGCATCCTCATCGATAAACCAAAGCGTGAAAAGCCAAAAACAGTGCGTACACTCGAGAATATTGCTGCTGTGGCAAAAAGTGTGCGTGAAGCGCCATCAACATCAATTCACCGTCGTTCTCAACAGTTAAACATTTCGGAGACATCATTGAGACGAATTTTGCATAAAGACCTTGGTATGACGCCATACAAAGTCCAATTGGATCAGGAGTTCAAAAAAAAAAAAGTTATTTTGCGGACCCTTTAATAGTTTTTATTAAGTGGAATTTTTTTTGATCAATTTAAAACAGCGGTTCCCACCAACTTTGCTTCACTGACCAATTGAGGCTATTCTACTGGTTCACGGTCCCCAAAAACATTTTTTTTTCATATATTAAAAAAAAAGAAATTGTAAGGAAACAAAAAAAATCGTATTTTTATTTTCAAAATTAAAAATCATCACAAAACCCAAATACAGTAAAACTCGATTAAGATGAACTATGAGGAACTAGAAAAATTAACTCCTTATAATTAATTCCTATAAAGTAAAATTTCTTTACTAGTTTTTTACTACCCAGCTAAAAATTTTCATATATACATAAATGCTCAATGTATGTTTGTACATTCTCAGTAGCATGCATGCAATATTCTACATGGCTACATAAATCTCCATGCATTGTTCAATATATCTCCATATATGTATATTAACGAAATAAATTATTAAAATGCAATATTCTACATGGCTACATAAATCTCCATGCATTGTTCAATATATCTCCATATATGTATATTAACGAAATTTGAGGTAGTATCTACATGTATGTGCATGTATGTTCACACATGAACATACTTAAACACGTATAATCTTTTTATAGGGGGTTTAATGAACGAAAATCGACAAATCGGAACATCTTAATATACACCCTATAAGCGACAGGGGTTACAATTAGAACTGATTTCGAATAAATGTCTTGCCTAAAAATTTAAATTAGCGATTGCAACTTAAAATAAATAGGTTCTTTGATTAGAAAATAAAAAGCTCATAATATGATAATTAAGGATTGTGTTATAATCATTATGACCATATTATAATCATTTCGTATTCCCAATCATCATGATTATAATATGGAGGGTAATGAAGGTTTATACAGAGATACAATTTGGTTTAAAAGCATCATATTATGATTGGGAATACGTAATGATTATAGTATGGTCATATTGCTTATAGTATGATCCTTGATTATCATAATATGATCCTTTATTATTGTAATATGATTCTAAATTATCATATTATCCAGCGCAATGATCATAATATGATAAGTTGGGATCATATTTATAATCATCATAATATGACAATTCCATATTTCCAATCGATACAAGATGCTCTTAAACTATATTTGTTTTCTGCGTGTTTCGATTATGAAGAGTTCACCACTTTATGTAGTAAATTTAAGCATTTCATTTAATTTTTCGTATGCTTTCCTTTACCTACATAGGGTATCTTTTAGTCGATCATGTTCAACTATTATTTTCTTGCGTGTTTTATTTTTATTATTATTTGGTTAAATGGGTGGAGGGGAAACTGGGCGATTGATAGTAAAATGTGGTTTTAATGTGCATACAATAAATAATAACAACAAAAACTAGAATTTTTGTTTATAGATATTTAGGAGGGAAAATTTATTCTAAACAATTTAAAAATACTACTCAAAATTTAATTGTGTTTGTGGGCCAACACAAAAAAAACAAAAATGATTTGTTTAAAAAAATTTTTTCAAATAAAAAATTAAAAATAATGATATTTGTCATGTTAAATAAACAATAATAACTTAAAAATACAATTGAATTAAAGTGTGTTTATTATTTAAAAATAATTTAAATGCAATGAAATTTATACCACTTGTTCGGCACGAATAATAAAAAATATGTTCTTCTGCCAACATTTTTTTCGTTGCCTATTTTAGTCGATATGGGCCAAAATAGGTTCAGAGCGAATTTCAATAACTAATGCATAAAAATTAATAAGTGTATGCATTAATTATTCCTCTTACCAAGATATAACTACAGTCCAAAAATTATCCTTTTTGTGCTTTTACTTCAGAAGATATGGCGATATTCGTTTTTCGGAAAACGCGAAATTGAGCGAAAACGCACCTAAACTTCAACACATATAGATTAAACTCGAAGGCTTTTGCTAAGACTATTGAATATAATCTATCTGCAATATTTCATAAAAATGCGTCCATACGTTTTCCAGTTAAGACGATATCCTTTACATGTATGCTATGGGAATCCTGTATGTCCATGGACCAAATTTAGAGCTTTTTTGAAAGGTTTAAGCTTCAATCTTACTTTGTGTTAAGTATCAACGGTTTACAGACAATATAAATATGTTTTAAAGATTTTTGAAAATTGTGTTTATATCAAAATATTTATTTTTTTAAATTTTACGAAATTATAACTTTAACGCTTTATTGCTGCCAAACCGCGCCATTAACACAAAAATTGCTTCACAATAGATTTTGTGAATTTTGTTTTCTATCGAAATATCTTAATTTCTTATTATAAAACACTCATTTGCAGCATTTATGGATTATTTAAAATACCCCGCCCGGAGGCGGCTTTGCCGGTTAGAGGGTTAATGATCTTAAGATATATTGTAGATAATAACAATTTAAGGGGCCCTTGCTTTTGTTTAGTTGTTCAATCTCATGTTTGCACGTGGGGTAAATATTAGCCCATTTTGCGTTTTTCCCCGGTTTATTTCGTTCTATTAAAATTAACTAACACAAATCTTATTCGTCAGCGCAGAGGCCATTACTTAAATTATTTTAAAATAAGTTTATTTAAATTATTAAATTATTGAACAAATAAATATACGTTTGTATACATAACTTTTTAATCAGCTTCAACAGAATGCTGGGAGAATAATGTAGGAATCATACTATGATAATTTATAAACACTTCCATAGCAATAATATGATAATATTGAGATCAATTGGGAATCATAATATGGTAATATTATTATCTTCTTATGATTAAGAATAAGTTAAGAATATGATTGTCACAAATATATTAACATGGTTGTCGCAATAATAAATCCAAAAATGTATGATGCTCTTCGAATATGGTTGCCCTAACCATGTTTTTTCTTTGCGTGTATTAATAACAATAGAAACAAATCTGATATCACAAATTAAGAACAATACTCTAGAGCAGTGTTTCTCAACGTGGGGCGCTCGCCCCACTGGGGGGCAATTTCAACATTTTAGGGGGGCAATGGGCTAATTTTTGTAAGTTGTTTAACTTTTCATGTTTTTTAATATATAAAAATAAAATTCTGTAGAATAAAAAAAAAATAACAATTTGTTGCCAATGACAGTTATTTTCTGTATTTTTATATATAAACTGTATTTTATTTATTTTTTGCTATCTGGCAGCCCTAACAGGCAGAATTTATTATTAATTCTATCTTTATAACAAAAATATATGAACATACATCCATTGAATTAAACAAATATTTTTTATTTAAAGTACTCTCTATTGTACAGAAAAAAATGAGGGGGACATGAAAAATTTTTTAACCCAAAAGTGGGGCACGGCCCAAAAAAGGTTGAGAAACACTGCTCTAGAGTTTTCGCCCCCACGTTTTTTTTTATAAGATTGGTTGCGAAATGTAGCTAATTTACGTTTTTTCGCCGTAAAACTCAATGTTACGTTTTGACCACTTATGATTTAAAATTTTCGGATCAGTTTCATTTAAAAAATAACAGAAGTAAAAATTGTCTTTATTCGTGTGGTAGGACATCATTCATAATTGATGAAATTTTGGTGAATTTTTATGTTATTTTACATGACCCCTTTCTATAATTACATTTACGAACAGAAAAGTAAAGCGTTTTTGCTAGATTATGAGTTAGGCAAAGCAGTATAAAATAAAAGATAATTTACGATTGTATAAACTCCCAGGCAGAAAAGTACAATCGGCACAGTGTTGGCAAAGCGTCAGCGATGGTCGGTTATGAGTTGGCAGAACGTATGATTAACAATCCTGACTGTATTGTCGTGTTACCCGATTGATAACAGTGGCCAACCGTTGGTGTGAGCGAAATTGCCATAGTTGGCAATTCTAAAAAGTGTATGCTTTTAAAATAGCTTAAATTTAATTATTTTGAGAAATATGTATAATAAAACAAATTTAAAAAGCAGCAATACGGTTTGATCTTAATATTATAGGTAGATCATCATATTTAAATGCGTGAAATATAATAAAATATCAAAAAAAAAAAATGCTTCTAATTGGTTGTAACATTGGTAAAAATAGTATTGACTATGAATTTTGCGGATGGTACTGGCAAAACACTTGATTTGGAAACATGATAGTGTTTTCCTAGCACAATATTAGTTGTACCTTTGGAAATTTTTAACACATTAGGTTTTACAAAAGTACCAGTGGTTTGCCAGTACTATTTTTTGGTACGTTTCCCAATTTCTACCTGTCCTGTTTTCAAAGAGCATTTTATTTCTCTAATTTCGTTGACAAACAGAGATTTCGCCCGTCATTAATAAAATTGTTTATATGTGATCGCAATGTAAAAAATAACTTCAGAAATTAGTTAATATTCTAATTAAACGTCGCCAAGCTACAATTTTTAAGCTAATATTTCGGTTAATTTAAACAGAATTTACTATTATTTTCAGTCCACTAAATTTATGGAAAGTACAGCAAATATTTTATTGATATAACAGATTTTATTTGTTATTTGTTGTCTACAAATATTTGGTAAAACCTATTGCTGATTTTAGCAAAATAAATTGTTGTTTTCAATTTACTAAAATTCTACTCGAATATAACTAAAATTTAGTAAATTTAGCAATCGCGCCATTTTAGCAGTTTTTCTGCAACGTAATTTTTAACTAGTTTTCAGTACATTTTCTGTTTACTATTTTTACAGGTTAATAACTTTGAGGGTAGGCCAAATATCATGAAAATTCAAATTCGCTTCGCCAGAAAATTTATAATCCTCAAAGTGTTAATAAAATGTTCCAAAAATTATTTGTTTTTTTCATAGATATACACTCATAGAAATAAACCTGAAAAAATAGCAAAAAAGGTACTAAAAATTTGTTAAAAATAAGCTTGCAGAAAAAACTAAAATTCGCAGATTTTTTTTTACTGAATATTAGTAATATAAGAATAGCAAAAAAAAATATCAGTTAAATTTACAAATATTTGGTTATATTTGAGCTAAACTTTAGTTCATTGAAGGTAACAAAATAATATGCAAAAACATTTATTAAATATTAGTAAAGAAAAAAAAAAATCTTTAAAAAATTTTAAATTTTTAAAATTTAATGAGAATGAAAGACTGCCCTTATGAAATCAGCAATCTAGAATTTTTTTGCAAAAATTTTTCTTGATTTTAGCAAAATAAACTGTTATTTGCATTCTACTAAATTTGAGGTAAATATAGCAAAGATTTTGTTAATATTACAGTTTTTGTTTGCTATTTTGGCTCTAGTAAACGTTTTTGCTAATTTTACAGAGAAAATGCTATTTTCAATTCACTAAAATTCGCATAGAATATAACTAAAATACTGTAAAATTAACAGGCTCCACGCATTTCAATACACCTTACTTCACTCATGAATTTTATAGGCGATGAACCTAAAAGTTATAGGTGGACTAATTACCTAGTAGAGGGTAGTGTAACTGGTTAACAAGTTTGGAAAAGTAATGTGTCTATAAATAGATTTTCAAAAAAATAATTATTAAAAAAAAATACTAATATTTAAATTAAATAAATAACGTGCTCACGCTGAGGTTCGAAAGTGGGATCTCTGATCTACCAACGGAGCTAGCGTCACATAAAATAATGGGGTGCTTAAAATTTTACTGAATTGTTGTGCTTAGAGTTTTTGTTTGTGATGTTAAAAATATATACCTTACCCTCATGTTTACAAAAAATCATAAAGTAATGGGTCTATAAGTAGATTTTCAGAAAGATATTTTAATTAATAAAGGGTCCGCCATCTAACGTTTTTTTTTTCAACTAGTGCTTATTTCGTGAATGGTAACACTTAGCTCATGTCTGAATTGACAGATAATTAGTGTTATCCTTCCGCTGAACGAATATGGTCCGTATGTTCGTTATCTTGTGAAAAAAGTGAAAGAAACTGGCATCCTCATCGATAAACCAAAGCGTGAAAAGCCAAAAACAGTGCGTACACCCGAGAATATTGCTGCTGTGGCAGAAAGTGTGCGTGAAGCGCCATCAACATCGATTCACCGTCGTTCTCAACAAGTGAACATTTCGGAGACATCATTGAGACGATTTTGCATAAAGACCTTGATATGACGCCATACAAAGTCCAAAAAGTTATTTGGCGGACCCTTTACTTTACGTTTATATTTCATACATTATATAATTGATATTCGTCCAGTGAAATTCTCTCTGTGTTAATGTTACGAATACCGAAAATAACACCGGTCGACAAAATAATATTTTTTCTTGGGTTTAAAAACTTTTAAAACAAATTAGATTTTTTTTTACATGGGGCAATACATTGTTTTGTTTAATCCCATATATTAATTTAATTCTGCCAATCCAATTCAGTATTGAAATGTATGGTACAACATATTGTAAGATACCATTAAATATGCCGTTTTATGAAAAATTACAATGGCAAGTAAAATTGTATCTTACTACACGTGATGTCACACTGACCTTCATAAAATTTTACGAAACAGGATCGCAATACTGAAGATTGGATAATATTAGTTTTACTCGGAAAACTCCAAAAATATTAGTTTGACATAAAATTGACTGTTACGCATATGAAATTAAAATTTAACTGTACGTTAGTTAAATTTAGATTGCAATCTTAATAATCGGACCATAATATCTAGCCATCTTTATTCATTAAAAAAAAATTATTTTCACTGTATTGAATCATATAAAATTATATCAAACTCAATGTAATATAATCCAATTTTATACAATAAAATCACCCATGTTTCGGATCAAATTGTATTTCCATTATATATAAGGCTATATCTAAATTGATACATTTCTTTGTGGCATCATATTAATTTCTTTTAATCGGGATGATGTAATATTTGGTCAGTTTTGTTTGTTATTTTTACAGTCATTTTAACAACTTTGTAGTTAGTTTTTCAATAGTTAGAAATGACTCCAATTTGACACAATTTTCTATATTTACATTTTTTTCTTTATAAATTTAAGTGTTGAAATGAAATCATAAAATTATTCTAAAAAAAAAAAGATTAATTATCTTTTTAATGCACTTTTTATTAATTCTGATATTTTTCGTGCTTAAGGAAGGTTTGTTTTAATTACAAATTTAATATGCATTACTTTTATAACTTTGTTTTATTTTTTTTTTTGTTGTATTTTGGAAGTCGTTGTACGTAAAACTATTATACCCTATATTAATATTTTATGCATGGTAGGTGTACTATTAGATTTCGCTGTATTTTTAACATCCCAGTGATATGAAAACTTTTTTCATTGTTATTCAAAATTATCGATTACAATTTGATTAAAATTTAAAAAAAAAATGCTAGTCTTAATTAAATAAACTGATTTTGATGTTATTTATTATCAGGGACCGTAATGAGCATAAACAAATGCATGTTTTTTTTCCTTAAGTCTGAGAACAGGGTAAACAAAATATCTTTGCTGCGAATCAAGTAATTTGCGTTAAAACAGCATCGATTTGTTTGCGTATATTTCTGCATATTTTGTTACAAAATCCATAATTTTGCATAGTTTGCTTTAAATGAATATTTTGTTTTCTGCATATTTTAGTTTATTTTACTTTAAATGCATATTTGTATCGCATATTTTTACTTATTTTGCTTTAAATGCCAATTTTTATTGAATTTTTCTTATAGCGTTTTCTCTTGTGATAAAAATGTAGCATTTTTATAGCAATTTGCAATCAAATTTACTTTTTGTGTTCTTTTCTAAAATAAGGTTAACAATGTGTGAGACTGTACAGTGTTTCTTACTAAAAATATTGCATTAAAAAATGTGCAATTTTCCCACCCTCAAAAAATTTACAGGGTTGGCTTTTTCATTGTTTTCCGTTTTATCTATCTCATGTGTTGTTTGCAAGAAAATTCTCAGCTTGGTAGACAAGGGAAAGTGTTTTGGCTTCTGATGCAGAAGGTTCCATTATTATATTTAATTAAGGATTTTTTTTATTTTGTTTTATGTTAAAATATAAAAATTTAATTTTTTTTGTTTGCAAGTATTTAATAATTTTTGATTCTAAAATTCGTTAAAAAAAACAAAATGATAATAAAAATTCCCAGCAAAACTTGTATTAGTTCCACAGGTAGGTCTACAACTAGTTCTTTAGAGACAGCACTGGTTCCAGTTTGTCACCCTTAGAACTACACTAAGGATATTGTGGAGGTAAAGACGACAGAAATTGTAATCAAAAACAAATGAAATTTCACTTGAACAAAGGACAACCAACATTTCATTAAATTCAACTAACATTTGTCATTTGTTTTTAATGTTCAAACAAGTACCAACAATTTTCCAAAAAATTAACCACATATGTTAGTAAAAACTAAACAAACATTTATTTTTTTAAATAACAAAAAACGAATGTAAAAAATTAATTTAAAATTATACAACAGTCATTTGATGTGGTTTGTTTTTTTAAATGAACTACAAGGTTTGTAAAAAAATAAATTTGTTCTACAAATGACTGACATTTACATTTAAAATAAAGAAACTGTATTACAATAAAAACAACTACATATTTTTAAAGCAGAAGTTCCCTGAGTGTAGTTTTAAGGAGCGTTAGAAGAACAGTTACTAGTTCTATAGAACACACAGTGGGGGAAAAAATGCCAATCTAGCACACACAAATTAATTACGTCTAAACTACTGGTTAAATCTTAATCAAATTTGTGGGAGATTACTCAGAATTATCAAAGCTTCCATAAAAATGTTCTTAAGGTCATGGTAGAGAAACACAGGATGCACCACAGAAGGCCAAAGTACCGCTTTTTTGCAAAAAAAAATTGAAGGCGGGTAATTTTTGTTTTCGGTAATGTATTTAACATATTTTCTATTTGTAATCTCGAATAGTGTATAAGAAAATAGCATACGAGGGCTGATCAATATGTCCGTGACTTTCTGAATTATAGCGCACTATTAATTAATATTTAATTTTTAATACATACTAAACTTTTTAAAATTTATTGGGAGTCTTGCATTTCTAACGATTTTTATTCTGAGATCTACGAGGGCGGATCAATAAGGCTGTGACTTTTCGAATGAAACATAGTTTTTTTTTTTGCAAAAAAAAATTATTTTTCAACATAATCTCCTTTTAGATCAATACACTTATGCCCGTAATTTCAAGCAATAGATACCTACCGGTGCTTAGATATCTACCCGTATACACGAACAAAATCGGGTAGGTATCTAAGCACCGGTAGGTAAATATTGCTTGAAATTACGGGCATTAGTCCAACGTTTCTCAAATTTTTGTATCCCTTCGAAAAAATAGGAGTTTTCGAGGTCCATAAAATAGGCATTTTTGTTTGATCAATAATTTCATCATTTTAGCTAAATCTCTTTCCACCGAGCCATTTTTTTAGGTTTGGAAATAGGAAATAGAGACATGTTTTAAGGTTTAAAAGTGGGGGAATTTAAAACATCTTTGTATGAAAATAGGTTTAAAAATCATGAAATTTAGACTTATTAAAAACAGCGTTATAATACTCGAGAAAACACGCATTTTGAAAGCCATTTTGAAACTATGTACACTCAAAAAAATAAGTTAGTAGAAAAGTCAGTAAAACATCTTGTAAATCAGGTATACTATTTTTCAGCAAATTTTTTTTGCTAAAATTATGTTTTAAACTAATGTTTTACTAATATTTTACTAATTTATTTTGCTAAAAAAATTGTGCTGACACATCAATAGTGTGAACGACAACCAGATTAAAAGTTATATTCAGAATGAATTAGATGTCAAGATGTAGTAGTGACGAGGAAAATTATACTAAAAAGTACAACTCCAGTAAGACACATAAAAAAAATCAACCATGTAAGATTTTGTATCTGTTTTTCATACATAAAACAAAATTGTGGATTGAAACAACTTAAATTTTGCGTTTTCACCGGCTTGTGAAAGTAATTGTCTATTAATTAAATAAAAGACAAAATAAAATATATAAATTCAAAAAAGATTAAACGTGTATTTGAGTCAAATTGAGTGATCAAGTTGATAACAAATATACAACAGGTAGACAGACTACAGCGAAAGACATACATTTTAGGTAAATTTTTATGTTTCCATTTTCTTATTGCAAAAAAGGGTTGTATATGTTGCATTTTGTTATTTTTTCGTTGCGTTTCTGTAATTCTCTGCTGCATTAGCGTTCCTTTAAAAGATAGCATCATTTAGACAACCAATGATGTAAGTAGTTGAAAGATAAATTATTTTAAAAAGAATCACAAAAATATGTTTTATGATTTTCAGCAAAATAAATTAACTAAAGTAAAAATTTTCTACAAATTTTTTTCAGTCTACTAATATTCAGCAAAAATTTTATTAATGTTTAGCAAGGGTTTCTTAATTTCTAATCCACTAAGTTTTAAAAAAACTTTTGCTGAATCTACTAATTTTGCTGACATTAGCAATTTTTTTGCAAGCACCCTCCTGACTAAAATTTTGCTGACTCAGCAAAATTTTTTGCTGACTTTACTAACTTTTTTATTTGAGTGTAGTGGACCCAGGCTGCCATTTATTTGAATTATTTGAAACATTGGTGAATAAATTATTCTCTATTTTTTCTCTTTTTTCATATATCCGACTTTGTTAAAGATCGGAGGGAGCCCATCGGGGCTATACTCCATGTCTTGTATTAACAAACTCGTAAATTTTTCAAGAAAGCGTTTAAGCTCCCTAGTGTGATTGTAGTCTGAAAGAAATAATGATAAAGAAAAAAGATACAAGAGGAAAATTAAAAAATATATCTGACATCGCAAAGATCTTATTTAAACTAAACTATGTATTTCCAATTCAATTTGATTTATATTTTGGACGATTTGAGATGCTTTTCAAGAGTTCTTGTGTGTTTACCCATAATTTTTAACTAATTCCTCAATATCTACAATTTTCTTTAATCAATTTTTTAAATTAAAACCCTTTAAAATTAAAAAAAAAAAAACAACAACAACAAAGACTAGTTTAGCTGGTTAATTTTAAAATATCTGATTTCAAGGGGCTTCGATCGAAATTTGTTTACAGTTAGTTGTGATGTAATGGTTAGCGTGTTGAACTGTTAAACAGATTTTCCCGGGTTCGATTCCCGGTGACGACAACAACAATTTAGAAAAATAATATATATGAGTTTTTTATCCCTCATATGTATCGCAGCGCCCGCATTCGGTGTTCCCATAGCACTTAATCCCACCGAAGTAAAATAATGAATCAGGGCTATGAATTAAAAAGCTTCAATAAGTTCGCGAACTCGCCATCAGGTGTCGAGCCCCAACTGTTCTAAGACTTATAATCTCGGACACTTACAGGGTTGCCATGTTTGAAGCCCTTTATCTTTCCCCACCTTTCACCTCTCTACTATCCCCTTTCCACAGAAAGCAACACATTAATTAATAGAAGAATTTCCTGAGTGTTGCTTCTCTTTAAAAAAAAAAAGAAAAAAAAAATTGTAAAAATTTCAGTCAAATTGGACCACGTTAATACATGATGCGATCAAAGTTTGAAGCTTAAATTTATTTCGAAAAATTAAAAAAATAGTTTGCTGGAAAATAATGTTGCAGGTAAGGAGTACACATTACTAGGTAATGCATTACTTTATCGCACTCATTAACAAGGTTTTTCTGGGTATTTCAACAGTGGGTAAACATAAATCTAAATATCCTTAATTTCATACATGTTTCCAGACAAAAGGGAAATAATTTGCGACCCCCATCTTTAAACCTTTAAATGTGTGATTGGGTCGCTATACAAAATAAATACACCTTATTTTTTCTGCTCTGGCAGTTATCCCAAATTTAATAGAGAACCCCTCGGGAGACTCTTCTTGTAAGACTTGATTTATTGCATTGTAAAATAAAAAACCGTACTACTACGCCTTTATAAAATTGAACTACATTTTTTTTGAATTTCGTTATTGTTTTAATTTATATTTTATAATGTAGAAAATACAATAAAAATGCCGGCCGGCTAAAAGTTGTGTGTCATGCATTTAAAATAATTTTAATTTTTGCAATTTTAATTATCCAAAAAAAAAAAACTTCATTTATATTTATTTTTCTTAAAGAAACATTTTTAAATTCGGTTATTTTTTTGTGATTTGCTTTAAAATCCAAATGCATTAAATGTTTTTATTTAGATATATAATATAAATTTACATATGAGGCATTTCTTATCATCTACCTGTGTCGTTGGTAATAATTATGCTTCGCATACTCTCAAAATATTATGTAGTTTACTGTTTGTTGTTTCATAAAAACGTTTTCAGTTAGCGGATTTTTAAAAGACATTTAGGATTTTTAACAGATAAATACTAAAAGTCTGCATGAATGTCTTGCAAAATATTTGCAAACATTTCCTTACAAAACGACAAAAATTTAGTTTGTACTAATTTAAGTACTCAAAATCATCAGAACAGCATCAGTGCACTAGAATGTTTTGCAAAACATTCATGCCGGACTTTTATAAATATAAAAGGAAAGAGATAAACAAATATATAAAATTAGGAAAATAACAAAAGAAGAAGAGTCTCTGGATGGATTCTCTACGATTTTAATGGAATTAAGATATGTATAAACAAAAAATAAGTAAGGGACACGTATTTTTTCAGCGACGTATTGTTTGGCGGTTAAAAAGCGGATTAAAAAATTACCCCCATTTTCGGGGTTTCAGCTTATTTTGAATTATTTCGAAGAAATTTTTAAACAAATGGAGTACCTAATGAAACAGGTTTCAGAGACGCATTAATGGGTGCGATAAAGTAATGCATTACCTTGTAATGTGTACTCCTTACCTGTATTATTATTTTTCAACAAGAAGTAATGAGTTACCGATAATTCAACACTCATGGATTACCTTGTAATGATACCTCATTACATTTTACATTATTTCAAAACATTAAATAATGATCATTAATTACATAATGCATGAATTATAAACGTTTAGTTATTTATTAATATATATTTTTGAAAATCTATTTATAGACACATTACTTTGAGATTTTTTTAAAGCATTAGGCTAAGATGTATACCCAGAGACCTAACTAATTGTTTAATACCAGAGATGAAAAAAAAAGTTATTTATTATTATTTAATTTAAAAAAAATATCTGAAAAAAAATTTTTATGCATTTTGTAATGAAAATCTATTTATATACACATTACTTTTTCCCACCATGTAACCATATAAGTAACCAGTTACTTTACCCCCTACAAGGTAATGAGTCCACACATTACTTTTAGGCTCATCGCCTGTAAAATTCATCCGTGAAGTAAGGTGTAATGTAATGCGTGAAGCCCGATGGCGATACATTACTTTACCCATGATTTGGTAATGTGTGGTTTTGCTGGGATGTCTGATAACTTTTAAGTATTTCTGTTATTTAAAAAATGTATTTTAAGTAATAATAGAACTGGCGTTTTGTTATATAGCTATATATATTATTCCTATTTAATCGAGGGTGTATCTAAGCTTTTTCCGACATTCGTAATTGTTCGGCGACTTTCTCCGAAGAGCTTGTTAACCTAAATTTTAAATATTTCAAATAAATGCCAACCCTAACACATTACATAGGCAATATTTTTGTTTTCTCGAGTACATCAAAACGTATATATATATGGTGATAAATAAGTAATTACATATGTACTTACTAGAAGTGAAAAAATAATGAATCTAAAAATTGCTTTTCGAAAAATTTTTGGATCATTACTTTATATTTATTTGTTATTAAAATAATTTTTTGTATTGCAATAATGGGAAAATTAACTAGTTATTAGTAAGACCGTATTAGTTGTGTTAAAGTAATGCAGAGAGTAAGCGGGTGTCATTACTGGTAGTGGGAAAAGTAATGAAATGTCATTACTGTTTCTATTCTGGGCTGTTTGGGGTAAAAAGTAGGGTGAAAAATTAGCTCATTTTTCGTTTTTTTCGGTTTATTTAAAATTGTTTCATAGAAATTTTAAACAAATGGTGCACCAAATGAAATAGTTATTGGAAACGCATAACCTAGTATAAGAAACATGTCCGATAACTTTCAAGTATTTTTGTTTTGTCAAAGAATTACATCGACCGACTTACAAAAACAAAATTCTTTTGTCCACCCCTTAAAATGTACATTGGCTTGTTTTATGATGATTCCCAAACTATTTCGTGTTTAGCATTGAGATCCCGTGAGCTGGACCGTTTTTAAAAAATGTATTTGCTTTAGTTTTTCAAAGAATTTTGTACCTTAACTAGAGACAACGTATACAATATAAGTATCCTATGATATTTTGTTTAAGGAGCGTCCAATGGTATTTAAAACATGTCAGCGCATGTCCAGACATATCCTTTTTTCAGGGATATTCTGTAATAATATTGATTTTTTCGGGTTCTTTGAAATTTTTGCCATTTAAATTTGAAATTGATCCTTAGTCGATTTAAGTAAATACGTGTTTCAGCTTTTTTTTTTGAATATGCACTAGTTCGCGTTTTACTAAAAATGCAAAATGGTGAGAGAAGTATGTTTTAATCATATCATAATATAGTTTTGGGAATAATTTGGAATTTTACAAATTTAGTGCATTTTCCACGGTGCTCTGGACCAAATTTTGAGAACAATTTTTAGTTCAACCAACTTGGAGATGTATTCGGCTTCTAGTTGATGTATGGATGAAAATGTAGATTAGGAAAAAAAAAATTCAATACGCGTTTTTTCTCGACATAACTTTTTTTTCCCGAATTAAGAAAATGTATGCAGTTTTGTTTTATATATATCGGGCTTAATTTGTTGCATTTTTAAAACATTAAACTTTGGCCTGGGTTCTATATTCCACTACGAAGTGAAAGTGGAATCGTTTTTAATTCCACATTTTCAATTCCGCTGTGTTCTGAAAAACAAGTGAATCGTTTTTTTCACAACGATTTCATTTTCATTTTGTTCTTAGCAACAACATAAAAAAATGCGAGAAAAAAACCAAATTATCACTTTAAAGTGAATGAAATTGCAATAAAGAAGAGTGCATTTTTTAACAAAAATAAAAATTAAACAAAAAAAATACTTATTTTTAAAATAATATAAAATGAGTTTCGCAGTTGTGATTTCCTGGTATTTAATTAAAAAAGAAAAACAAAGAACGGAAAATCCAAATAGAAAAAGGCTTTGTGACTGTTTAAATCCTTTGGAACTACCAGAAAAATCGTAAGACAATAATTAAAACTGAGTCGCAAGTGTTTAAAATTAATAAAAAAAATAGTTTTATTGCGTATTTTAGATTAAATAAGTATGCATTTATGATGGTTTTAGAAGAATTATCACCAATGGCTAAAAAGACAAGCATTCCAATTATTTTCCAATTAGACACATCACTACGCTATTACGGACAAGGAATTTACCAATAAATGAACGCAAAAGACTTCAATCTAGCAGTGGAAAGAAGTACAGCGTCAAAAATTTTAACAAATATGTGTAATGTTTTGAAAACTGTCATATGCCCAAAATGGACTAGATTTGAAAGAAGTCGCGAAGAAATTGAGAAATCAAAAAGAGAAATCAAAAAGGGAAATCATCGGTTGCGGTTCCTCATTTTCTATATTTTCAGTACCTTCGTCATTTTTATTTAATTTTTTTAAAATCACGTTTACTACATTGTCGGAACTGGTGCCATCTAAGTTTGACACTTCAGTAGATGAATTTGTGGTTGTTTACCCTTTGCTAGTCGTCCCGAATGATTTAGCAGCTGGAACACCTTCGACTGCTGTATAAAGGCCAGAAAGTTTGGCAACTGAATCTTCTTTGGATGATATGTGTTGGATATTATTGGGTCGTCCACCTGTTGCCGTTACCTCTGCTCTATTTTCGGCCAATTTTTTACGAATGGTAGCCTTACAATCAGCCCAAGCCTTTTTCCAACCAGTTGCATCGTTTTCTGGAGGTCCTAATCTGTTTAAACTGGTCTTCAACTGTTTTGTCTTGTTCCGGATTCATGTGTTTTCCCGTAAAAAATACAACACTTTTTCAGTTAAATAAACGTATATTAACAACATATCACATTTACTTACATTGTTTGATTTTTTTTTACGTTTAATATTTAAAATAATTTTATTTTCTAAAAAGTTTGGGTTTTCACTCAGCTAACTAATACCGTTTTACAATTACTTTTTTTGTAGTGAAATTGTTTTATAGAACACATCAAATCACTTTAATTCCACTAGAAACAAAATGAAAATGAAATTTTTCTTTTCAAATCACTTATGTGGAATTGGGAACACAAATTGAGCGGAAGTTTCACTTTCACTTCGTTTTCGGAATGTAGAACCCATGCGTTTGTAACATTTTGAATTCGCAAAAAAAAATTATGCCGCCAAAAAATCGTGTAGTGAATTTTTATCCTTATATCAACTAGAGACTCAGTCGGCTTGCAGACGGGATTAATTCAACATTTTTTTAGAAAACCGTGGAAATGCATTAAATTTGGAAAATTTTAAATTATTATCACACAAATATAATGATACACTTGCCGAAAAAAAATTTTAATACCGAAATTAAACTGATTACAACATAGTTTTCCCACCCTATTGAATTTTTGCTAAAACGCGAACTACTGTGTATTTCGAAAAAAGCTGATACACGTATTTACTTAAATTAACAAAGAATTAATATATAAAACAGAGTAGTATTTGGAAGATGACAAAGCCAATTGTGACAATTTTTTGTTGTTGTTTTTGTTTTTTCTTTGATATTTTAAATTTTGAATCTCGCTCCTAGACGAGGACAAGAAATTCTCATTGAGTTTGTGATTTAACATAACAAATATCTCTAGAAATTCTAATAACAAAGTCCCCTGAAAATTTCCTTGGGCAGGAATGAAATCCGGATAGGGACACGCCTACATCAGATTGCTTTTCACAATTTGTTAAATAAGTTTTGGGACTTTAGCACATTTAATTACTATAAATTTATTTGTTTTATTTTTTTAAATAAAAGCAAAAAACTCATAAAATATATGTAAATTCATAGTATAGTAATTTTATGTGGTTTGTTTTTTTAATTGAATTACAAATGTAGTCAACAATTAAATTTCTTTTACAAATGACTACATTTTAACTTAAAGTTAAAAATACTGTATTACTACCCAAACAACTACAAATATTTACAGTAGAAATTCCATGAGTGTAAGTAGACCAGGATTCAAATGAAGTTTTATTTCTTAAAATTATATTTACTTTTATTTTAACTTACAAATTATCTGACGTGTACGAATTACTACACAAATAACTGACAAGTAGTAACTTACAAGATATTTGACGTGTACGAACTACTACACAAATAACTGACAAGTAGTAACTTATTAGCTTTCCTTAAATACTACATTCATCTAATTTGGAATAATTTTTTATGAATACTTTTTTTTTCAAAAACTGCAAAAAATTTATAAAATCACTGGTTTTTATTTTAATATGTAGCAAATTATTTAATTCGCCATATATTTTCTGTACAGCGACAGTTGGTTTGGAATGCCTTATATGTATATTTTGTTTTTAATCTATTTTAAGTGTAAAATTTTTAATTGAATACAACATGAACGATATTTGTTCATGTATGTAGTTTTATATATATATATTTAATGTGCCAATGACCTCCCTAAACATTTCACTTCATAAACAAATTTGGTTATATTTTAAGTTTTTTTGCCAAAACAAACAATAACACAGTGCTACAAAATTGATCCCTTATATCGAAAACAAGACTACCGACCATTGATTCTGAATATTTCGGCCACGCTGACTTTAATGACGTACCCAGTTTTGTCACGTATGGCCCATATTTTTCGTCATATTGCATTTAAGTTTTGCATGATTTAACGAAGTTTTTTATACATAAAATTTTAAAAATAAGATATTTTCTCCTGATATTTTTATGTAAATACTGATGAGACTTTCAACAACATGTGGGTATCAAATTTGTTTAAAAAATATACATTAACAAGCAAATTCACGCTTTATCTCATATTTTACTATATTTTACTCTTTTAGCAAACTTTATCATCCAATTTCGCGAAAGACGTTTTTATTTTCAACTAGCGCTTATTCCGTGAATGGTAACACTTAGCTCATGTCTGATTTGACAGATAATTAGTTTTATCCTTCCACTGAACGAATATGGTTGTGTATACGCTTGAACAACGCTGGGAAATATTGCGACATTACTTTGAAAATCATGCACACAGAAAAATAAAGTGCCAACCGAATTAAAAAGTGTATTTTAATGATAACAACTTATAAATTTAGTTAGTACAACGATATTAGTATTACATTTGGGAATATTTTGTGTGTTGCAACTAAAATTCATTTGAATTAACCGAACTTTGTTGTGAAAACTAATTTTCGGTTTTAACAACAGACTGATATTCGTAATAACCGAATTTGAGTCGTAGTTACCAAATTTCAGTTGGCAAATAGCTAAATTTTTTCTGTGTGTGGTAATGTTGCAGAACACTCGATGTTTTGCGCCCTGTTTTTGTCGTTTGGCCACCTCGGAGCTGCGATTTGACACCGTTGGACTATTATTTGTGGGGTGCCGTCAAAGATAAGTGTTACGCCAACAAGCCAGAGACAATTGACGCTTTAAAGGACAATATTCGTGAAGCCATTGGTGAAATACAGCTGCACACAATCGATAATTCGATAATGTGCTTAAAAATTGGACCGATCGTGTAGGCTACTGCATGGCCAGCCGAGGCAGCCATTTGAATGAAATTATTTTCCATTATTAACCGGAAGGATTGTCCTTTCAAATAAAAAAAGAAATTTGAGAGAATATTCAGTAGTTTTTTTTTTATAGCATTTTCAAAAAAAAAAAAAGTTATTTGGTGGACCCTTTATGTGCATAAGCAAAGATCTGAACAAAATATCTGAATCAAAATAAAATAGAAAGTACGGTTCACGGGAAATACGCGAAATGTGCCTTACATTCATATGACAGCATAGCGAAAAAGGTTGACCTATGAGTACATCTTTTAGCATAATATGTAAACAGCTTACAAAATTACGTGTACCAAAATTCAGCTAGATTTTTCGCAAAATTTGCATTAAATCTTAACATGTTTTAACGCAGTTTTTTATAGACAAAATTTTAAAAATTAAATATTTTATCTTAGTGTTTTACATTGTGAATACATAAATGACTTTCATTAACATTCGGGTATCCACTTTGGTTAATAAATATGCAGCAATAATAAGTATATCCGAGTTTTTTTCTCAGTTATTACTTCGCCATTTTTGCAAAATTACACATACCATATTGCAATCGATCAAGCATATTTGTGCATAAGCACAAAGACAAATCTGAACAATTATTTCGTCTAAAAAGAAAAAGAAAGTGCGTTTAATGGAAAAACGCAAAATATGATTAAAATTTATATGACAGCATAGCGAAATAGGTCGGGCTATGAGTTCATCTTTTAGTATAATATGTAAATAGCTTTAAAAATTATGTGTACCAAAATTCAGTCAAAAAAGTCTATATTTGCGAAAGTTATTTTAACACCTTTTATTAAAATTAAGAAGGAAAAAAAGTTATAATCAACTTCTACAAAAAAAAAATATGATACTCACAAAAAAAGTGTGTGATCTATACGTTGGCATGTGTGTTTTTTGCAATGCTGAGTCGGTTTGTGTGTGTACTTGTTTTGTTTGTTAACTTCAAATGTATTTGGTATTTTATACTGAAAATTTTTATTGTAATGAGAGTGTTTGTTAGAATAACTTTCGCAAATATAAACTTTTTTGGCTATGTTTTTATCATAAAAACTTAAAAGAAAATATCTTATTTTTTAAATCTTATGTATAAGAAACTTCGTTTTTCATGGAGATGTCGAGCAAAATAATTACATATCCTTACCAAACACCTTACGAAAAATCACAAAAATATGTGGTTACCTATATGCTTACTAGTATGGACATAAATAATGAGCCTAAAAATAAATTTCCAAACCAAAATAAAATTAATAAAAAAATATTATTTTATTGCTATTTCATGTTATACTTGATAAATAAAAACATAACAGACTTGCTTGTACAAAATGTCACTACTTTCTAAATATGTACTTAATGAAGTTCAAAAAATAATGTGTCTAAAATTAGATTTTCATAAAATTTCGAGATCATTACTTCATATTTAAAATAATTATAAAAATAAGTACTTATGCCATTACATATGGCGACATATTTAATAACATGAAGTTATATCAAGCTATATATGACTATATATAAACTTTTTTCGTCGGGTATGTTGTATTGATTTTTACTTCTTTATTTTCTAAGTTAGTAAACATATATTACGGTAAAATTCATTATTTTGTTAAGTTTTGGTTCTGCTGTCTGTGTTAATTATTCACTTCATTCCTAAATTTCTCACTTCATCCCAAAGTGTAATTTTTGAAAAAATTCATAAAAATGCAGCTGACAAATGAGTTGGGTTACAAGTTAGTTGGCAAATTCGTTAGTCCACTAATCATTCCATAAGACGTGAATATTGAACGACTTAAAAAAACGATTGTTTGGTCATTTAAAGAGCTTGAAAAGTTTGTTAGCATTTCACCCCAAAGTTCACGAATTTAATAGCCCTGTATTATCTGTGATAAACTGTTTGCTCTGCTTTAATTTTTTATAAGTTACTGGCCCTAAGAGTTTTTTTTTTTTACTTTTTTAAGTACAAGTTGTAAATCACAAAATGTGTGTTTGAAATCTAGGAGCAGGACATTTTGCAATATTTGTGATATTTTAATATACAATGTTTAAAACACAAAAGTTTTTTATATTTTTTTCTGGTTTTCCTATTTGCATTATTGTAATTGTTTTTTTTATTTTTAATTTACTATATTCACTAAAGTTTTTTACTTAATAAAAATATAAAACAAAAAACATTGTCATTCATGCTGCGCTCTAATAAAATAATAAAGTTTATGGGATTTTGTTTGGTTTTTTTTTACTTTTTTTTTTCTACAAGTTTATAAAATATTTTGTAATTATTTTTCATGCGTTGTTAGTTTTCTGTTTATTTTTTCTAAAGTTAAAATAATTAACTTTTATTTGCAAATTACTCAAATGTATAATTATCTTATTAAATGCTTCGTTGAGTAATCAAAATAACAAAAAAAAAAAAATATTTTACTATATATTTGATTGTATTCAAAATTTGTTCTCTAATTAATTTTTAACAATAATAGAAAAAAATATATAGATTTGACCCAGTTATAAAGGTACAAAAAATTAAATTTTAATAAATGAATTTAAAAATAGTTTTCAGTTGCCTTTTTTTGGTACTATATTTATTACGTGTTAATATGGGTTTTTAAATATTTCCCTGGTGAAAATTAGATCCCATAAGAAAATATATGATTATATACGTGTATAACCACATATGACCACATATCGCTCGTTTACTTCAAGAACGTCACAACTCAAAAAACATGATTTTTGAGTTAATGACGCAGAATTATTCGTTATATCACGTATCATATTGTGTAAAAAATTCGTATTGATATCTTGTATACTCACCTCTTGAGAGAAATTATGTCGTTAGTTTTTTCTTCAAGGTGGGAGTAAATGGAAAACTTTAAACTCGTTTTCTACAAAATCAAAATTTTTGAGTTTTGACGTTATGGAAGTAAATGCGCGATATGGTCATGACCATATACGACACACTCTTCGCATCTCATTCAAATGCTGTTTAAACCGTTTACAGCATAACTACTGAAATATGCTTTACGTTGGGCGCCAAAATATTATATGACTTAATGCATAACAAAATCGGCTGCAATTATTATGAAATATGCCCTAATTTGGGCTCTAAAATATAACTGTATATTCTATAAGGACCAAAAAAAAAACGAGTTGTGTGCTTTTAACCCTTTACTGCATGGTGTAACATATATGTAACGAATAATTTGAACCTATGTGTCACCTTGTGTATGAATCAAATTAAAAAAGTTTTCTCAATTATTATTAGACAATAATTAGATTTTAATATTCAATATTAAGCATTTCTGAAGTAAATGTTGACTTCGAAAAAAATGAATTTCTCTGTCAAATAAGCTGCAATTATTCATTCGTCCATAAACTCGAAAAATGTAACGATTTTTTGTGTTCTTAAAAGTAATAAACGTGTAAAAAAACTGAATAATCATAAAGCTTAAAACGTATTCTTAATTTTTTTATTTCTTTTTTTAATTTCGATTTGTTACATAAATATAACAATGTAGTAAAAAGGAAAAAAATTTGTAAAAATAGCATATGATAGAACGTTCAAAAAGTTTAATTTTTGTCCTCCAGTTAAAATTTTGCACACGTATGTATACTCTAGGATGTCTACTATTCACTATCACTTTCAGTTTCTTATGATTGTGTAAATTAGCATTTTTCTTCCAGTTTTTAATTGTAAAAAAATTTTAAAAATAGTGAACTTTGAAGAGCCGTATTTTCTAAAGTAGATAGACTATTTCAAAGATTTTAAAAGCTTATGAAAGTTGAAGTTGTCTACTTTACGATTTGTAATTAAAAAATAACCACTTTTTTGCGAAAATATATGCATAATGCAAGTGCAATTTTGGATTGGATTAACCTTTAATAAAATCCTGAAAAATGAAAACAAAATCCTGAAAAATTAAAACGCTGAAATAGCTATAATTTTTTGTTCGCATTTCATACCAAAATATATAACCTTTTTTTAAATACCGAGTTTCATTCAGTAAAGGGTTAACAAATGTTAATACAACAGGAGGAACAAGTTAACCAAATATCTTTGTGAATCAACAAATTTGCAATAAAATGGCATATTAATGCTTTCTTTTTTTCATATTTTGCTATAAATACATATTTTAACATATTTAGCTATAAATGCATATTTTGGCATTTTTGTTGCATATTTTACTATAAATGTATATATATATATATATATATTGCTAAATGTATGTATAAACTAACTTACAATGAAAAGTCTAATAATATGTATTAAATGTTTAATTGAAAATTAAGTTCCAGTTCTTATAACCCATAATAGCAACAACGAAAAAAATGCCGTAATTAAAAAAAATCGCCGAAATTAAACAAAAATATGTATTAAATTAAAAATTTCAAAGATATAGCTTTTAAAAAATTCCCCAAAATTTAAAAAAAAAACTTCAAAATTGAAAAAATTGCTAAAATATAAAAAATTTCTAAAATTAAAAAAACAATTTGCTAAAATCGAAAAAAGTATCCAAAATTTCAAAAAAAAAATCGTCATATTGAGATAAAAAAAACCAGATTACAAAAACCAATACTGTTTTCGTGATATAGACGTTTTAAACTTCATTTTTTAATTCCGTTAATTTTTTTAAGCTTCAGCAAAATTTTTTCAATGTTGATGATTTTTTTCAATTTAAGCGTCTTTTATTTTAGCGGTTTTTTTAAATATGACAATTAATTGTCTCACTTGAATAAGGATATTAACGACAACTTTTTTAAAACTCGTTTTTTTGCATAATACGACATTTTAGCCACAAATACATCATCCCGTAAAGAAATATTGCTAAAATTTTTCGTGCATTTTTGGCCACGAATTTTTCGGAAAATGCGGTTTGCAAAACTTCCTTAATTAAAACATTAAAATGTTTTTATATATTGCACATGAGTTATTAAAAAAGTTTTGCAAAACTGCTCTTTATGGGGAGTTCCTCAAAAAAAAATATTTAAATGCAATAAATGTACAATACTTGAATGAAATTTTGTACATGGAGACAATCGTACTGTGATCAAAAAGAAACGTTTTTCTCTTCTGCTGTAAAGTTCTGAAAATATACCCTTATTCGAGCAAATTTAAGGTTTTTTGAATTTGTGCAATTTTGACGATTTTTATAAATTTTGGAAATTTTTTAAAATTACCACGATTATTTTTAATTTTGATTTTTTTTTTTTGAATTTGGCGATTTGTTACAATTTTGGTGATTTTTTTTAATTCTGTAATTTTTGGCGATTTTTCTTTGATTTTTGCGATTTTTAAAAAATTTTAATTAAATCCTTAATACCCAGTGTAGAAACGGTAATGGCATGTCATTACTTTTCGCACTACCAGTAGCAATATCGCATGAATTAATCAACCGAATTCGATAAATTTGGGCTTAAACTCTTCGTTTTGAATTGTAAATTGAATTAAATAATGGATTGAGCCAAAAAAAATGGCCATGAAAGTAATATTCTTGGACAAAATCATGAAAAAAATGGAAAAATGCTCCAAAATTTGGACAAAAATGCCCGTAACTTTTGAACCGTTGGACCAATGTTGGAGATTTTTTTTATAAATTGATCAAAATGAGCTCACCTTTCCAACGTGCCTACTGGCGATTAAACCAGATCGATAGTTTTTGCGTTATGGATGTGAACGTGTAGGTAATATTTCATACGAACGTCAATTTGGGAAAAAATCTACCAACAAAAAGTAGGGGACTCGATTTTAACGATAGAGGTATGGTTCCTTCGGCAAATTTTCATGGAATAACCCATAGAATACGGAAATCATAGGGAAATTGGTGAATTTTTTCACTCCATACAAATCGACCCGCCCTAATGGTTATACTAACCGAACTTATTGGTTGTTAACACTAAAATCCGCTTTTCAATTCGGTTGGCACTATTTTTCTCTGTGTATATGATATATATCCAAATATTCCAATTATTCTAAGTCACAATGGACACAGGTGTAAAAAGCTGGCTAATATGTTTTCAGAATTCAAGTTAACACCCCTCTTCACAGAATTCATATCAATTAATTATTTTTGTTTTATTTCAAACTCACTTTCAATTAAAAGTTTAATAATATTTATTAAATCTGTAATTGAAAATGAATTTGGTGCATACAAAATTTCCAGTTTTCATGACAACAAATTAAAAAAAATGCCAAAATTTAAAAAATAACCAAAATTTTAAAATAAATCGCCTAAATTGAAAATCATTGCCAAAACAATAATAAAAAAAATTATCAAAAATTTTACAAATTAAAAATATATAAAAATTTACGAAAATAAAAAAAATTAAAAAAAAAAATCCTTGAAATTTAAAAAATCGATCAAATTATAAAAAATATCCAAAATTGAAACAATGAGGCCAAAATTTACCAAAATCATTAAAACTTAAAAATTGTTAAAATTAGAAAAATTCGCCAAAGTTAAAAAAAATATTGCATAAAAATGTTTTCGAATTAGTTTTAAATTTTAATTAGGTGATTTTTTTAATTTTGTCGATGTTTTTCAATTAAAGCTATTTTGTGCATTTGCCATTTTTAAAATTTTGTCGATTTTTTCAAATATTAGCGAGTTTTATATTATGGAAATTTTTTTCCCAATTTTGGTAATTTTTTCCAATTTATTATTTTTTTCAATTTATGCAATTTTTAAAATTTTTAAAACAATTGTTTCCAACCTTTTTTTTTTAATTGTCGACTTTTTTCAATTTTGACGATGTTTCAAATTTTAGCGATTTTTTGGTACCGTGAAATAACTCCCAAATGAAATAACTTTCAAAAAAAAAAAAATGAAATAACTCCCAAAAATTTTTCATATAAATTGGGATTTATTTCACTATGAAATAACTCCCAATGCGATAGGACTCATTTCACAATCTTCTGTTAGAAATTATTTCGTTATGAAATAACTCCCAAATAAAATAAATCCCAACCAGGTTTTGTTGGGAGTTATTTCACTCCTTTTTGGCATTGGGAGTTATTTCACTTTTGTTGGGACTTATTTCATTTTCATTTTTAAATGTGTTTTTATCGTTGGGAGTTATTTTATTTTTGTTGCGAGTTATTTAATTTCTATTAAAATTACATTTTGGTAAATTTTTGTACGGTTCTTAAAATTGTCGTTAAGTAAATAAAAGCAATACAATGAGTTATTTTACCAAAAGGAACGCAGTTCTTGCTAGAATTTTGGTAAGTAAAGATCGGTATTAAAGTGATTAAAAATAATGGCAAATCTTGAATTTGAAATAATGAGTGGCAAAAGAAGAAATAGTAATGGCCTTTATGACACTCTGCAATGTAACATTATGTCCACAAATGGAATGACATAAAGTACATGGACATTATGCCACTTTTTGGGTGACATAAGGTCCATGAACATTATACTCCAGTGTGGAAACAGATCAGTAATTTTGAAGTTTCTTTTTGTAAAAACAAGTGTTTCTGTGTGGCGGCCTTCGGCCGCTCTTAGGGGGTTTTTCCTCCGTAGAACGCGACAGGCGGATTCGCGAAATAAAGTTTTTTCTGCGTGCGATTATACGATTTATAAATTTAGTTTTAGTTTGTGATATACTACTAAAAAATATTTAAAAAAATTGTATTGATATACTAAATACAATTTTTTTAAAAAGTCTGCACGCTATGCCTCATTTAAAATTGACATAATATCCAAAAAAAATAATTACGACATTTTCCAAATTGTCATAAAGTCCATGCACATTATGACACTTTTCGAGTGACATAACGTCCATGGACATTATGTCATTGGACGTTATGACATGCCACCTTTGGAAAGCGGTGCGTACAATTCGCGTCCTGCGGCGCGTTTCGCGTAATGCGGCGCCACCGTGCTTCGCGTCCTATTGTCGCGGCCACGCCCGCGAATCGCATGCGCCGAGCCGCCTCCCTCCCCCCCCCCCCCCCAAACTCCCAAATGTTGGGGCTTATTTCATTTTTTCTTTGGAGGTTATTTCATTTATTAAAATTGGGACTCATTTCATTTTTTTTTGGGACTTATTTCATTGGGAGTTATTTCATTGGGACTTATTTCATTTGGGAGTTATTTCACGGTACCGATTTTTTTTGTAAACTTTTGCTAATTTTACGTAAAGTTTTAATAGTATCTAATAATATTTTGTTTGAAATTGGCCTATTAATGCATTTTTATTTACTAATATATATTAGTTCTCATGTAGTGAGTAAACTAGTTTATATAAATGTATGATGTTTGGCATAGGATTGTTACCTCTTTCAAAATGTGTTCTGATGATGGGAACCTAGAAAATTCTTGAAATAGATCCTGATAGGGTCAAAGAATAAATTTGAAAACAAAAACTCTATAGATTATTTGTAAGGACAATATCCTAATAAAGAAATATAGAGTATGGCCTCGAACTTGAACAATTTCCATTGTCATTGCACAATTAAAGGTCGAAAAAAAACATAATTTTTATTTTAATAAAAATTTATTAAACTTAAAATTAAAATATGTTCATTCGGTATGCGTTGGATATGAAAAGTATAGAAAATTAAATATTGTTGATATTAGAAAATAATAAATTATCGTACAGAATATACAAAAAAAAAAAAACTAAAGATTCCAGTTATGTTTGCAAAATTAGTCAATTCACGCGTAAGCTGAATTTCGTAGAATATACGAAATATTCGTATATATTACGAAAAAAATAAAAATTTTTTTTCGTAAAATGTTACATAAAATTTTTTTCATTGTACCAAATTATTTTTGACTTTGTCTGGCTATGTTATTTTTTTTTTTTAATATTTTCGCGACATGTCTCTTAAACTAATTAAAAAATTTACATTTACAAAATTTTCTGCTAAAACAACCTAAATACACTCTAGCACTGAACGCTACAGATAGCAAATTCTTACACAAATACATTTAAATTAAGTTATTCTTCTTTATTTATTTTGAAAATAAATATGTTTATTTATATTTAATTAAATATATTTATTTTAAATTAATATCAATAAAAATACATTCAAATTCAAACAATTCTTTTGTTATATTTTATTAAAAATATAAAAAATGTCGTTGGAAATTTGTTCTTTACTTAACGAAAAATATGTTGATGCACTCAAAAACAAACACATCCAGTTGACAATAATTGTAAATATTGCAAAAATATTAAAAAATGATGTGGAATATTTTTGACAAAAAAAAAGGTTTAATTAAAGAACAGAGGCACAGCAGTAACACCACGCATTACCAAATAATGGGTAAAGTAATATATCGCCATAGAGATCTATGTATTACGTTACTCCTTACTTCATTTATGAATTTTGCTGGTGATGAGCCTAAAAGTAATGTATGGACTCATTACCTTGTGGGGTGTAAGTTAACTGGTTAATTATACACTCAAAAAAATAAGTTAGTAGACAAGTTAATAAAAGGTCTTATAAATTAGGTATACTATTTTTCTGCAAATTTTTTGCTAAAATTATGTTTTCAGCTAAAATTTTAATTATACTTATTCAGCAATTATTTGTTTTACTAATATTTTACTAATGTTATACAAATTTATTTTGCTAACAAAAATTCAGCTGATAATAGTGTGGAAGTCAACCAGATTGAAAAATATACGCATAATGAAGTGGATTATTTTTCAATTAAGCATCTATTGGAAAATGCAATACGGAAAATGCGTGTTTTGGAACTATTCAAGAAATTTTAATTTAAATTCCAAAATTCCGAAACTTTGACTAAAAAGCGAAGATGACTAAAGTTTACTGATTTGCAGAACTTTTCAGAACTTACCTTTTACCTTTGTGTACATGATCAGAAAAATATTTGTTATACAAATCTTTATTCATATTCAAAACCGTTATTCGCGTTGTTGTAGTATAACTCCACAATAAAAAAGTTTTTGTATAACCCAGCAATAAAACACACATGCAATAAAATGATAGCAGGAAATTGTCAAAATAATTTCAGCTCAATAAATTTCAACGTGAAGGTACTTAATTTCAATATTATTGCAATATTCAGCTATCGTTGACATGCAATCGGCTCTTGCTATGATGTCTGACATCAAATATCACTTTTAGTTTTCAGCGGGGACAAATTTTATTATTTGTTATTTGTAGACAAAAATTATTTTGTTTTAAATTTGATTGCTTTTGAAAAAATAAATTTCTCAGCAATACCATAATTGACATAATTTTGATATTTCTCTGCAATCGATTTGACATTTGGCATGATATCGTTTATTGCATTTGAAGACACCGGATATACAAAGGCTGAGAAAATCAATTACGTTACATTAGCGAAACAACAACAAATTGTACTTGTTTTAATTGCTTTTATTTGTAGCTAAAACCAGCAAAAACAGACATTACCAAGTAATTAAGCGTGTAAGTAGCTCGCTTAATAACTTATGTTCGCGATGACCCAAAATTGATAGGTGGTCATTACGCTCTCTCTTAAGTGGTTACTCACAATGATAGAATAAGGCGCTACCTAGGAGTTACAAAATACCTTTAAGTTATTTTTTTTTAAATAAAATTTTTGAAAAAATATAAAAAATTTTTAAAAATAACTTTACCTCGGAAAATTTACTTATACATTTTTTTAAAGCAAATTACACACCTCGACAAGCTTAATTGGTTTGAATGCTGTTATGTAAGTTAGCATCCAAATTTTTCCATCTTCTCACAATTTTGGGAAAACCGCGAAAGAAAGCGATTAATCGTCTTGTATACAATAAAGCAATTGGTACGGCATTTTGCTGTGCTTCCGTTAATGCATTCTTTTGAAGCAGTAAAGAATGCATACAATGAAGCAGTAGAGAATGCATACAATGAAGCATTAATGTTGTCAATACGCAAAAAACACTTCTCATTTTCTACGTAGGCACGAATTTATTGTTCTTAGCGCACATGAAGAAAGCGCTTTTCACCTGCTAAAAAGATACATACCAAGTGGGTCATCGCGAACAAAAATCACACTTTCTGAAATTGTTTCGGTGATTAAATAATGCCTTCCAGAACTGCTTCTGAGGAAGCACTATTTTTTGCTGGGTAATTATAAACGTATGTTAACTCCTTATAGAGAAAAAAAGTTAAATATATCGACCGTCGTAATAGAAATGCTTAAAATGTTCGGATGTGGCGTGTACACAACTTCAAAATGGTTAACAACGCAATTTTTCGCGTTTTTAATAGTGGTTTTCTTAAAATTGTGAAGTGTCGCATAAATTTTGAAAACAGATTTGGAACCTGCGAGGCAAAATCTATTAAAAATATATATCGGGGTTCAAACCAAATCGACTTTTGCCAATTTTGTGACTGTGTGCAAAACAATATTAGAATAAAAAAATTTAAGCGATACTTATACATATACGTACTTCTAACCCCATTATCAGTAAGTCGTTATTTTGGATTTTGAGGTAATGCAAAAGGTAATGCCCTATCATTACTCAGTAATCTATATGTTAATGACCTGTCATTACCATGTTTTTACTGGGAGACCTTCAGCTAAAATCTAAATCACTGCTTTACCAGCTAAGGAAGAAAAAAGCCGCCAAATCTAGCAGGAAAATCTCTATATTGGCAACACTGTTATGTTAATGTTATATGTAATTATTTTTATATATTTTCTAATACAACATTAATTCATGTCGTGGGAGTATACTCCCACAGTATGAACATTTTTATATTTTGTAACTTATAACTTATTGTAAATTATTTTTAAAAGAACCACAAAAATGTTTTACGATTTTCAAATTAACTAAAGTATAATTTTAATACGAATGTTTTGAGTTTTTTTTTTAGTCTACTAACATTCAGCAAAAATGTTTACAAGGAGTTTTTAATTTTTAATCAACTAAGTGTTAGCAAAACTTTTGCTGACTCTCCTAGCAAATTTGTGGCATTGCAGCCTCCTGACTAAAATTTTGCTGACTTTACTAACTTTTTGCTTTGAGTGTTTTATATGATTACATGGCTATGAAAAGTATAGAGTTGGGCATCCTACACTCGAAAAAAAAAAGTTAGTAAAATCATCAAAAAATTTTGCTAAGTCAGCAAGATTTTAGTGTACTGCAAACAAATTGCTTATGTCAGCAAACTCTTTTACTGCAAATTAGCGAGCTGATTTTTAGCAACAAAATTAGTAGATTCAGCAAAAGTTTTGCTAACACTTAGTTGAGTCAAAATTAAAAAATCCTTGCTAAAGGTTAATAAAATTATTGCTGAATATTAGTAGACTAAAAAACTCATAAAAAATTGTAGAAAAATTATAGTTTAGTTAATTTTTGTTAATCTTTTAAAAATAATTTACAATACCTTACAAAATATAAAAATGTTCATACTCCCACATTGACGACATGAATTAATGTAATATCTGAAAATATATAGAAATAATTATATTCTCGTATAACATAAACAAATTATCTTTCAACTACTTACATCAACAGATGTCTAAATGATAGCATCTTTCTGGAAACGAAACAAAAAGAAATAACAAAATATGAAATATACAACCCTTTATTTCCAATAAGTAAAAGGAAACATACAAAATTACGTCAGATGTGTGTCCTTGTCTTTCGCTTTAGTGTGTCTACCTGAACGTGTATTTGTTTGCCATTTTACCACATTACGTTAATAGTCACTACAATCATTTAGTTTGAAAATACACATTTAATCTTTTTAAAATTTAAATATTTTATTTTGTCTTTAATTTAATTAATAGACAATTACTTTGACAAGCCGGTGAAAACACAAAATTTAAGTTTTTTTAATCCGCAATTTATATGTATACGATACACATTGTTGGCGTCCTTTTGTTTTATTATATACTAGCTGACCAGGCAAACGTTGTTTTACCTTCAAATTTTAATTGTAATTAATTCTTTAAATCAAGAATTTTTTTTTACGCAAATAAATAATTTAAAAATTATGTGTATAATCTAGGACTATGAGGAACGCTAAAACAATTTTTGAACAACATTATTAAATAACCTTGCAAAAAGTCTTGAAAGTGATAATTTATTTTAATGCTTATTTGTTTTTTGCTTTTGGTACCACGCCCATTTATCCCATTCCGCCCATTTTCAGTTCGACTACGAATATTTGTAATTGATGGACTCGTACAAAATTTGAAGGCTATATAGCTAATATAGAACCCTAGATATTTAATATTAATATTAATTTTGTATATGAGTTAAATAATCACTTTGTATGGGAGCTGTCACGCCCACTGGTATGATCCCGCCCAATTTTCCCATGACTATTCATAATATAATCAACGTGCACAAATTTCTAAGACTCTGGCTATTATAGAACTGTAGATATATGATATTAAATATTTACTTTGTATGGGAGCTGACACGCCCACTGGTCCGATCACGCCCATTTTTCCCATAACTATTCACATTAACAAATAATCAACGTGCACAAATTTCTAAGACTATGGCTATTATAGTACTGTAGATATATGATATTAAATATTTACTTTGTATGGGAGCTGCCACTTCCACTGGTCCGATCCCACCCATTTTTTTCCTGATTATTCAAATCAGTAACATATGGGATACTGCAATGTTTCAAAACTCTTGCTATCACAATAGTCAAGATATATGATGTTATTCAATTTACGTGGGAGGGGCCACGCCCAAGGGGGCCACTCCCACTTGAATATATATAAACCTAATTTGGACTATAACCTTTCAAATGAAACCGGTTTGGGCCAAATCGGTTGGATAGTTTTAGAGTCTAAAGAGGACAAACATAAAAACTTTGTTAATTAAATTTATTTTCATCGGGATAAACATTAATTGCATTTATAGTAATTAAATGTGCTAAAGTCCCAAAACTTATTTAACAAATTGTGAAAAGCAATCTGATGTAGGCGTGTCCCTATCCGGATTTCATTCCTGCCTAAGGAAATCTTCAGGGGACTTTGTTATTAGAATTTCTAGAGATATTTGTTATGTTAAATCACAAACTCAATGAGAATTTCTTGTCCTCGTCTAGGAGCGAGATTCAAAATTTAAAATATCAAAGAAAAAACAAAAACAACAACAAAAAATTGTCACAATTGGCTTTGTCATCTTCCAAATACTACTCTGTTTTTTTGACAGACCTAGCAATGTAGTGACGTTTATTCAAGTAAATCAACAATAGAAAATCATATGTTTTCTATTAGTGTCAGTTACATTTAAATTTGCACAAGCACCTGCATATTTGTTAATTAAATTTATTTTCATCGGGATAAACATTAATTGCATTTATAGTAATTAAATGTGCTAAAGTCCCAAAACTTATTTAACAAATTGTGAAAAGCAATCTGATGTAGGCGTGTCCCTATCCGGATTTCATTCCTGCCTAAGGAAATCTTCAGGGGACTTTGTTATTAGAATTTCTAGAGATATTTGTTATGTTAAATCACAAACTCAATGAGAATTTCTTGTCCTCGTCTAGGAGCGAGATTCAAAATTTAAAATATCAAAGAAAAAACAAAAACAACAACAAAAAATTGTCACAATTGGCTTTGTCATCTTCCAAATACTACTCTGTTTTTTTGACAGACCTAGCAATGTAGTGACGTTTATTCAAGTAAATCAACAATAGAAAATCATATGTTTTCTATTAGTGTCAGTTACATTTAAATTTGCACAAGCACCTGCATATTTGTTAATTAAATTTATTTTCATCGGGATAAACATTAATTGCATTTATAGTAATTAAATGTGCTAAAGTCCCAAAACTTATTTAACAAATTGTGAAAAGCAATCTGATATAGGCGTGTCCCTATCCGGATTTCATTCCTGCCTAAGGAAATCTTCAGGGGACTTTGTTATTAGAATTTCTAGAGATATTTGTTATGTTAAATCACAAACTCAATGAGAATTTCTTGTCCTCGTCTAGGAGCGAGATTCAAAATTTAAAATATCAAAGAAAAAACAAAAACAACAACAAAAAATTGTCACAATTGGCTTTGTCATCTTCCAAATACTACTCTGTTTTTTGACAGACCTAGCAATGTAGTGACGTTTATTCAAGTAAATCAACAATAGAAAATCATATGTTTTCTATTAGTGTCAGTTACATTTAAATTTGCACAAGCACCTGCATATTTGTTAATTAAATTTATTTTCATCGGGATAAACATTAATTGCATTTATAGTAATTAAATGTGCTAAAGTCCCAAAACTTATTTAACAAATTGTGAAAAGCAATCTGATGTAGGCGTGTCCCTATCCGGATTTCATTCCTGCCTAAGGAAATCTTCAGGGGACTTTGTTATTAGAATTTCTAGAGATATTTGTTATGTTAAATCACAAACTCAATGAGAATTTCTTGTCCTCGTCTAGGAGCGAGATTCAAAATTTAAAATATCAAAGAAAAAACAAAAACAACAACAAAAAATTGTCACAATTGGCTTTGTCATCTTCCAAATTTATATATATAGATGAAAAACAGGTACAAAAATCGTCCATGCTTGATTTTTTTATATGTCTTACAAGAGTTGTGCTTTTTAGTATCATTTTCCTCGTCTCTACTACATCTTGACATTCCGCGACATCTACTTAATTGTGCGTATATCTTTCAATCTGGTTGTCGTCCATACTTTTATCATACTTATCAGCACAGTTTTTTTTAGCAAAATAAATTAGTAAAACAGTAGTAAAATATTGGTAAAATTAGTTCAAAACACTTAAGTGCTGAATAAGTAAAACGAAAATTTTAGCTGAAAACATAATTTCAGCAAAGAATTTGCTGAAAAATAGTATACCTGATTTACAAGACGTTTAACTAAATTTTCTACTAACTTATTTTTTGAGTGTAGGTACGGCCTTATGCTCCTTATAGGAGCAACAGAAACAAATATATATTAGTTCAAAACAGTTAAGTGCTAAATAAGTATAATTAAAATTTTAGCTGAAAACACAATTTCAACAACAAATTTTCTAAAAAATAGTATACTTGATTTACAAGAAGTTTTACTAACTTTTCTACTACGTTATTTCTTTGAGTGTAGCATAGTGGTTCCAAACAGAAAAAATAAATGGCAATAATTATGGGCCTTCTACTATTTCAATCGGAAAAATGTGTTCAAAATATGGGAAAATGTGTTCAATAGGGTTGATCAACCTTTAGGAATATGATTTCTATAGTCACAGTGTTTAAACACATGGTGTGATACAGGGTTCAAAGATGACCATCTAGGGTATATACAAACTGTATGGGCGTATAACTTTTATAAATGTGAACCGATTTGGTCCGGAAACAACCCCTAAAATTGTTTTCTCGAAAGTTTTTAAAAAGTTAGAGATTTTTATTCATGTATCTTGGTTTTGGTCCATGGTTTTTCTGTCAAAAATCCGACAATATTTTTTGTAAGCACACTACACTTAAAGAAAAAGCTGCATACGATGAAAACTTTTTTGTTTTCGTCCAATGTTACTGTTTCATAAATATTTATGAAACAGTTTCATAAAACTATTGTTTTTGTGATGTGTTTTGGAATTGTACCCGTACCTGGTTAAATTTTGTTACCGATGTGTACACTTTTTTTAAAAATAAAAAAAAATAACTTTTGAAAATATGACTTTTTCACAAAATTTGGTCCACAATCTAAGTTTTTGAGCAGGTAGCGGGAAATTTAGAGGCAAATCCTTTGGAGCATATCTGTTTATGGTTGAAAATTCTAAAAACGTATCTTAAGTGCCGTGACTTTTTTATCATACACAAAAACATAAAATTTTGCTTCAAAATTCATAATTTTCATATCCATAAATGTATATAATTTCGCTATTAAGCATTCTTAAAGTGTATTCTGTTAACATGTGTTAAAAAAATTAAAAAATTACTAAAAATTTAAGATAAATGTGATTGAAAAACTCACTTATTTGACCAACATAACATAATAATTTAATTTTCAGGATGCAATTGAAAGTTTTGAGTTTGAAAAATGTTTACTGCTAAACGACTTGAGATGATTAAAAAAATAATAAATCTGGGATTGAGAAATGTCATAACAATTTCGATGATAAAAAATTTATTGACAAAAAAAGCAAAAAGAGCGTTTTTCTTTATCTCATAAATTAAATTACAAAATGTCTAAAATCAGACAAATTGTTAAACATTTGTTAAAGTTATACGTCGATACAGCTTTTATGTATCCGAGATTGTCAACTTTGACACCCTGTAGCCCACTTTGTGTTAAAACAGGGTGATTATAGAAATTATTTTCGTAAAGGTTAAGTCCTCCGCTTCAACTATTGCGAACACTTTTTCCAGATTTTACCAGTAGATTAGAAGATTCATAATTATAAATTTTTTTTTGTGTTTGGAACCACTGTGCGTAGATGATTTTTTAGTTTTTTCTTTCGTGCTGTTTGGAGTTCTGGCTGTACCCGCCCTGCAGGAAGCTTGGGGTCAAGTGTCTCCAAGTCTCCACTTTTGTCTACTATTTTGTTGACATTGTCAACTAACCGTCTACACTTTTTACTTTATTAACTCACTAGTAAATTTTTGGTTCCAATGTCTACATATGGTAACATTAGAACTAATTAGTCACTAGTGAATCTATGGTTCTTATGTCTAAATGTGGCCCCATAAGAACTAACGAGTCCCTAGTGAATCTTTGGTCCAATGTCTGCATATGGTCCCATAAGAACTACCTAGTCACTAGTGAATCTATGTTTCTAATGGCTACATATGATGCCATAAGAACTACCTAGTCACTAGTGAATCTTTGGTTCCAATGTCTACATATGGTCCCATAAGAACTACCTATTCACTACCTGGTCAATAGTTCTAATGTCACTAGTGATTTTCAATGACACGTACATGTTAAATGTCTATAGCAAATTACATTGCCTGGGGAATATTTGGTTGGTAGTACTGGTGACACAGTCAATAGTGAATCAATACTGTTTCACTATTGACATTTCCTACAGGGCGGTTACGAAGTGCCATTTTCACCAATATCTCTCCCTTCTGGATTACTTTGCTCCTTAGTTATTGTAAAGATGCAGTGATATGTTACTCATTTGGAATCACTTCACGATTCAATGTGCGTAATATTAAATTTGTGGTTAGTTGATCAGTAATTGTAAAATTTGTACAAAATTTCAAATATACGAACAATTAATTTATGACAGCCACACAAACGGAAAAGCATACTTAATGGACCGACATTTAGATGGACAAGCAGTTACAAAACTATATTTGCCCTAAAAGGTGTGTTAGTAAATTAAAAAACAATTTACATTGAATTGTTTTAGTTAAGGGTTAAAAGCATTGCACTAGTATTCTTCATTAACCCATAACACACTGTGGTTACCTTATGGTAACATAAAACATGCATGTACGTTTTGGGGTGCCTGTGCTTAATGTAATGAAAATACCGATATAAACGAGCACGGGTTTTATAAAGTAGACTTGTAAATTTCCAATTAAATAATGTTTAGGACATTGAATATAAAAGCTACATAACCTCAAACTTAGTCAATTTTTCAAAATGCAAAAAAGAGTGAATTTAAAAGAAAACGTATTAAAAATGGATATACATATTTATTAAAAATATTGAAACAATTCATTTGAATTGACTTGGTTTTTTGAAATAAATTTGTTGCTGTAATTTTTTAACGACAGATTTTGGTGTTACCATATGGTAACTATGAGCGGACTACGGACTGGTTTAGGACTCATAAATATTTTAGCGTTTTTATCAACTTGCTGCAAATGTTATTTTTATTTTTGTCAACTGTTAGAAAAAGGAAGATTTTTCATAAATGAAAAAAAAAAAAAAAATAAATAACGGTTTCAATTTAGTGTATGTTTCTAGCAAAGTTTCTACGAAAATTCAAAAATTTCAATTTGACACCCGATTTTCAAAATTTTTCTCCAAAATGTTTTTTTTGTTTTGGCACATTTGCGTACGTTTTGGTCATTTCTAAACAATTGTCACTTTTGTTTTCAAAACTTGTTCATTAGCAAAAGTTTTTGGTTGTTTGGAGTTTGCGTCTCTTATAAAAACCATATATTTTATTCCACGTATTTCACGTATTTCATGATATTGTTTTAATAACGTAACGAACTAGGTCCAAACTAGTCAAGAGTATTTGAAAGAAGAACTATTAACTACTTACAAGTCCAATACCGTATTCTGAAGGTTAAAATATAGAAAAAGTGCTGAAAATCCGCCTTGAGCCAAAAAATTCGTATGGCCATTAAATTATTACTGTAGCCGACTTGACAAAACGAATGATGCAGAAGGGGCTACTTTCACGTGAAATTCTCAGAATTGAGTCCTAAAATCATGTGTTGAAAAATGTTGTACTACACGTTTTAAAATGTGTGATAATATAATCTATGCATCGATTTAAAGTTGAAGTTTCTCATTTTACACGATTTCGTTAACAAAATTACTAAAACGAAAAGAAGATCCAAGACTTTAATACGTACATTTAGTGACCATCAGAGGTTACTTAATTTATGAAAAAACTAGGGGACTTGCTCTCTTAGTTTAAAAAAAATTTGCTTAAACAACAACAATTTTATGTATTTTTATGCCTTCAAAATAAGGAGTCTGTGACAAATCTTAATTAATGAAATTCAGATAAAAAATATGTTTAACGCATGTTTTCTAATCAATACCAACCAAGTTCCAGTTAATTGAAGTGAGTTTTCTTAAAAAATAACGATTTTAAATGATGCATGTCAAAAATATATATTTTTTATATTTCCCATAGTAAATACATACAAAATTAATTTTAAAAAAATGTCAAAAATTTTAAACTTCAGATTGAATTTTCGGAAAATTTTTATAAGAAAGCGATTGTTCTTTCGCTGAAATTAATCAAGTGGAATATAAATTAACATCATGTGCTCAAATTTTGTAAATTCGATGAAAGAATTTTATAATATTCCCAGAAAAGAAAAATAAGTCATGTGTTCACTTTAATTACAAGGATATCCTACATCCTTAACTCAATCCCAATTAATTGACATGGTTTTTAATTCTCCAAGTTCTTACTTTAAAACCATGCGAAAAGTTATTCGTAGTTTATTCAGGTATTTGAATAAATAAGAAATTTTTAAGAAAAAACTCGATTTTGGGTAAATTTTCGCAAATATTTCGAAAAGTGGAGCTAATATTAAAATTTGGTGTTCACATTCGTGATCTACGTCCTAAAGTCTATCACAATTCTTCATTGAGTGAATGAAACATTTGAAAATTAAAGTGATTTTTTTTTAAAAAAGTTTTATGAAAACTTGCATTAGTTTAATGAAAATCAAGTCCCAATGCAACTTCATTGCTTCTATGTGGGTCCAGCAATTAATATAAAGGGAAATTTCATACGTCTCAGTGTGCAAAAAACAACATCATGGCGTTTGAAATTGACCTGTATGTTAATTGCAGGAGCCGCGCATGATGTAAGTGGATATCAACTAAAAGGTGTTTAAAAGACCTATCTAACGATTTTTAAATTTGGAAAATTCTAAATTTTTACATTTAAGCCCCGAATAATTTTGTAGCCTGTAAACACATAACCCAAAAAAAATACCATGGATGGTAACCGATTGGATGCGGGTATCGGTAAGGGTAACGCTATTTTCTTTTATTTCGGTAACGGTATTTTAGGGGTAACGATATTTTAGTTATTTAAGTAACTGGTTTTTAACGTTAACGGTATTTTACTAATTTCGGTAACGGTATTTTAGCGGTAACGGTTTTTTAGTTATTTCGGTAACGTTATTTTAGATATAATGGTTTTTTAATTTTAAGACTAACGTTTTTCAAGTTATACAGGTAATGTCATGAAATATATCGATTTACAGCGATTTTTATTCAGATCTTGTCAGATTATTTTGGCAACGGTATTTTAAGGATAACGTTGTTGCAATTATTTCGGTAACGATGTTTTAGCGATAACGGTATTTTAGCAATTTTGGTAACGGTATTTTAGGGATATTGGTATTTCGGTTATATTGGTAACGCTATTTTACGTATAACGGTATTTCAATTACATCGGTAACGGTATTTTAGGGATACCGATAGTCATCTGAAAGAAGTTTCAATCGATAACGATATGTTAGCGGTATTTTAAGGATAACGTTGTCGCAATTATTTCGGTAACAATGTTTTAGCGATAACGGTATTTTAGTTATTTTGGTAACGGCATTTTAGGGATATTGGTATTTCAGTTATATTGGTAACGCTATTTTACGTATAACGGTATTTCAATTACATCGGTAACGGTATTTTAGGGATACCGATAGTCAGCTGAAAGAAGTTTGAATCGATAACGATATGTTAGCGGTATTGCCTGCCATCCATGAAAAATACAAATTTTTATGTTTGGAGACTTCATTTTTTGGATAAAATCTTTCTCGGTGTTCCCGTATCAGTTCAAAAATCAGAGAAATGTCTAAAAAATCTTTTGTTCCATAAATATTCATATTCCGCTATAAGTGTTGAAAAAATACAAAAAAAAGAGTTTTAGTAAAACGCTCTTTGGCAATTTATCTGGACTTTGAAATGTTATTGTTCTTAGTAACATCATTGGTTAAATTTATTGTCTCCTATAAAAAATTTGAATTCAACTACACATGGAATACTATGTACGTAAAGACCACTGCAAATGTAGTTAAAAACAAATGAAATTTCACTTAAAGAAAGTACGACTTACATTTCATTAAATTCAACTAACATTGTCATTTGTTTTTTAATGTTCAAAAAATGACTAAGAATTGTAGTAAAAATGAACCACATGTTAGTAAAAAAATAAACAAACATTTATTTTACTACTGCAAAAAATGAATGTAAAATCATAAAACAGTCATTTGATGTGGTTTGTTTTTTTAAATAAACTACAAGGTTAGTAAAAAATCTAATTTGTTCTACAAATGACTGACATTTCCATTAAAAATAAAGAAACTGTATTACAACCCAAATAACTACAAATTTTTAAAGCAGAAGTTCCCTGAGTGTACTCATTAAATTTTAACGGGATTTCATCAATTGGGTCTTCAAATTTGAATGTTTATATTACAAACCACTTATTTAAATATTTAATAAGTTCGAGCTCTTTATGATTAAAAACGATTCAAATTTGTAAATTTATTTAATAATATCGATGTTTCGGTACTCAGAGAGAATTTTAGTGAATGAAAAATAATAAAAGTTTTCAGTGAACTAATGAAACTTTTTTTCATAAGTTGAACGAAAACATTCTTAAAATTAATGAAAAGCTTCATGCTTAAAATTTATTTATTTATGAAAACTTGCATTATTTTAATAAAAAGTTTAAATTTCAACCAAAGAATTCTTTCAGGGTAATAACAATACCGTTACTAATACCAAAAACAAACAATAAACCTTTACTAAATTCGATTCAGTTGCAGAAAAATGTGCGAAAATGAAAAATATTAAATAAATATTAACTTGATAATAGTATAATACGCTTTCTTGCAAAAAAAAAATAAATTTTCTTATATGTACTAAACCCAGTCGTCCCTGAGCCCGCCCATAGTAACCATATGGTAACAGGGCATTTTGAATGTCCTAAAGGCAGGATCCAAAAAGCGATTGAAGTTTTTTTTTATACTTAGCTCAGTACTAAAGCATATGAAAAATATCTTTTGAATATTCAACGAAAAAAATGTCTAGCGTATTTCGGGTTAATAAACGCATAATTACCTAAAGGTATAAAGTTATGAATTATAGATGATGTATCGTATCGTAAGTACTACCACAGCACACTTTTAAATTATACTTATTGTTACAATTGCCCCCTTTTTTATTGCAATAAAAGTTAATGGAACATTGATCGGAAGTAAATATTTATGAAACTATATTATGCAGCAGGCAGGCAGGTAGTCACAATAATATTTATGCATTTACACATGTAAGGGGATTTCACACAATAAAAAAGCTTCCAAAGTGTATTAAAATACATTAGGAACTTTGTAATTATAAATAATTTCTATTCAATGAACATCACTGACAACAAACAAACACTTGTTTAATGTTAAACATAATTATGGTTGTAGTTAAACAAACATATAATGGAATGTTCGATGAAGTTGGTCATTCGTATTAGTTTTAACATATCGAAAATCGGTCCATCCATTTTAAGAAAAAGACATTTAAAGTAAATATCGCGCACGGAGTTCGTTTAACAAGTTGGAACTTTTTTATTTCTGAGAATTTTTCACCAAAATTTTTACAGTAAATAGAAAAAGTTCAAAGTAACGAAATGTGAAAAAATCAATAAATAAAAAATCTAAAAAAATATTAATACAAATTAAGTAAAAAATATATTTTTAAAAAAATATTGCAAAATTAAGGCTGTCAGCTCTCGTGGAATGCTCTCTTTTCACCACTCACGCGACCAGTTCTCTTAATATAATTGTCACCACTTAACTCATTAAGAACGCGCTATATACCCACTGGACATTTTTAACAAAAATTTGCTCCTACTAGGGTGTGCCCAAAATTATCCGACCTAACAATAAAGAAAACACAAACAATTTGGGAAAAATTTGCTTCATTTCTCAACATAGTCTTCTTTTAGGTCGATACACTTTTCCCAGCGATATTCAACAGCTTCGGCGCCCTGTTTATAGTAAGAACTATCGAGCTGCTTAAATTAGCAATCAACTGCAGATTACACCTTTTCATTTTTGGCAAATCTTTTACCACCGAGTCATGTTTCCATGTTTGGAAATAGAAAATAATGCCAAGGAGCTAAATCTGGCGAATAAGGTGCATGATGAAGCAATTCTAATTTAAATTCATTGAATTTGGCCATCGCAATATTGTACATATATGTGAACTGGTACATTGTCTTGATGAAACAACACTTTCTTTTTCGCCAAATGTGGCCTTTTTCCTTAAAACCACTTAATTATCGCTGCAATAAGTTAGCATAATACTCGCCTTTAAATTTTTTTTAATTTTTGAAGATAAGCAATAAAAATTATCCCCACCGCATCCCAAAAAAAGACGTAGTGACCTTGCCTGCAAATGGAACAGTCTTCGCCTTCTTTGGTCACGATTTTCCCATTCCAGTCCACTATTTTGACTGGTGGTCTTAGGTGTAAAGTGGTGGACCCATATCTCATTATTGCGGTGAAACATCGCCAAACACTCTATTGAATCATCTTTACGACGCTGTTTTTGTTCTATTGTGAGCAAACGCGGCACCCATCTTGCACACAGCTTTCTCATCTCCGAATTTTTGGTCAATATGTGATGTATAGCACTTTTTGAAATGCCTATCATTTCAGTCAGCTCACACACCTTCAATTGGCGATCATCCAATACCATGTTATGGATTTTCTTAACCATTTCTGGTGTGGACACATTAGCAGGACATATAAAGAGAGACTGAGATAGAATAGAAACACACTGCTACAAGGCACGAAGAATGTTGATAAAAGTCGTAGCTGACCAGAAAGTGCTCCATTCCATTCAGGCTGGTGTCTAATAACTTCATCCGTGTTTTCTCTACTATCACAAATAAATTATAAGTTTTCTATTAATTTAGAAAAAAATATTTTCATTATCTTCATCCGAACGAAAATAACATCTCACATTTTGTAAAAACTTAATAAATTTGGGGATACTTTCGACTTTGAATACCATGGTATTATCGGTCAGTTTTTCAAAAACTACAATCAATAAATTGGTTTTTAACAGAAAAATAATTTTTTGTATTTACCTACTCGTAGAATATTATATATTTATGCAAATGAAGTTAAAAACAAATGAAATTTCTCTTGAAAAAAGGACGACTTACATTACATTTCATTAAAATCAACCAATATTGTCATTTGTTTTTTACTGTTGATAAGATCAGATTTGGGCGACGTCAACTACATTTCAGAATCATTCACTTGTGAAATTTTTTTATACCATTAATAATGTCAGACCTACGATTACACTTGTCAGCTTAACCGCTTTCTTTGAAAATTTGTAAAATTTGTAATACCAAACATGGGAATTAGTAACAACATCTGGATATTTAATTAAAGGCAATTATATGTAATTAGACATAAAAAAGTAATTGTCCTGTAATTAAATACACAAATATTAGTATTATATCCCATGTCTGGTATTGACAAAATTGAAAATTTTCCAAGCAATAGTTTAAAACCACAAGTGTGAGCGTAGGTCTGAACTTATTAATAATATCATATAGAACAATTTCACAAGTGAATCCTTATGAAATGTAATTTACGTCGCCCAAGTCTGGAAAAAATTAACCACAAATGTTGTGAAATTAACCACAAATGTAGTAAAAAACTGAAAATCGTTTATTGGTTTTACTTTTTTTAAATAATAGCAAAAAAAAAACAAATGAAATGAATGTAAATTCATATTGCAGTAATTTGTTTTTTTAATGATGTAGTTTGTTTTTGTTTTTTTAATGAACTGCAGATATAGTCAAAACTGAATTTCCTTATACAAATGATTGCTTTTTTATTTAAAAATAAAGATACTGTATTACTATAGATGTTCACTAAGTGTAGGATTTTTAACCACGGAATTACAAAGAATTTTGACGATTTTAAACTTCCAGGTTCCCAATAACAGTAGTTTACACCGAAAATGTACATTTGATGAGAGGTGATTTTCCTTTTGTATTTACTCCAGCTGAATTCGAAAATCAAGGTTAAATTTTTTTTTATGGAACAGTTTTTGAGATATTGTAATTTTTTCGACCTTTTTCACTTGACAAATCATATCTCGAACTAGATATGTCCGATGGGGTCGTTCCCAAATGCAAGGTATTGAGATGACGAACAAATATGTATAATCGGATCTTTGATTGGTCTGGTTTCTCTTCATGTACGTAAAGATGATACTTTTACGTAAGAACTAACACCAACCAGAAGAAAATCGACCGAAAAATTACAAAGTTATAAGCAATTGAGTGAATAAATCCAAATCTCATATTTTCCGAATATTTTATTTTTTTCGACAATTTATTGGGTTTAAACGCTTGCAATACATTTTTGACATTTTTGTGTGGTAGAAATAGTTGTGGCTCTTGCTTTGTCTTTCTGAAAACTTATCTCGAAATTAATTTATATATCCTTTTGAAGTTTGGTATGTTTTGATAGTTGTTCCAGTATGGGTGAAAATAAAAAATTTAATGGATTATTTAATGAGCACAAAATATCCATATATGATTTTATTCAAACCCATATATGATCGTAAATGTTCATATACACTCCCATTTTATCCGGGATGGTTTATTTCATTTCAATCCATAAACAAATTGAAAAAAGACCAACTTCAAAACTGCCTAAATATAAATCTGAGCTAAGTTTTTAAAAACCCTTTGATAGTTTTGATCTGCTGATAGTTTCTTTTCATATCCCGTTGGTTTTATTCGGAATACAATCGATGTCCCAAATTTGTTGTACAGTGTAATGTTTTCAATTAAAACTTCCTCTTTTCTCGCTAATACACAGTAAAGATTAAAGTCCACAATTGTTCAATTAAATATTTTTTTAAAATAAAATGTGATTTCATTTAAGTTCAGTTTAATATATAGAATTAATTTTTTAATAAAATATTTAAAGAAAGCTAATTTTTATCAAAATAGCTTAATCTATGAAACCTGAAGCGTGCGAATAAATTAATTACGGCTAAAACAAAGGAGTTGCAAAAATGGAGTCAAATCCAGAAAGGAAGCGTTCAATAATTGAGGGATTGGCAAAAACGTTTATACTGATCTGCTTCGCCAATGGTGTTCCAAAATACTTTGTAGTGAAAGGCTTCTTTACAAGCAACGTCTTCGTATCAATGTTATTTGTGCTTCACGGTGTAGTAAGAGCTTTTGGTGATTTGGTGAAAGAATAATCTTAGTCCTTTTATCGCTACTCTTATAATGAATGACCAAATTATTCACTGAACAGGTAGATAAGGAGCTAATCTCTTGCATGAAATGTTTGCATTGAATTCGTTCTTGCCTGGAAGCGACCAATCACTTCCTGATCTCGACAGAGAATCGTGTGCTATTGTTCCGAGCTGGAGCAGTTAAGAGTGTTCTTGCAGACCTTAACGTAAGTTAGTCAACGGGCCGGATGTTATATAAGCACTGGTGTTAAAACAGTGCTCTTCGACGCTAGCTCCTCCATTGACTAATCTTTTAAGCACTTTGTACCGGGCTGGAGACTTCTCCATATTCTGGAAGGTTGCCTATATCCTGTCAATCTCTAAAACTTGTCGGTAGATGGTGAGCATGTTTTTTTTTTTTTTTTTTTGAAATTTATTAATTTGCATCTTGTAAATTATTTGCATCTTGTAAATTATCTACAGTCCAATTCACTTCTTAGCGATGGACAGAATTTCTTCTGTATAGGTATTTCTATTTGTGACCTGTTGCCATTGCGTTTAAGTCAGTCCATTCACAGTTTTGGTGAGAGAAAAGTAGTTACTTTACATATTTCCAAGGCGTTCTTATGGATGGGTTCTCATCCAACGAGTTTCAGCTGAATTCAAGTGTACCGCAAGTTTTGTACTTTCTGCTTCCCTATTTTCAATCTTTCTTAATGACCTACTTGGTCAAATTTTCAACCATATCTACTGTTTTACAGATGACAGCAACATTTGCCATTCAATTTTCTTTGATCGTAGGCAGATTACGAATGACAAGACCTTTTTACTATCCCTGATTGGGATCGTGCGAATATGGTTGACTTTAATGCAAGACCCAATGTTGTATGCTATCCCATGGAGCCGTTTGGTCAGTACTGTGATCTGTACATTTAGATGGTACCAATATTAAGGAATCGCAAACTCTTGATGTTCTGAATTTAAGCAATTAAGTGTCTTGCTTTTTACAACGGTGAATGGAGATTATATTATAGGAGGGATAATCCGTTTCAAGCACAACATCCAATATAATATGTCGTTACCTCGGGGTAATATGCTTACGATGCACAGAAGAACAACACCGTTCTCTGAATGAATAAAAACTAAAGCTTTTACCAAACTCACCATGAAAAGCTTTTACTATTATGGACGTACTTAAGTATCATTAATGATACGGTGTCTTTATTTTGTGCATCGTACGCCTTTATCCCCTGGGTAACAACATGTTTCGCCAGAATGTTGGTTGTGTGACACTGTTTTAACGAATTTACGGCTTTCAACTTTTTCTAAGCTTTGTTGGAAAATTTAAGATGTGCAGATGAAAAGTGTCAAGTCAAAGATCAATTTTAATTTCCGGCAAAAACTTTTCAAAAAACATTTTGTACACAAATCTACTCACAACTTGTCTACACCGACAAGTATAATTTGAAGTCAGTGGTTTAAAGTTTTATCATATTTTGTTTCCCTGTATTATTTTTAACTTTAAAATCAATTTATTATTTTTAACATACAGACTAACTTTTACTAAATGAATAAAATTGATTAATTTTCCTTACATTGAAATTTTTTTTTTTGCTAAGATAAACTATTTTATAAAAAGGAAAATTTTAAAAGAAAACAGAATAGAAAATGACAAATAATAGGCAATTTAATGTCAAGAGTTCCTAATTGAGTGCATTTAATTGAAAATAAAACTGTCTGAACAAGAAAAAACAACAACTACTTTGAAAAATAAGGAACTGTTTAAGGAAACCCTTAAGGCATTATTTTCTTTGTTTATAGTTTTATTTAAGAAAAGGGGGATTTTTAAAGCACGAACATATAAGAGGGTATACGGTTTCATGTTACGGTGACATTTGAGTTTAAAATTCTCGTATATACTACATAGTGCTTTAACTCAACAGGTGTTGGCGTATTATAACAAAAAATATAAGAAGAAGGAAGAAGAACAAGTGTTTAAAAGCCAAAAATAATTATTAACCCTTGTAAAACCAACAAGAAATATACGAAATCTTTTTAAATAAATTTAGACAGACTCTAGCCAAAGATTGTACTCGTAAACTCATTTCGCTTTAGAAACTGGTGTACTTTGTGGTCTTTCATAGCTAAGTTTTGTTTAAATTTATTTCAGATATATAACTGGGTCCAGTTCTATACACAATTTTCACATCAGATATGCCTATTATGGATGGTCTTACTATTGCAACTTACGCAGACGACACAGCTTTACTTGTTGCTCATGAGTCACGAATTAAAGCTTCTGAATTGGTTCAAAATGAATTATATCAAATTCAAAATTGGTTACAAAAATGGAACATCAAGGTAAATACAGAGAAGTTAGTACATGTTACTTTTTCGTTAAGAAGGCATGATTGCCCGCAACTTTACTTGAACGACACATCTATTTCAAAAAGTAACTGTGTTAAGTACTTAGGGCTCTATTTAGATAGAAGGCTAACATGGAAGGAACACATACTTAAAAAACGTAATCATTTAAACATCAAAACCAGAAAAATGTATTGGCTACTTGGACCAAAATCGGAACTAAGCTTACAAAACAAGGTTATCTTGTATAAGACTATTCTTAAACCTGTGTGGACATATGGTGTTCAGCTTTGGGGCACTACCAGCAACTCGAATATTGAAATCTTACAAAGATACCAATCAAAAACATTAAGAATAATAACAAATGCGCCTTGGTTTGTAACAAACGATAACATTCACAACGATCTTAGAATTTCGAAAATCAAAGAAGAGATCATCAAATTCAGTGAACGATACCTCAAGAGGCTAAGCAATCATTCAAATATATTGGCTATAAATTTATTGGATGATAGCGATGAAATACGTAGACTGAAAAGGTTTCATGTACTTGACCTGCCCTTTAGAAAATAGAAAAATGTAAATATGTATAAACCTGTATATGTCAGCAATACTACTTTGTACTTCTTTTTTTATATTGAGCTCATTGGATCTCAATATCTTAAGTTAGTTTTAAATAATCATAAGATTTGCTTATTATTTTTATATATAAAATAGATTGCAAATAAAATGAATTGAAAAAAAAAAAAGATATAAAACTGGTTTTAAAATATAACTGGTTTTTCTTAAACCAGTTGTGGAACCAAATAATCGGGGATGAAAAATTCTAGCTCGCTCGGGCTCGTGCTCTATTTAAAAATCAATTTAAAAAACAATTTGGAAATTTCATAAAATTAAACAACAACTTTATTTCCGAATCTATTTAAAAAACGCAAAAAAAATATCTCTGAAATTAATAAAACAAATTTATGAATAGCATTTCTAGTTAAATTAGGAAATTAACAACACCATTTGGAGAATTTTAAATTTGATTGCGAAAATGTGATGCAAAACTATTTCTAGTACTCTAACTCACCATCACGATTTAACACTTTTTTAAAACTTAAGTTAATAATCATAGTGAAACCATTTTTGCAAATGATTTTTTAAATGGTGCAGAAAAATTTGCTCTGAAATTGGCAAAATATAATTAGGCAGAAGTACTTTTAAAATTTCTAAAATCAGATTGTAAATGGTGTAGCTGAGTTCTATATATCACACAGTTTTATTGAATTATATAATAAATGCAGTTAGAAATGGTGTAATTGCAAACTTTCGAATTTCAATGAGTATTAAAATAAAACTAAAAATAGTGTTCCTTTGAATTTTTGAAATAAACTTCTTAATTGTGCAGTCAAGTTTCATCACCAGGATCCCTTTCTTATTGTAATACTTGGAAATACTATTTTAAATTCTCCAAAATTTAATACTAACTGGCGTTATGAATATTCATCTCGTACTACACTACTTTGAAATTGACGGATTTTAAGTGGCAATAATGTATTTCTATTATAAACTCGTTAATGGTGTATCTGAGTTGTATTTCATGAAGTTTCCCTACTTAACTTTATAAATACGATTGGAAATGGTGTGTCAAAAAATTTATTAAATTAAATATAGTGTTGCTGTATTTTTTAAGATATTTTTAAATCTTATTGGAAATGGTATACCATTCTTTATTTACTTTATTTTAGCCGCACCTTTAAAATGTTTTCCAATATACTTGTAAATGGTGTTGTCAAATTTGACCATATGGTTTCTTACTTAATGTTACGAATAGAAGTGAAAACGGTGTAATTAACTATTTTCGAAATACGATCAGAAATTCAGAAAATTGTATTAGTTTTGAGATTCAACTACAAATGGATGATCCAATTTTAGAATTATTTTTATATTATTAAGTTTTCTTTACTAAAGGGTTTCAACAAAAACTGGTATAGATAAACAGTTTTTTAAATACTACTTATAATTCACGTAATTAAAATGAAAATAGTGTTTGTAAGATTTTTGTCTATTTTTTAAATATAACTAGAAATGGTGTACATGGGCTTATTTAGTTAATTTTAAAAGTGCCTTTGAAATTTTCTGAGAAAAATCTGTAAATGTGTAGCTAAGTTTCATCATAAGGTTACCTTGTTATGTTATGGTATACAAATGTAAACGGTGTTCTTAAAAATTTCAAAATAACTTTTGAAATTTTCGGAATTTAATTGAAAATGTTGTAGTGAAGTTTTATTCATAACATTTTTGAAATCTAAATGGAAATGGTGTACATAAGTTAATTTACTTAATTTTATAAACACAATAGCCGGATTCATGTAATGTCGTAATGAAATATATTTAAAGTACGGCAAATAATTGTTAAGGTGCATACCTGTAAATACACATTATGTACTTATACACCATATACGAAGGTATTATGAATCCCCCAATGAAATAAACTTGAAAATGGTGTTGGTGAGTTTTATATTAGCCGGATTCATGTAATTGAGTATATAGTGTAAATATCGTATTTTTATCACATTAGTGTCATAAATGTTTTACCAACCCTGAAAAGTTTATTTTACAATTACTTTTGTATTTTATTTCTATTGGGGGATTCATAATAAGCTTCGTATTTGGTGTATATGTACAAAGCGTATTACAGGTACGGTAAATAAAAATTCGTTCGTTTCTTCGCAAATGCCACGTTTATTTCTTCCAAAAATTATTGATATATTTATAAAATAGAATATTTGATTATAAAAAATCAAAACGATTATTTTTTTTCTAAGTTTTATAAATGTTTGAAATATTGAAATAAAAATACAAACAAAAACAGTTAAACCTCAAACTGTGATACGTAGCTTAAGTAATAAAAAAAAAAAAAAAATTTTTCAACTGTGATATTTAATTTTATTTATTTTTGCAATTATTTTTTTAAATTAATTCGTGTTTTATGTCGTGATGTCAACGTATTGTAAAGCCGTTTAATAATTTGAAAATTTTAATGTGCAAATTGACTAAAGATTATATATTGAAATAAAAATTCATCCCTGAAGATGCTGGGGAAAAAAAAAAATCCCCAGCGAAACGTCGGATAGTTTGAAAATGAAATAAATAGTCTTTTATTTTATGTTTTGAAGCGACCATGAAAGCCGATTTTAGATTATTCTAAACAAATTTAGTAATTCCTGGTTCACACACGGCAATTATAATTGCCCAATTCTTCTTCAATTCTCCTTTGAACTTGCTTTTGTGTTCACACAGGAAAAGTTTGTTTCAGCAATTTTAGTATATCAACCTGCAGTATTGAAAATTGCGAATGACAAAACAAAACGGAATTAGAGTACGGGCAATTCTGTACCCCCTATCATTCTCTTTCCCTCCCTCTTCTATAAACTCAAGAATTGCGCAATTATAATTGCCGTGTGTGAACCTAGTCTAATCAATAGAAAAGTTCGATATAATTTATTAAAAAAACTTTCCAGGGTTGGCAAAACATTTATGACACTAATGTTATAATAATACGATGTTTACACTATATACGAATTTGCATGAATCCGGCTTATATTTTACTTAAGGGAATGTTCCCTAATGTGAACCAACACCTGACTATATAAGGAAAACGCAAATTCAAATACATCAGCTCATATTCCAGCACTTTGGTCATTTTTCGGATATATATAATTTTCCTGTGGCTACTAATTAAAATAAGATATATAACGATTTTCAAAAACAAAAAAGGTAATTGAAAATTTTGTTAAAAGTCTTTTTAAAATATTTAACTAACGGACAGCAATTTAGTTAAACGGTTTTACTAAAAAAATAATTTTGAACAAATGTTTAACTAGTTTGTGTTGTTACCAAAATTGTGCTGATAAACACATCCATAGCACGGTTAGCAAATAAAAAGGCGTGATATAGGAGTAGATGTCGCAGCTTGTCTAGACGAAGTAGAGAAAAAAGAAAATATACAAATAAACCAGGGACCGTAATTATTCCTTTTATCATAAAAGGCAGACGCAAAAGTTACTTTATGACTTTTATTTTTTCGAGCAAAAAAAAAGATAAATTTCTTTTTGCTTTTATTTTTTTGAGCAAAAATAAAAGTTACTTTTTTATTATATATTTTTATTTTTTTAAGCAACTTTTTTCTCTTCTTGTTTTTAAATTTATGGCAATAAAAATTCGCACGAAGTTTAGTTTTATCGGGATTCGTAACATTTTAATGCCTTTTTTATGATCTTTAAAAAAATAAAAAGTAATTATTTCAATGCATTTTTGAAAAAAAAAAATTAAAGTTATTTTTGCTCGAAAAAATAATTTTTTTTACTTTTATTTAGAGTTTTTTTTTTTAAATTTATTAATTGACCACTTTCAGGAATGTGTTGATGGATCTATTTCAGGAACTTTCTAGGTTCCCATCATCAGAACACGTTTTGAAAGAAGTGACAATCCCATGCAAACATTCATATAACCTAGTTATCCCACTAAATGAGAACTAATATATGAGATCGAAGTTAAAGATTATCACCATTGATCAAAAATAAATTGAAAACTTGTTCGTTATGTGCGAGCTCTATATTTTTTTTGATATATTAGTGGATGAAAGTCACTGCCCTGATGTTTCAATTTAATTATCTAACCGGCGAGCCTGCCTCCAGACGGGATATTTTAAATTGGCCATAAGTTTACAAAATTAGTGTTTTGTGATAAAAATTAAGAAAACCAAATTTACAAAATATTTTGTGAAATTATTTTTGTGTGCGGTTTGGAAACCACAAACCGGAAAGCGTTAAAATTTAAGTTTCGTGAAATATCAAAAATAAATATTTTAAAAATCTTGAAAACATGTTTAAGTTCACTAGCAACTTTGATACTAAACACAGATTAAGATTGAATCTTAAACTTATAAAAACCTCTAATTTTGGTCAAAGGTTATACAGAATTCCAATATGATACCTATAAAGGGCATCGTGTTAACTTGAAAACGTACGAACGGATTTTTATGAAATTTCTCATGAAGATTATATTAGACAGTCTTAGCAAAGCTTTTTAGTTTAATCGATTTATGTTGAATAGTCGGTGCGTATTTGCCTAATTTCATGTTTTTCGAAAAACGAAAATCGCCATATCTTCTTAAGTAAAGGGTAATTTTTGGACTGTGGTTATATCTTGGCAACTTATTTATTTTTATGGGCTAGTTTTGGAGATTCGCTCTGAGCCTATTTTGGCAAATATCGCCTAAAATAGGCAACGAAAAAAATTTTGGTAGAAGAACATATTGTTTATTTTTCGGTCCGGACAAGTGGTACAAATTTCATTGCGAAAAAGCTTTGAAAAACATCTACATTTTTACAATTAGCTAAAAATAATGTAAAATTTTAAAATAAGAACTTCTGGAAACCTCGCAATTAATTCCTAGGAGTGCCGAATGGGATAAAGGAGCGAGATTAAACCCTACTGGCCATTCAAAGGTTAACAGAAAATGCAAGGTGTATTTGTTTTACCTTCTTTAGTCAAACTTACTTAACCAACATGCAACACACGACAGACATTTACTGTCTAAATGACGCAGGGGTTAATATGTACTTTAGGGCGGCATTTTTTTTTCAACTTACGATTTTTATCAATTATTGTTGCGACTACTAAGCTCTCGATTTTTGAAAATTTTTCTTCAACTGCTTTAATAAAAATATATCTTGTGACACATAATTTTTAATTAACTTTGGCAGGCTAAGAACGAATATTTACAAAATGTTTTAAATCGGACTAACGGTTTTCGAGATATTGCGACTTGAGTTTTTCTAAAGATGGAGTCTTTTCCCTCCATTCTAAAATTTTTTTAAAAATGATCCTACATTTTTTTATTTTTGCAGTAGGAAAATAGACAAAACAACTTTTCATTTGATTATAATTATGTTAATATTGGTTAAAAGATAACTTGTAAATGTACCTACAAATATCTCGGAAAAACAGAAAATTGTTATGCTTTTCAACTTTATACGCATGATTATTGAAGAATATTTGCTTTAACTTTTGATTTTCATTTATTAAAACTTTGCTTAATGACACCAGGTCCAATAGTTTTGTGGTGCGAAATTTTAGAAAAATCGGATTACTTAATTCTTGGCGACCTGCGCAAAGAGCCTCGCATATATGGACAACAAATTTTTATAAATTTTTAAAAATTTGTTTTGTGATACATCAACTCCAATTTCAGATATAATTATGATAAAATTTTGTGTAGTATTTGAGTGCAAAAACAAAAAATGCTAAGGCAATTTTAAAAAAAAATTCTAGAATAGAGGAAAAAGATGCAATTTTTAGTGAAAATCAAATCGCAATATCTTGAAAGCTGTCACTTTCAAATTTTTTAAAATATTCAACATTTTTAAAATATTCGTGTTCAGCATGCCAAAATTAATAAAAAATTATGTGTCCCAAGACAAGTTTTTATTGAAGCAATTTAAGAAAAATTTCCAAAAATCAAAAACTTTGTTAGCGGGGAGCCACGAGTTAAAGCTATCGGATTTTTCTCAAAATTTGCACCATATAACTTTTAGATCTAATACTACAATAATCTGAACAATAAATTGAAATTTTTAAAAAAATGTATTTCTTCATATAAAAAAATGCTGCTCTAATGCACTTTTTTGTGGTACTTGTATAGTACTTACCGTTTTTTTTTGCAGTGCAATTTTCTTACCACACCTATGAGGGATGAGTGAAAGTGATCATTAGTTGCTTCAGCACTTGATTTAATTTTTTATTTTTAAATTCAATAAGGGTAGAGTTACACCAGGTTTGAACAAAATTAATATTCATTATGTAAAGTTGTTAATTTAAAAACCATTTATCTTCATCTCTTGAGGATATACTGCAATTCATTCATACTCGTATGTTAGAAAATAAGATTTTATCTTCTTTTACGAAATTGTTATAGAAAATTATATTTAAGTAGCAGAGTTACACACACAGAGAATTAAAGTGCCAACCGAATTAAAAAGTGCATTTTAATACACTACGTAGGTAAAGAAAACTGTAAATGTAGTTAAAAACAAATAAAATATCATTTAAAGAAAGGACGACTTACATTTCAGTAAATTCAACTAACATTGTCATTTGATTTTAAATATTACAAAAATAACTAACAATTGTAGTAAAAATTAACCAGATGTTAGTAAAAAATAAACAAACAATTATTTTTGTTATTTTTTAAAATAACAAAAAACTACTGTAAAAAATGAATGCAAAATCAAAAAACAGTCATTTGATGTGGTTTGTTTCTTTAAATGAACTAAAAGGTTAGTAAAAAATGTAATTTGTTCTACAAATGACTGACATTTGCATTAATAATAAAGAAACTATATTACAACCCAAACAACTACATATTTTTCAATCAGAAGTTCCCTGAGTGCAGTATACAACTTATAAATTCAGTTAATTCAAGGGTGTTTACATTAAATTTCTGAATATTTTGGGTGTTGCAATTCAAATTTAGATGAACTAACCGAACTTTGTTGTGAAAACTAATGTTCAGTGGTACCAACCGACTGAAATTCGTAGTAACCGAATTTTAGACGTAGTAACCAAATTTCAGTTGGCAAATAGCTAAATTTTTCTCTGTGTGTAGTTTTAGTTACATGATTTACGGTGGGGCATTTAAAAAAATAATAATGGTAATAAGTATATACCTAACTTATATATTGTGCTCCCCGGTAGGCTAGTTGGTAGCGGGCTGGCTTATCAGTGCGGGGGTCGTGGGTTCGATTCCCACCAAAAGCACTGGTCTGTTTTCGCTGCAATGCGCAGAAAGCCATAGTAGCTAGTGCCCGGTTAGGGAATAGTATATAATTTGTAATTATATGATTATTAATTAATAATATGTAAAAAAAACTTATATATTGCTCATACGATGGGTATAAATTAAATTGAAAATTATAAAGAAGGTGTTAATCTTAATCCTTAATTTTCGAAATTTTTTCAATTATGAATGGCATTGGTCACAAATTTCTCAAATTTATCAAAACTTGCAATTTTATATTTGAAATACATTTTGTTTGAAAAATTCCAATTAGTTTAAAATATTGAAACATACACTCAAATAAAAAAAATTAGTAAAACGTTTTATATCCCAATAAACAATTTCTGTACTAAATTTTAGTAGAACATACATTTTTTTGTAGCAATTGTTGTTAATCGTTATTTACAAATTACAAATTTTTTTTTTATTAATTTTCGTTGATAATTTAAGCAAAATGTTTTACTAACTTTTTAAACATAAGTTGCTAATTTTATCAATAATTTTTTCTAATTTTCTTTTTTCATAGTTGAGGGATAAGTTTTTTTAAAGCTTTTTCGTACGAAGAGTGTAGTGACTATCAAATTTACGTATTTTAATCTATAGTCGATTAAGATAAATACGAGTTTTTTTGAAATTCGCGTTTTACCAAAAAATCAATAGGATGAGAAAACTTTGTTCTTATCAGTTCAATATCGGTATAAAAAAAAAGAGTTTGGAATATTGAAAATGGAATGCACTTTCCAATGCTATCTAAACCAAATTTTGATAAACGTTTTGAGTTAATCAAATCTTCAAGCGGATTCACTTTCAGGTTGATGTAGGATGCAAATTCGGCTTTGGAGAAAAAGTCAACTATGTGGTTTTTTGGCGGCATAATTTTATTCGCGAACTTCAAAATCTTATTTTAAATTTAAATTTTCTGTTGAAAACAAAATTAGAGGCTTTAATATAAATAAGCCTTTAACGAAGTCTCTAGGATGTAGGTGTCTTTTTGCACAGCCTGACAGATATTACAAAACATAAATTTTTTATTTTTTACCCGCGATTTGAGAAAAATTGTAACGTTGTACACTCAAAAAAAAAAGTTTATTGAAAATTTTGTTTAACGTCTATTTAAAATATTTAACTAACTTACAGCAATTTTTCAATTAAACGGTTTTACTAAAAAACTAATTTTGAATTAATTTGTAACTAGTTTTTGTTGCTACCAAAATTGTGCTGATAAACACATCGACAGCACGAAGAACAAATAAAAAGAAGTGATATTGATGTCGCATCTTCTCTAGTCGAAGTAGAAAGAAAACAAGAGCTACAAATAAACACATTAATTGAAGGGGTTATTGTAAAAACTTGATAAGCCACATTTATTTTTTTTAAGAATTTTCACTGTGTTCTAGACATCCATTGATTGATATTTAATAGAAGTCTTGCTTAAATAATTATTGCACGTACCTAGAGTAGAAACGTCCAGCAGAAGTCATATTTTTGTATTATTTTAACAATTAAAAGGCAAAAACAAACTAAAAATAAAATGTGGCTTATCAAGTTTTTGCAATAAGCCCTTCAATTAGAAGACTTATAAAAAAATGCAACCGCAGTTGATTTCATTTATTTAATTTTTTCTTTTTTATACATAACTAAAAAATCAAAGGGACGCTGAAAAAATTTCATTATGTTAACGATGTACAAGTCCAAAAAAAAAATTTGATTTAAATTTCAGCAAAATAATTTAACTAAAGTAAACATTTAATACTAGATTTTTTTTTTCACTCTACTAAGTTCCAACAAAAAAAGTTGTTGATTACATCAAGTCGATTTTCATTTGCATTGAACTAAGTGCTAGCAAAACATTTTGCTGAATTTATTAATTTTTTGCTTAAAATCAGCTCACTGTTTTTCAGCAAAACACACTTGCAGATATTAACAATTTTTCTGCAATGATCCTAACAGCAAAAATTTTGTTAACTCAACTAACTTTTTTGCAAACTTTACGGACTTTTTTTTTTGAGTGTAGAAAATAGTTTAAAAGTTTATTAAAATCGAGTCACATGTTTATAAGAGAATTGTGGTAATGCGGAATTATGAAATAAGATGACAATCAGTTTATCTCAAAAATACTGCTACACCCATACAAAATATTGGTTGGTATACTTTCAAAACCATTATAATTTATTTGATAGGACGTTATTTTATTTTAACTACCAATAATCGATTAATAAAAAAACAATCCATTTATCCAATTATTGGCATTTCCAATCAACTTTTAAAATAAAGTTCGGTTAGTAATTGTGTATGGTGGAAGCAACAATTTATTTTTTGACAATACAATCGAATTTGTACCATCTATCAAATTTTTGAAAAAATTTTCGATAATCAAAAGTGGTTACTGCAAATACGGTATTCACAACCAAATATGCCACTAAATTAGAGGTTCAGTAGTACCAACCCAATTGTGGATTGATTCAACTAATAATTCAGAATATGTTTGTTTGCCCACCAAAGTATTTAAATTCAAATTTAGCTCTCAGCATTTACAAGTTTTAGTGGTGTAGTGGTTAGAGAGTTTACCTTGTACTCCGAATTTCCGAATAAAATCTTCATAGGACAGAGGACTATCTAAAGGCCACGGTTCAGTGCCAGAATGAAATATTGGGTTAGGCACCTGAATATTAGCTTCCACGACTGAAAATATAATTTAACATCACGAAATTTGTAGTCAACGCCAGAATTCGATTGGCAACCAAATTGGTGGCCACAACTAAGACTTCTGGGTGTATGGATAATTCTGAATTTGGCCTTATCTCTCCTGATTTTAAAAAAATTTCATGTACAACGACCTTTCAATTGAAATTCATTCATCTACACCGTAGCTAATCATCATAAAGCAAAAATAATTAAAAAGTGTACGCCATTGCCATCTTTTTTCAGAAAAAGATTTAAATTGTATTGAATTTTTAAGAAAGTTCCGGTGGAAAAAAGATATTTTTGAGGCCAATAATGTAAATTTTATTAAATTTTCAACTTTATGTATTTTTTAGAACTAAACTCTCAACCCACAAATGCATCAAATGAGCGTCCGATAGAAAACTAAATTTGCAAAATATTTTGCGCAAGAATTTTTCGTGTGCCGGCCAAGTTTTGGAAACGAGAAAGCATCAAAATCAAAATTTCGTAAATTTTCAAAAACTAATTATTTTTTAAAAATATACTTTTCAAAAATCTACAAAACCAATTTAAGTTGACTAAAAACTCTTTATAATAAAATATAAGTAATATTGAAGTTTTATCTGTAATAATAAGTGCTTTCTTTAGTCCAAGGACTCACAGGATTTTATCAGGATTCCTCTAAAGGACATCGTCTTAACTTATAAACTTATACTTATGAAATTTTGCAGAAAGAAGACATTAAGTATTAATAGCAAAGCGTTGAAGTTTGAACAATATAAATTGAAGTTTAGACACTTTTTCGCCTAATTTCGCTTTTTCCAAAAAGCGAAAATCGCGCTATCGTCATAAATAGGAGCAGAAAAAAAATAGTTTTTCGATCGAGGTTATATCTTGGTAAGAGAAATATTTTTGTCCAAAACTTCTCTTTTATCGCTCCCCATTAACAAAAGTTACAAGCAACAAAATATTTTATATACACGAGTTACACGAGAAATTTTGACAACCTGTAAGTTCACCCTGTACTAAACCTGTTTGTGTAGGATATCACATTATAATTTTCAGAAATATTATATTATACCCTCAAAATAAAAAGTACTTTTGTATCCCAATATTTCTGCTGTATTTTTCTCTGAACTAGAACTAGCTCTAAAACTACTTATATGACTGGTTCTGGGACAAAGATACTTTGCATTTAGACCCCCTGGAATCCAATTCCCTGGAACCGGTTGTAATTTTTTTTTGCTTATTTATTGTTATTGACTTACTGCAATACTTACTGAAAAATGTTGTATTTTATTTAAAAAAAATGTAAGGAGATGACAGCAACTCACCTGAAATGAAAGTAGAAAAAAATAATTAAGTTTTTGGCAACTGAAAAAAATTATATATATCGCTCATTTACTTCAAGACTGTCATAAATCAAAAAATGCGATTTTTGAGTTAATGATGCAGATTTATTAATTATACCATGCTTTATACTGTGTAAAAATTTCATATTAATTTCATGTATACTTTTCGAGATAGAGGATAATATATTTAATTTTTTTTTTAAAGTGGGTGCAAAGAGTATATATTTCACAGAGAAACTGTGCTACTCACGGGTATCTCGATAATTAGCGAATTCTTTAACTGAAATCTCTATAAAGGTCAGATTTTTAAATTGATTTTACTATTCATAATAATTACCCAGTGTAGAAAACCATTACCATATAAGTGTTTATATAAGTTCATATTTGATAATGGCAAGTACTTACAATTCACAGTGGGGTGTATAACAAATATTTTGGAAATATTTCAGCCATTTCCTATCACATTGCCATGAAACTTCAGACAACCATAATCAATGAATTTGAAGATTAAGTTTCAAAAAGGGCCCACTAGATCCATCAGGCTCTGATCAATTAGAATCAAAAGTAGGACACCTCGGGTATTCTAAAAATTATAAGAGCCAATTGTGACAATTTTTTGTTGTTGTTTTTGTTTTTTCTTTGATATTTTAAATTTTGAATCTCGCTCCTAGACGAGGACAAGAAATTCTCATTGAGTTTGTGATTTAACATAACAAATATCTCCAGAAATTCTAATAACAAAGTCCCCTGAAGATTTCCTTAGGCAGGAATGAAATCCGGATAGGGACACGCCTACATCAGATTGCTTTTCACAATTTGTTAAATAAGTTTTGGGAATTTAGCACATTTAATTACTATAAATGCAATTAATGTTTATCCCGATGAAAATAAATTTAAATGCCAATTTTATATTTATCAACCGAACTTTTATATAACGAACCAATTCTTTGGACTTTTAATACTTTTGTACGCTTATACACATTAACTTTTTTGATAAAAAAATTGTTGACTTAAGAAATTTTTTTCACAAAAATAAGCATGCTTTTAAATACGCATAATAGTCAATAAAAACATTAATTGTCCAAATTTAATGGTTAATGGACAATTGTGCCAAAATCTATATTTTTGGAAAAAAAAAAAAAAAATCGAGAAAATTTATTTTACATTCAAATGTTTTGAAAAATAATTTCGGCGGTTTATGATAACACATAAACCTAAAAAAGTATGATGATGAAGATAATTTCTAGACAAAGAACATTGTGGTGGACGAAAAATAATGAAAATGGTTTGTAAAATAATGTAAATTTTCTTCATAAAGTAGTGAACTAAAAATTTCCTAAAATTAATGAATAGCCTATTACTCTTAACGAAAGTAGTTTCTAATAAAACCTTTCTATTGAGTGATTGTTACTATTAATTAAAAAAACCTATTCTTCATAAAGTTTTATGAAACTTCGATTACACTGTGTGTAATTTTTTAAGTCAAGGCAAAATAACCATATACGGACACCACTACGTGATAAAAGACTAAAAAAAAAAGACCCGTGTCTCCCAATTTTTCCCAAAGTCATATCCTCTTGCTTAACGGCGACTCAATCTCTAACCTACACTTGGTATCCAACTATTGTATGTGAATAAAGCGCATCATAAAACGTGATAATTACTTGTGAAAAAGAGATAGGATTAAGAAGAAAAGGCATTCTAGTTGAGAAATGAATTGTGCATTGGTATTAGCTAATTCTGTCTCTTCTGATCAAAACAATACTTGTGTGTACGTAGTGTGACCAAACTCCAATTTAGTCGCAGTCAACGCTGTGTCGATCGTGGCTCAACTGGTTAAGAGGTGAGATTACGATGCATAGCTTGATGCTAAGACCGTGAGTTCAAATCACAGTACGACACCAAAAAATAAAAAGTTTTTCATATAGAGCAAAATTAACAATATAAAATACTTTGTTCAATTGACACATAAATTAACCACTGACGAGTCCCAGGAGGGGGACGAAACTGCGGCAGTCTGGTGTATCCCTTGTGTCCGTAAAATTTTTCAATAAAAATGTTTTCTTCTTCTTCCTGTAAAGAGACTAACTAAAGAAATATTCTACAGTAATTAATATAAAAAATTAATTACGATTGTCATTATCTGACGGTTGCAAAACACTTTCTAACAATATCCTCTTTTGTTTATGGGCCGCCAAAGATTTGGGGCCTCGGTATCATTTTCGCAAAAAAGTGATAATTTTCTCAGGCTCATATCTTGCAAACCGTTCAGAATTTCGATTTACTCTCTATGGCAAAGTTGTAGCTCTTGTCATAAAGAACAAAAATTGCGAACATATAAAAAAAAACTTCACTTTCCAGATCAAAATCGCAAAAAACTTAAAAAAATTCGATTTTTTTTACCTTTTTTCCCGTGTTCAGGTCCATAGGTAGCAAACCGTTCAAAATTCAAGGAAACAATCAACTACAAAAATTTACCTAAGATCTCAATAAACAAATTTCTAGAACATATAAACTTCCTAGAGATGATTCTTAACACTGTTTAGGTAGCGCGCAAAAGTGAAAAATTTTTTCATTTCATTTTTTTTCCTTTTTTCTCCTGTTCAGGTGCATAGGTAGCAAACCCAATTCCCAGGAAGTTTATATGTTCTAGAAATTTGTTTATTGAGATCTTAGGTAAATTTTTGTACTAGTTATTGGTAACTAATATTATTATTTGTGTTAAAGTAATGCACAGAGTAAGCTGGTGTCATTACTGGTAATGAGAAAAGTAATGATGTGTCATTACCTTTTCTACAGTAGAATGTTTTTACTTGATACATAAAAAACATAAATAACTTGCTTGCACAAAATGTCATTACTTTTCAGCTGAAAAAATAGTTATTTATGTACTTTCTAGAGTTGAAGAAATAATGAGTCTACAAATTGATTTTCAAAAATTTTTAAGATCTTTACTTTAAATTTAAAATAATGCTAAAAAATAAGTACTTATGGGAAAAGCATTATTTTTTATATAGAAATAATGGGAAAATTAAATTAAAAAGTCCTTGTTATGTGTATTAAAATAATGCAAAGAGTAAGGTGATGTCATTACTCGTGGTCCGAAAAGTAATGATATGTCATTACCGTTTCTACACAAGGAAGTAATATTTTTCTGAAAATTATACAAACTTTGATAAAAACATGAAATTTTATTCAACTTTTGACAAAATATTCAGTTTTTATAAAATGTCCTGGAAATTTGTGGCTCAAACACGAATTATCATTTTTTAATTTTTTTTTTAATTACAATTATTATACAGGGTGGCTGGTAGCAGATTTATATTTTCAAACTTAAATAAAAAACGTAATAATTGACACAAAGTTTTATTAAGAGCATTGAACGATAGAGTGGAAATGCGGATTTTATTTTTAAAGAGTATGTCATCCAGATGTCTTCCGTCGAGTTGAACACACTGTTCAAAACGGAGCCTTGTGTTCTGCGCCCCACGCTGCAGTAAACTTGGTTCAATTGAGCTGATTTCTCGACGAATATTTTCCTTTAAAGCCACAAGAGATTGGGGATTGTCATTATAAACCCTCTCTTTGAGGTAGCCCCATAAAAAAAATCCATGGGATCCACTCGGTCCATCACGTATTCGCTGAATACCTAACTTTGAACAAAATTGTCGACGAGCAATTACGTAAGAATCATTACTCTTAAAAAATGTCTCCACAGCGAACGTGCGATGCTCACTCAACCACTGCGACATCGTGACTGACAAATCTGCACAATCGATAATTCCAACGGCGCCACCCTCCCTCCGCACCGTTTATTACTTTTTGAAATAATCGTATTTAAAAATATAAATTTGCCGCCAGACACCCTGTATTATGCATCGACCTCTCCAAATTAGGCATTTAAAAAATAATTTTACAGTTAATTAAAAAAAGACGTTTTAGAAAATATTGCATCTGATATTTTTAATATTTCTTCTTATTATTTCAACATTGGCATTTGTTTTAGCATATTCTTTTCGAAACTTAAAAAGTTTTCACACTTTTTAATTTTTTTTTATTTCAAAAATATGTTCTCCACTTTGTCACAACACAACATTGTAAAGAATATACAAATTTAACGCTTTTAGAACCATGGTTATCGTACAAATTGTCACCGAAGCTCATTATTTAATTTTTTATGGTACTTTGTTAATATAAAAGTGAATGCCTTCTGAAGCCGTTAAAAGTCTTTCTTCATTATTGTTAACTAAACACACCCATTTTGTTGTTTTTCCCAAAGAATTTCGGTATTAAAACCAGTAGAACAAATTACATTACCATAAGAAAACATACGACTTGCTTGCTTTTTCAACAACGTAATAACTGTCATAACAGATCATGTAAATTAGGTATAATAAAATTATTCTTAAAACAAAATTACGTCAAACTTTTTTTTCTTGTTGTTTAATTTTTAAATTGAAAGTGAGCAACATATGACACTAGCTGTACATACGCAGTCAGAAAAAGGCAAACGGACCACCGCTGGCAAGTGGTAGGAGTGCTGGCAAGAAGTGCTTTCCCAATTCCAAAATGATAACATCATTAGACAAAAGGTATGTCTGTTCAAAAAGTGTCGGACAAGCACTGGGGAACCAAAACTTCTAACGTTGGCAAAATGTTGTTAAAAATAAAATTTCAAAAAAGTTGATATATACTTTTTTTGGGATTTGAACCCTGGCAGCTCTAACCACTGAGCTAGCAAGACATATAAATACTTGATAAAACGTAAGTGAATGATAACTGCTGGGTAACTGTTGGCTGCTCAAATATGTCAGCACTGGCATAAGGTTTGATGGAAACGATTTGCTAACGTTGCACAGTGGCGCCTTTTGACCTTTTTCGTTGCAAAAATCATAACTTTTAAAGTAATAAAGATATTTTAAAAATTTAAGAAGCATTTGAAAGAAGACTCTCCTAGCTTCATGACACGCAAGGTGATAGGCCATCCGCGGCACTGTGCACAGTGTTGTCTTTTGACGTTTTTCGTTGTAATCATTATAACTTTTAAAGTAATAAAGATATTATTACAATTTATAAAGTATTTGAAAGATAATCCCTTTAGCTTAAGAATAATTAACCGGCATGGCCGGCACAGTGCATCGTTTTGACTTTTTTCGTTGCAAAAATCATAACTGTTGAAATTATCAGGACATATTTAATGTTTAAAACACACTTGAATTTTATCTCGTTTAGCTTCAAGAAAACCGCACCCGCATTGTAAAAGGCCCACTGCGGCACCGTTGTACGGCTGGAGGCTTTCCATTTTGCTTTAAGAAACATATAAGTGCTGTGAAGTTTGGATTTAATACCATCGCTTTCTTCATATTCTGATAAAACTTTCAATTCTTTTATAACAGCCAAATTAAATGCACTTTCATCTTCCGAGCTTCTAAATAACTCAAACAATTTTAAATTTTGTAAAGACATTGTGCTTATTTATGGATAAATAATTTAGAATTTATATATTAATAATGTTAAACTTTTCATAATATTTTATTGTTTTTGCTTTGTTCTCTTTATTAAATGTATTTTATTTTAATTTATTTCCTTTTACATGAATTTTTTTATTTGATTTTAATTTTATCACTAGTTTTTTGTTTAAAATTTTTTAATGTTTTTTTCCACACACTTTTTTCTCACTTTCATTATTAGCACAGAATATTTGGAAATAAAGCTTTAAAAAATGCGTGTGCTTGCCTACTACAATATTTTTTATTTTTGTTTTTTTTTTTTTGCAATGTGCAAGATGAAATACTCATTGCTTTAATTTCATTTCTTTATAATTAGCTGTAGGTTCAATTTTAACAGCTCATTCACTATGGTTCAAAAAGTTAATACTTTGTCCGTTTAAAAAATTCTTAAAAATCCCAACATGACACATATACTTGTACTTAAGTATTTTTTTTTTGCAATTCATATGTTTTACATTTTTTTATTTAAAATCCCAAATTTAAACTTCTAAAATATCTTAATTCGTTCAGGAGATAGAGCTCATCAAAGTGGTAACTTTTCCGAAATTTTTTTCCGCTAGGGGGCGTTGTAAGCGAATGAAAAAGCATAAAAAACTAAATAATAAATTAAAGACCAATACATCTACTAAGTTTGGTACACAATTAGAGTGGATCTCAGTGCTGCCCAAAATCTGTTTGAATATTTTGAAAATATATCTTTTTGTAGTAAAAGTTGTTACAGTTTTATTGTTTTTTCCTGTACACGGGCAAGTACGGGCACCCAATTTCAAGAAAATAAGTTAGAGTATTAAATACTTAACAACCTCTGTTTAATAGTTCCCGTCACAAACCGTCACTTTTTTTTGTTCTATTCTATTAAGTGTGAAAAAAGACCCAAATATCATGTGTTTGGGTCTTTTTGCGCCTGAAAAAAAAAATATTGGACCGAATAACCCTTTTTTTATATCGTCTCGTTGGAATTAACATACCTTTCATCCGACACCAAAAAATTAATGATCGGTTGCATAGTTTGCCTGAAATTCAATTGAAAAGATGATATTTTTTTTTTTATTTAAACATTTTTTGTAAGTCCGAAAAATTGTCAACTTTGATTGACTCTAGAATTCATAATTTTTATCCGATTTCAAAATTTTTTTTGGATTTTTAATCAGTGAGAAGTTCTCTATCAGATGTAATTATTAATTTTATCAAATTCTTCTGTCAAATTTTTGATTTTTGCAACGCTTTTAGGGAAAAGGCGCCACAGTGCGTTGGGGAAAAAAGTGGTCTTAAAAAGGCTTTTATGAAAAAAGTATAAAAAAATCACAAAAAATGTTTGCCTGAAATCGGGCTCGAACTGGGAACCTTCCGACTACAAACTTTTTTAGACAAAGCATCATCATTTTTTTAAAACAAATGCTTTACCAGTGGCTAGACTTTTGAGCCATTGCTAATTTCTGAATGGCTAGCAGTGGGAAAACGCTTTTTCCCAACGTTGGCATAGATGTCTCAGCTAATTCTTTGCAAATGTTTTTTTTTGCAGACCACAGAAATTACTGTAAAACAAATACTTGCAAAACGCTTTTGGAAACGCTGGTAAAGCATCTTAAACAAGTTTTCTGCCAGTAGTTTATTTTCAATTCCTCGTTTAGCCAGTAGTCGAGTGCTTGATTTTTTGTACCACTGGCTGTTTCTGACTGGGTACTCTCATACTACACACTTTAAAACACCAAATTAAATATGCGGTGTTAATTATTACACAAGGCTGTGTTGTTGTTTTATAACCAGAATCTGAGGTACTTTCCATATATTTTTAGCTTTTTTGCATAATAATGAACATTTTTAAGGAAAAAAACAAAACAAGAAAAAATAAAAGTGTACAATAACAAAGTAAAACTCTGGAAGTTATCAGGCAGATACTTAAAAAGTACCACCCCCAACACCATACACACATTCATTACAATATACACTGTCGAGCAAAATAAAGTTTCAAATCGTACAAATTTATGAATCTTAGCAAAACTTAAAATATTCCATTTGTGTAAACTCGTGTAGTGAATATTTTAATTTCAAGTTTCAGAATTTTAAATCTTTGTTCTTTTATAAACCAATTATAACAAGATTTTATAAAAATCCAAAAATTGCATCGTTAGTAAGTTTGCCCATGCCTTAAGAAATGGGCGTTAAGCGAAAAACTTTCCCTTTTTGTTCCTCCCCCGTAAACATTTTAAAAATCCATGTCTTGAGAGTTCCTAGCTGCAGTTGTTTGGGCTGGGAGGCTTTAGGAGAGAATTTTTTTTTCGTTTGATTTTTTTTTTTTTTCGTTAAACCACGCTTTTATTAAAGATTTCGAAAATCGGAAATATATGTTGCTTTCCGAACCAACTGTACAGCTAAATAAAATATATATCGCAGCAATGTCAAACTAACAGTATTTGTTCTCATTTATACTACTAATGAAAACTGGAACAACTTTTCCATTTTACAAAAGAGTGGGTGAAGTAGGCGTGGTTAAATATTGACAAATTTTGAGCTCTTTTTATTTGACTGAATTTCGCAAATACTACACTTAGAATTCTATGTAGGTGAAAACCCCTGCAAATTTAGTTAAAAACAAATGAAGTTTCACTTGAAAAAGGTGGACTTGCATTTCAGTAAATTCAACTAACATTGTCATTTGAGTTTTACAGTTCAAAAAAAAAAAAAACACAATTTTAGTAAAAATTAACCACATAGTAGTAAAAAATAAACAAACATTTATATGTATTATTTTTTTAAATAAAAAATGAATGTAAAATCATAATACAGTAATTTGATGTGGTTTGTTTTCTTAAATGAATTACATATGTAGTCAAACATGAAATTTCGTCTACAAATTACTGTTTTACAACTCAAATAACTACAAATATTTACAGCAGAATATTGTCCTCCGCTGAATATTGTTCTTCATAATTATTTAAATATTTCTATGTAACGGCTGTGTAACTGGGACGTAGACGTATGAGCAATAAATAATTTATATAATCAAATAGCTCATACGCCTACGTACCAAACGAAGCTTTTACATAGAAAAATTTTAATAGGACAATATTTAAACAATACTTTCTAAAAAACTAATGCGAGTTACACGATGAAAATTTCTGGATCCCTAAAAAAAAAACATCTAATCTTTTTACAGAATTCTCTGCATTATATCAATGAATTTTGCATTATATCTATAAAGTGTCACTGGAACTCGTCCATTGAAACTTATCATTAAATTAATGCATTTAATTAACAATTTCATTTTATTTATTCATAATTTCATACGACTAATAAAAAAGTTTCGTTAGCAATTTCTTCATAAAGTTTAATAAATTATTCATTCATATTGTGAAGAAAACTTCATCAGTTTTGTGAAAAAATTTCATTAAAACTTGTCCAATAAATTCTCTCTGTTTACTTTGCCCACTTTCGGGAAAAATTATAAACGTTGTAGTATTTTTTGTTCGCATCATATAGGACAACAAAAATTGTAAGTTTGACATTCATATTAGAGCTGGTCAGTTGAGTGAATTTTGAGTTAAACTTACTTACGTTCACGAGAAAAAATTCCACTCAGAAATTCTTTCCTACTCGCACGTTCACGTGAGTAAATTCAGATTTTACTCACACTTACACAAAATCACGAAATAAATAAAATTAAAGAAAAATAAATTCTAAAATTAAGGTAAATTGTAAATGTTTAACTTTAAATTGCTCTGCTTATAAAATTGGGCTCGTATTTCGTATTTTAGAAACACAACAATCTCTAATCGGTGAAAAAATTACAGGAAATATTTATAAAAAGAAAAACTCTACGAGTGGTTCAAGTAAATTCTGATTATCACAAATACTTTTTCCTGTATCGGGGTAGTTGGCTTGGAAAGAAAAATATATCTAAATTTAGTTTGATTGGACGGACCACTATCCCCTTTTGAGCCTTAATTTTTACTTCTTTTCTGGCGAAAATTTCAAAAAGTATTTTATCAGTAAATTACAACAGATACAGACATATAAAATTAAAATTTTCCAGAAAAATGGAACAGGCAAGGTCTACCCCTTTTTGTTCCAAAAATCCTGTCTAACCGAAGATGAATCTAAAAACAATACTTAAAATTCCTAGGCCTAAAAGGGAAGAATTTTCCCCTTTATGACCTTCTTCAAAATAATTTTTTAAAATCCCGTCTTACGGATTAGGAGATTTTCGTCTTTTAGCCACTCCCCGTAAAAATTTCCAAATATTCCTCATGTATAAACTTCAAATTCCGTTATTTGAAGGGGTTAATTTTCCCCTTCGTGCAGCTCTCCATGGGAATGTGCGCAGAACCCAACAACCATTTTTCAAATTTATTGCTTTACTTGTTTGGTCAGGGCGCCAATAGGTTAGAATTTTCCCCATCATGCCCATTCCTGTAGGAATTTACAAAAATCACGTCCAAGGAATGTCTACTTGGAGTCATTCCACATAGGAATTACCAAGAATACTGTCTAAGCGGATATCAACGCAGGATAAGGAGCCAACATATCGCATTTCAAGCTCCTGGCTTTAGTGGTTTGGCCCCAATGTTTACCACGTTCGTGGCCAAACAGTGAGTTTGGTCATATACGGTCATGTATATGGCCCATTTACTAGAAGACTGTCACAAGTTAAAAAAAAAATAGATTTTTGAGATAATGCCGCAGATTTACTTTTTATATCATGCTTCATATAGTGTAGAAATTTCATATTCGTATCAAGTATACTTTTCGCGTTAGAAGAGAACATATTTTGTTCATCTCTAAAGTTGTAGCAAAGAGTATATATTTTATAGAGAAAAGAAGCTACTCACGGTTGTCTAGATAATTAGCGAACTCGCACCCAACTCATACCAAGAGAAAAATGATCAAGGAAACTAATTTATAAAAAAAAACATGAACAAATATATAGAGAAAGGGTTGAAGGAGGTAGAAATGAGCGATATTTTTTAAATTAAAAATTTCTATCCAAAGTATGGAGGTATTGCCTCAATATGGTGGCGCTAGTTGAGATACTTCTTTTGATACCAGGGGTTTTTTGGATCGCTAAATTCGAATCTGGCATCAGATTTTTAAAATTCAAAATGGCCGATCCAATATAGCGAATTATTTCAAAAAGTTTCGGATTTTTATTTAAATTGTCACTCAATAGTTTTTGTGATCGCTAAATACGAATCTGAAATTAGGGTTCTAAAATTTTAAACGGCTTTATTGAATATTATTTAAGGGGAAGTTTTGGGGGTAACTGAGTAAAAATCTGAGATTGGGTTTTCAAAATTCTAATAAATTTGTTCAAATTGGACTAGATTAATTTTTGCTTACATTTATATTATTTTACAGTTTCATACATTACTTTGTCTGACAGTGTATGTATAATTTTATGGAACACTCCATGCATGAGATGTATGATGAGATGTGTGTAAAACGAATGAATGGGTAAGTGGAGTGGAGTGGGTGGCGGAGTAACTGAATGACTGGGTTTGTTCGTTGGTAGGTTGGTTGGTCGGTTGACTGGTTAAATTCATTGATGTGATCTGATCTTATAGTGTTATTTTTGTGGTTTTACTGTTTGATGACTCTATAGTCTGTCTGCTTGTGACTCAGTCAGTTAGACGGGAGTTTAGGAGTGTCAGTTTGACTGACACTTGGACAGTTGAGTAACCTCAACACACAAATAGGTGGTTTAAACATTAAACAACATGATGATTATCATTATTGTAAATGTTAATAATGTTGACGTTACTGATAATGATAATGATGATGATGATGATGATGACATCAAACGCATTTTATTTAACTATTTTTGTTGTTGTCGTTTTGTGTAGGTTTTTGTTTTGGTTTGGTTTTACTCTCACTCATATCAGATAATTGTGGGAATTCATTTTTTTTTATTAACAATTTTGTTGTTGTAGGCTAGACTTGAAACAATGTGCAAAAAAAAAAATCTACATTCAAACATAAATTTGTTTTTTTTTAGAGTAGACTTAGTTTTACTACAAAATACTCTACTACAGATATTTCAAACCAACACTTAACAGATTCATTCATTCAAAATAGACGAACAACAAACCACGCATCAATTAAAACGTTTACGTAGCGGGGCTTAACAATAAGAGGCGCGTAAAATTTGAGTGTTACCACAAAATTATTTGAGCACTAAAATTCTACTATTGAGGCAAGTGAAATTACTTTTGTGAGAAATTCGCAATTGAAAATTTGAAAATGCGCTATTGAGGAACTTTTTAAAACTCAATGGGTAAAGAGACCGGTTCCATATTACACGCAGGATAGGTCCTAAGGTGGCACGGAGCGATCCTATGTCTTACTTTTTATATAAAAGGGTTTGGTCAACATGGTGGACATGCTGACCACTGGCACAGTTTGGATACCTTTTGATGTGTCCCAGGTAAAACCTAAAAGGATATTTAGTTTCACCAAAGTATGAATTTGCCATTCACTCCTTATTTACCTTAGAAATATTCTGACATTGGAGGTACCAAATAAGGCAAGATTTTTAGTAAACTTGTAACTTATTCATAGATATTTTTGTCAGACTTTCATGGCGCATTACAATAACATGAAGTTGGCCAAAATTTCATCGTCTCAGCTGATTGGAGGGAAAATATTATCCGTAAATTTTGAGACTCACATTAAAAGCAATTACATGATACAAAATTCCTAATATTAAAAAAACGTTCCAAATGTATCCGCCAAGAATTTGAAATGTTTTGCCGCCGTCTAGGAATCCAATTTTCTTTAAGTGATATCTCTTAATACAGTGATCAGTAAAATCTCCCATCCTTGAATCCATATTTTTCTGCAAAGTGGATTCCTAGAGTTTCCGCTGGTTAAACGCTGACCTTCGTTTACATCTCGGAAGCCAGCCAACCAAATTTTCCTTCAAATTTCCTAAGTCTCTCTCTAGTTTAATTTGCCCAAACACCACAGAAGGGTTCCGGGATATTGCGATAAATTCGGTTCCCATTGCTGGGCAAATTGAAATCCCTTTCTTGCATTCATAACTCTCGTGGACAGGAAGGCAACAATGGATTGACATATCATAGTACAATAAGTGTCGACTGACCGAAAATTGGAGACACTCAGGTTCGCACGTATGTGGGGCGATTATTTCCTCCTAAAATAAGAATGGGTTCTTGCCGTCAGTACACTTAGAATACCACGAATACTAGAATACAAATGAAATTTCACTTGAATAAGGGATGACTTACATTTTAGTAAATTCAACTAACATTGTCATTTGTGTTTTACTATTCAAAAAATTAAACCACATATGTAGTAAAAATTAAACAAACATTTATTTGTTTTATTTTTTTAACAAAAAAAAAAACTAATGTATAAAATGAATGTAAAATCATAATCCAGTAATTTGGTGTGTTTTGTTTTTTAAATGATGTAGTTCAAAAATGAAATTTCTTCTACAAATTAGATTTTTCACTTAAAAATACAGATACTGTATTGCAACTCAAACAACTACAAATATTTACAGCACAAGTTTCCTGAGTGTAGTGATTCTCAAAAGTGTCCCAATTGATTTGCGTTGAGCTGTCACTGGACCGTACTTTGGATCTCTGGTTGGGTTTCCTAGATATGTTGGTCCATAAGCACAGTTCGATAATATACAGGGCAAGTTTAAAATGGCACAAAAAGTCGAAAACGACATGCAGAAAAAAACCATAAAAAAATTACACAGGAAATGGCAAAATAGTACAGACAAATTTCAAAACAAAAAATTTATATTGAAGGGTTATTCCATTTACTTTTATTAAATGTTGATTGCATGGTACATTCATGTTTCTTTTTTAACTTATCAAAAAATAAACGATCTTCTATTGTTACATAGAACAGTTGAATAAGTTGAAAATACGAGCTCCACATCAAAATTTGTAGCCCAGAATTTCGATTGAAAATTTTATTAAAATTTTCAAAATTTTAGTTTTTTTGTTTGCATCTTTAATAATTTCTTAACTGTTATAGAAAGTTTCTTATTTGGTGATGCTTTTCTAAAGACATTCGGAATTACTTTTGATATACGTTAAGTCAGATTGTATTCCAAGTTTTTGAAAGTTCAATATTGCATTGTCTATAGACTCTGCATCATCGTCACTGTGCTAATACGTCAAATATTTGACTGAAATTATAACAATAATATATTTCAGCTTTAGTCCTATTTAGGTATGGATGGTGCTGTTGGTTTACAACAAATAGTGATAAGAGGAAGTTTAAGAAGATATCAAAAGGGCAATTCAGAAATAATGCTTTTTATAAAAGATAAGTATTTCCAGATTGTAAAAATATTAATTTCATGAAAAAAGGGGCCAAAAAGGGAATTTTTTTGTGAAAAACTTCTATAAAGTATAAAACTTCTATATTCAATGACATTTTATGGCTAGGTAAATCAAAAAGGACATTTTTATAAAATAATTGAAAAAGTAGTATTTTGTGGCAAATGCCATTAAAAACCTACCCTAATGAAATATATTAAGTCCTCTATTTCCCAGTACAACATAAGTCCTCAACAAAAGCTTTCCAGTCGTCTCTGTGAGTCGTCAATAGTTTCATGATGCTATGGTCACATAATTCCTTCTCTATATTAAAGATGATTTTCAATTTTTAGAAGGCAGCTCAATAATGATCACCACAAAACTTTTAACAAAATCTGTTTCATGTTATGTCACACTCTTAACGCAAATATGCATCAACAATCTTCAGTGCGTAAGACTTCAGTCTACTAGCCGGTAGGCTGTCTGTCAATGCTAGTATTTTTCAAACGAAAGAAATAGCAATTAGGAAGGAGTTAAGGTCACTTCATCTAAGGGGAGTATGTGAGAACATTATGATTTTCCCGACAGACAATGGAAAAATGATCCCTCGAAACTAGGTAGTATTCCAACTTCACTCTAAAGCTAGGGCAAGTTCTGCGTTTGCTGTGTCCTCAGCAGGGTATAAAACTCGAAATATCCCAGCACTATCTTGTAAAAGCAAGGGGTAGGTGGAATGGAATAGATAGCTGCAGAACTGAAAGACAGATATAGCCGGAGTACCACGTGAAAAGTATTAGATCCCTTTTTAGAAGTGGTAGAAGAACATTTCGATACTATCTGCTGTTTTAAGGATTTTTGAATTTTGGCATAAATATAGGTTTATTTTCTAAAGTACGTCGTCAATATCCAGATTCCAAAGAAGTAGCGATCTAGGTCCCATGCTTCGATTTGAAACGAATTTGTCATTGAAAATTCATTTGTCCTAGGAATGGGAATTGATTACTTGTAACTTGTCTCTGAACTAATCTAGGACTAAACTTTAGAGTAATAAGAACCAAAAGAAAAAGGCAGTAGTACTTCCAGCGGATTTGGATATTCAGGATGTGAATTTATTATCCATCAGCATTTTGAATCTTACAATTAAATCGTCGGCTCAGAACCTTAATCTATTAAATTTCTTAAATGCCATTTCAATCACAATCCATAGAAGAAAAATTATGCGAACTAATTTAGCTGCCATACTTAGGTTAAATTGGGTTCCCGTGTTTTTACCGAAAAGGTTGTTATAAACTATGCATTGGACAGACAAGTTTAATGAATTTTATAATAAATTTTATCATACATGGGAATTTTCATTACCATTGAAATGTCATTACCATTAGTTGATACTAACGCAAGCGAGGAATACGTGGAATTGGAGTGCTTAACATTGGAAACGAAATTTAATGGAAAGTATAACGAGTGGAATTGAAAGACTAAACATAGAGAACGATATCGACTGTAACTGGAATCGAGTGGAATGGGAACAATGATTACAGGTAAAAAAATTGTATTAAACTGGGAATGAACTTTGTATTATCAGAGTATCAAAATTAATATAAGTAAAAAAAAAAAAATAAATCACCATGTCAAAAATGGATCCCTCGGGATCATTCCCGGACCTAGTCCTAGGTGTATTATGGTATTTAAGAACACACGTGCCGGTGAAAACATTAAATTAATAAGTCATTTCGAATCACATATCCGCTGATTGACAATCAGTGATTGCCCCAAAAAGGAATATACCCGCTAGTTAAACATATATTGGATAAATAGCGGGTAGAATTCCATCTCTATCCATGCTTCGATATGAAATTGATCTATTGTTTTACATAGTTTGTTCCAGAAATGTAAAATCGACCTCTTGTAACTGAACTAACCCAGGGCAAAACTTGCAATAAGTGAGAAGACAAAATACGGAACTGGTGAAGGGAGTATTTAATACTGGTTTAGGAACTCTTTCCAGTGGATTTGGACATTCAGATTTCCATGCGATTTCCGAACGATTGTAGAGTTAGGAAGTATGGTACATAAGGAAGGGGGTGTTAATCCATAATCTATTGAAATTCGACACGAAAAAATCGAAGTATGTGAGGGATTGTACTAAATCCCTTAGCCAAATCGGTCTACTATTGGTCAGACAAATTTAGGTCACCGACTATAATATTAATGTCTCAAAATCTTTTTAAATATACATATTATTCAGAAAGGCAGTCCTATGCCTTATTCTCAAGATAAACTCTATAACCCAGCAAAACTTTGGTAATGGGTAGGACTTATTTCAGACCTTCCAAAGTAATGACTATCCATTCCAGTTTTTGTTATTTTGAAGGTCCGAAATAATACCTTACTAATATGAATATATGTAACTGCTTATTTGTAAGATAAAAAACAACGCCTTACTAATATTGTGTTAAATATCTGCTTATTTGGAATAGCAAAAATAATAAGTTACTTATTACCACTTATTTCAGACCTTTCGTAGTAATGACTATCCATTACATTTGTTGTTATTTTGAAGGTCTGAAATAATACCTTACTGATATGAACATATATCACTACTTATTTTGGAAGCTAAACAATTATGTCTTACTAATATTGTGTTATATACCTGCTTACTAGGAAGGGCCAAAGAAATAAGGTACTTGTAAGGTAATAAGTAACTACTTTTTTGTAAGGTATATTTATAAAGATTCATAATATATCATAATTAATAATTTAAATCCAATTTATTTAAGCAAACAAATATATAGTTATACATAAACGACTCTCACAAAACAAAAGCTTATTTAGTAAATAACAAAATTAAGATAATTGATATTAAGTAGAAATTATTAAATTTTATTTATTAATACATTAAGAGTTTTTGGTAATAATTTTCTTATTTTCGAAGAATAACGGAGTATTTTCCTTTGAAGATTTAAAAATTTGTTGTCTAAAATATGAAAAAAAACTTTTATTAAAAAAGAAATTGGCTTTTGAAAATATGTATTATATATTACGTACGTTTATTTTTCATGAATGGAATGAATTTCCGGAATCAATATACATTCATTATTGTACGACATTTTAAGCACTTTAGCCAGAATGTTTTCTATTTTAAATAATTGTTCTTCTGAGCCATCATGTTCGTCAACCAAAGCAATATTTAAATCCAATGAATCCATGGGATCGTTGAAAAAACTTCGTAAGTTTGAAAATCTTTTTGCTAGAAATTCTTCCTCACTTAGGATTTTAGTGACTTGTAAAAAAGTTTTATCCTTCATAAGAAAAATGTTGTCTGGAATATTTGTACTAAAATAGCCTTTTGGTAACAAAATTGACTTTGGAACTCCTTTTCTATACCGCAGTCCGTAAACTGTACTAGTATATAAGATTTTTAGTTTTTTATAGTGAGTTTTTTTGTTCTTTTTATGTTTAATAAATGTTATTAGAAAATAATAAACAAAGTCTTTTAATTTTTTTTCTTGAGAAAATATTAATCGTTGTTCACCACTTATTACACTTCTTCCTGGTAAGCAGTTATTATAGTCCTTCCTTGTAATGACTAAAATCAGTAGTTATTTTAGGACCTATTAATAACTAGTTATAATTGTCCTTATTAATAACTAGTTATTTTATTGCCTATTAATACCTTCTTATTTAGGTACATGTTAATACTCACTTATTTTTGCACCTATAAATAACTACTTATTAACATCCTTACAAGTAATACGTCATATAATGGCTTTAAGCATTACTTTTGATGCTACAAATAAGAAATGAAATAAGTACTTATGTGTAACTGGTGATTTCACTACATATTTTGTAACGTCTTATTTTTGTCCCTATATGTAAGCACAAGGCAAGGCCTTGCCTCCTATGACACCCCCATGTTAAAATCAGGTGTTCTTGGCCTCAACTATAAGTACTTCTGATTCTTGTTTTCTTCTTCCATTTCCCATTCTATGGTAATAGCAAGTTTTCCTGGGAACTTAAGGTTTCCCATCTCAGTTTATGGTAAAACTGAGTGAGTGTAATATTCATCACGTGCTTAAAGTTTTAACAAAACCTACTAACTGAATTTATTTTCTTTCATAGTAAGATAAATGTGGGTGTTTTAATTTTATTTTTACTATACTACTAACTACAACAACCATTCCTATGGCTAAATATGAATGAAACATAGAAAAAATAAATATATTATATTGTATCCAAACGACAACCGTGGTATAAAACATACCAAATGGGTCTGTTGTTTTTACTAATTTTGCACACTTTAAAAGGTGCTTCCGTTGATGTGGTTGCTCATATATTGTTGATTTGATTTAAATAATGGTGATGATATTGTTTTTGTTGGTTGCTGGCTTAGTGTGATGAATGTCCAAATAAAGGTGGTGGATGTAAATTGTATTTCGGAATAGTAAGGATGATGATGATGTTTGTGATGGTGTTAGTCAATATATTGCGGTGGCGTTGTTTTGGTTACAATTTTGTTTATAGATTTTATTTTCTTGAATTCAGTTTAGAATGACTTACTGACTTACTATTGATTTACATATACTATGAATAATGGGACCCACTTAAATATTGAGTAGTACGAAATATTTGTCAAATCAACAAATACTTTCGTAAAATGAAAAAAATTTCGTATATATTACAAAAGTTTTTGTTATATTTAGGTCTTTTCGTAATCATGCATTATTATCAGTGTATCAGTGTCTTTTTAAGTATTTTCTGTTCCGTTCGTCCCAATTGCCAGACTGTAGTTGATTTAGAGAGAAACAACAACAATACTGGACTGCTTCAGAAAAGGACGCTAACCGAGGTTGTCAAAGTACTGTTAATTGTATCCAAAAAGACTATTTTGTATATGTATTTATTTCTTTATGAAAAATTTTAACTCAAATAGCAAGATTTTTTGTTAAAATTTCTCATAAAGAAATAAATACATACACAGAAGTTATAAAAATTTTTTTTTAACAAAAAATCGCTTATTTGTTATAATTTTTTGGCCGTAGCGCAGCCGATTTTATTATAGTTTTCCAAAAAAAAAAAAAATTAGCTTACATTTTCAAAATATCTTAAATTTTGAACATCACAATTTTAACAATTGTTACTTAAACAAGGTGGCGCAAAAATAACCTTCCGATGTTTTTTGGCTGTAATTAAAAAAAAAAAAATGAAAAACTTTGATTCTTCTTGTGGATTATTTTTATTTGGTATTTTAATTTTTTTTACATCAAGTCGAGAATATGATGCCATGTAAATGGCCGCCGCCACAGTTGATTGTCATTTGAGCCCTTTTTATGGCATTTTCCATCACTTTGGCCAAAACTTCGATAGGTCCTCACATTCTTGACGGATATTGTCTTTAAGAGCTGCAAGAGTCTGAGGCTTGTTGACATAAACCCGCGACTTCAAAAAGCCCCACAAAAAGAAGTCTGGAAATCTGCGACGAAATTCACGTTGTGCCAAAGTCACCGACCGATTATTGGTCAAATAAATAGTCACCAATATTCCGTGTTCTGGAGCAGTGTAGCGTAACATTGTTTATTAACGTGTATTTTGCATGTGTTTACTACACAAATGTCAAAACAGAACTGACATTAGGGGCCAATCGCAAAATTTATAGCATTTTCTGATAGGAGGATTACTTTTGCGCCACCTTGTAGTTTTAAAATCAAAATTCGCTATTTCATAAAAAATTTACTAGTACCGTTAACACTTCAAAGTTTAATTAAAACCTGCAACCCAACTTTAAAAATAAATCAGAACTCATAGAAGGAACTCATAGTTTAAGTGCTAACCAAATTTGGTAGAGAAGTTGTAAGGCATATAGCTATAACATCGCCCTAATTTTGGATAGCTGGTCCCAGCGAAAATTTGAAAATATGAAAAATATTCGAAAATTTCATAAAAGTAGTCGTACATAATCGTCCATATCTTTTTAACGGTTCCAGCTACGTTATCCATTGACACCTCATTTTGAAGCTATACTCAAAAAAATAAGTTAGTAAAACATCTTGTACATCAAGCATACTATTTGTCAGCACATAACTTGTTAAAATTATGTTTTCAGCTAAAATTTTAGTTATACTTATTCAGCACTTAACTGTTTTGAACAAATGTTTTACTAATTTATAGTCGAAAAGTCGACTTTTTGTTGCAACTATATAACCCTAGTCCCATGTATGGGACTGCTTCAATTCAATTTCTTCAGATACACGGAGTTCTTGACGAACTTGGCAGAACATCACTTTTTGACCGAACTCCAAAGCCGAATACTTGGTCGGACACTATTGATCACTAGGGCAAGGAACTTCATTAAAAATTCATGTTTTTTTCGATGATTTATAACTGATATAAACTAAATATTTATCCAAATCATCAATTTTAGAACAAAATGTCATCGATTTGTAGTTGCATATTTTGCCAAAAAAGCACATTTTGACTTTTTGGGCATACATATTTTGTGTTTTTAATGTATGTTTGCTTAAAAAAATAAAATTTGGATACATTTTTATACCGAAGAAATGATTCTGTTCCTATTGAAAAAATAGTTGGCAAATCAATTTTTTTTCTGTTTTAAGTTTTGATATTTGCAAAAAGTGTTCTTTTAGGTGTATATTTTTCTATGGGTTTGGTGCCTATTTTTAGCTGTATTTTCCTGTTTTATTTACATGAAATTTCTTGCCCTATTGATTACTAATAATTTGACAACATTGCACGGTTAATATGATAGAGAACCCCGTATCAACATTAACATTATTTTTACAAATTCTGTGGTTGCAATTCAAAACAGTCTAAGTCTGTTTTTTTAAATTTTTCAGGAGAGCAGTTTAAAATTTCAAATCGTCAGCGAAAATTAGGATTCGAGTTTTTTTAGCTTTCTTACATATTCTAGGGAAACGTAATCTTTTACTTACTCGTACTTCTGAAAAAAAGAGTTGTTTATTTATGTACCCGATTAAAAAAGTTCATATATGTTCAAATATTTCATATATGCTCATATATGTTCAAATTTGTCATATATGTACATATATGGTTGCATATATGGGCAAATATGGACATATACTTATAATATATACGGACGTATATGAAAGTGTATGTGATTTCATATATGCAACGGTACTCATATATGGTCATATATGGAGGTATATGCGATTTCATATTTCCAAAAGCGTCTCATATATGAACATATATGGAAGTAAAGGGTCCGCCATCTAACGTTTTTTTTCCACTAGTGCTTATTTCGTGAATGGTAACACTTAGCTCATGTCTGATTTGACAGATAATTAGTTTCATCCTTCCGCTGAACGAATATGGTTGTGTATACGCTTGAACAACGCTGGGAAATATTGCGACATTACTTTGAAAATCATGGTAATGTTGCAGAATGTGTGCCGATACACCCAAAACGAGTCACTGTTTGGAGCGGATTTTGGTCCAGAGGCATAATTAGGGCCATTTTTCTTCGAAAATGCGCAAGGAGTGGCCGTTACAGTCAATGGCGATCGTTATCGGGCCATGTTGAACGAATTTTTGTTCACAAAAATTGAAGAGGAGGAAATACAGCTGCACACAATCGATAATGTGCTTAAAAATTGGACCGATCGTGTAGGCTATTGCATGGCCAGCCGAGGCAGCCATTTGAATGAATATATTTTCCATTATTAACCAGAAGGATTGTACTTTCAAATAAAAAAAGAAATTTAAGAAAATATTCAGTAGTTTTTTTTTATAGCATTTTCAAAAAAAAAAAAGTTATTTGGCGGACTCTTTATATGTTATTTCATAGGGACAAATATGGAAGTTTATGGAATCCCTTATGTGAGGAATCATATATGAATATATAGAAAAATATGTGACTCCATATACCAAAATAGGACTCATACATATATGGACAAATATAACCCCAAACTTTTTTTCAAATACGGATTGTAAATAAATAACTTAAATTCTTAATCCAATTCATATGGATTCATATATTCTTTTTGTAATACATACCTAAGTTTTAGAAATGTAACAAATAGTTCTTTTAAGCATTTTTATATAAATTTCTTATAAACTGAAACTGTACTTTAGATATAGACAAAATAGTATAGAACCATAAAACTGTTTAGGACGAAAAATCATCTTAAACCAATAAAAACAGCAGTTTGTGACATTTTTAAGAAAAATATTTTGTGAAAAATTTAATTTTCTCAATTTTTAGATAAAAATATAGGGTTTTATGCAATTTTCTGCCGAATAGTAAAAACAATGCCCTATGTGCCGAATACCGATATCTCTACTAAATTTCATTAAAATTTAAGTGCATCAGTTGAGAATCCCCAATATATACATTACCCTTCTTAACAGTAAAATAAGTAGATTTTGTAGATTTAGTTAACTCTTGAAATTTGAAAATTTAATTAAGTTCAGAAGTGGTTTCTACCAAAGGTCTAAGTGAATATTTTGAAGACATTCTCTTGTGTAAACTTATGCCAGCTTTGTCGATTTTTAATACTAAAATTAGCACAAAAAAAGGCTGGGTTGCTTAAAAAATGCAAACTTTTTTTTAGGATACCAAAAAAACGGCAAATTTCAGCCGATTTTAGCAAATGAAGGCTCATTTTACTCAGGAACACTAACTTTAAGAATATTGTTGTTTTAAAAGAAGATTTTAAAAAACCCTTGTAGAATTTGGTACAGTAGTAACAAAAATTAAAACTTTAATTATTATGTATATAGAAAATACCATTATTTTTGTCAATTTTCAACCGATTCTAACAAAAAAAAAGGCTCGATTTACTCAAAAAAATACTAACGTTATAAAATATTGTTGCTTTAAAAGAAGATTCGAAAAAAATTCCCGTAGAAGTTGAAAGAGTTAAAAAAAATAAAAAGTTTAAATTATTATTAAGAAAATGTCTACCTATTTATTACAATAATATAAAGATAATAATATAAAGAAAGTATATATATTTTAAAAGACTAGTTAATTTGTTTTTAAATATCGATTAAATTTTTAAATGTACTAGTAGCAAAATGCACTATTTTAGCGTTATCTCGAAAATTGGATGGTATATTGAAATTTCTCAATCCGGTTTTATAATACACTCATCTAGATACCTACACTTGAAAAGTGATTGCAATTTGTTTGCTTTTTCATTTAAAAACACTTTTTTTTTGTCGCAATTAGGCCTTTTAAAAAATATTGTTTTTTTATTAAAACAGTTTTTTAAAATACAAAATTTTCTAAAAAAATTACAAAATATATATAATAATATATGAAAGCCTATGGATGACCATATAAAATAAAATAAAATATGAACATTAATGACCACATTTGTCCATATATGAAAATGTAGGTGCATTTCTCTAGTATGTACGAATATGGATGACCATATATGATCATATAAACAATATATATGATCAAATATGAACTTTTTTAAACGGATAGTCAAAAGATATAAAGCAAAAAGACACTTAGGCTCTTATGACAAGTTGAATGGAAAAAAGTCGAAAGGTTAAAGTTGAGTTAGGCCATTATTCCACATGAAATAAAAACTTAACTCAAATTATGTGTATCAAAAATCTTTATTTTTCCGAATACCGACTAAAGTTGATTTAGGCAATAATGAAAAAATAATGTTTCTATTTATTGCATTCTTCAATTGAGTGCATTCTTCAATTGAGAATAGAAAAACACTTAACTTGAAAAATTATAAGTTAGGGTGTTATGCGAAAACAATCATTCAGAAAAATAACTTAAGCTGTTTTTGAGGGTTAATTGCCGTCCATGAAAAGATGTAAATATGAAAAATTTACAGCAAATATATATAGACACGCTGAGCACGATGGTACTAAAAATTCAATTTTGTCTTAACTGGAGTTAGGCCGTTATGGCTTGGGACCACTGAATTTATATGCTAATTACAAAAAACTAAAGCACTGAACTATTCAATTGGAGTTTTGCTCTTATCAAAGTATACCTGTAATTAGAAACCATTATTGGTAGAAATTCTTCATATTCTTTTGTAATATTTTTTTCTTTGGACAATATTGATATGAAAAAAGTTTTATGAATAAACTAGTGATATATTTTTCTAAAGTTCAAAGAGTGCAAAAATATTTAAATTTACATTCTAGCTTTTAATGCCTTCACAATTCGCGTTTAAAATTGTAAAATAATTTTCATTTACACCCTTTACAACTTCCAAACAATTACAGTTAAAACACTCGTTTTTAATTGTCAAGATTTTTTTTTCAAAATCAAGATATTTTTTTGGTGAATGTCAAGCATTTTGCAAATTTGAATCTGACAACCCTACCTTAGCTGGTAACATTAATTATGAATAAATTATATATTGGCATTCTCATGATGTTGTTGTTTAAAGATCATAATCAAATTTCATTTAATAATTAAAATCATTTGTAATATTTTGTTTAATCATATCGTACTCGTCGGTCATAACTTTAAAAAACTCAAGTGTTTTATTCTTTCATGATTATTTGGTTGGTTTAGCTTACACTCAAAAAAATAAGTTAGTACAGAAGTTAGTAAAACGTCTTGTAAATCAGGTATACTATTTTTTAGCAAAATTTTTTTGCTAAAATCGTGTTTTCAGCTAAAATTTTTGTTATACTTATTCAGCACTTAACTGTTTTATACTAATGCTTTACTAACATACTAATGTTTTACTAATTAATTTTGCTAAAAAAAATTGTGCTGATAAGCACATTAATAGTGTGGACGACAACCAGATTGATGTCGCGGCATGGAAAGATGTAGTAGAGAAAAGGAAAATGATACTAAAAAGTACAACTCTAAAAAGACATATAAAAACATCAACCATGGAAGACTTTTGTATCTATTTTTCATACATAAAACAAAATTGAGGATTAAAACAAAATTGAGGATTGCGTTGTCACCGGCTTTTGAAAATAATTGTCTATTAATAAAAAAAAGACAAAAGAAAAAATTTAAATTTAATATGTATTTCTATAATAAATGTCAATAGATTAATAATTTAGTGTGGTCAAATTGCAAACAAACATATAGACATGTAGACAGAGTAAAGCGAAAGACAAAGACACACAGCTTAGTATGGTTCCTTTTTCTTATTGCAAAAAAAAGGGTTGTTTTTTTCGTTTCGTTTGTTTTTGTTTATTTTTTCGTTTCGTTTCTATAATTATCTTCGGCAGTTGCGTCCTTTAAAAGAAAGCATCATTTAGACTACCATTGATGTAGTTGAAAGAAAAGTTTTGTTATGTTAGTATATATTTATTTCTATATATTTTCAGATATTAAATTAATTCATGACATCAATGTGGGAAAATGAAAATTTTTATATTTCGTAATTATTGTAAATTATTTTTAAAAGAATCACAAAAATATGTTTTATGATTTTCAGCAAATATATTAACTAAATTACAATTTTTCTACAAATTTTTTGCGTTTTTTTCAGTCTACTAAAATTCAGCAAAACATTTATTAATTTTTAGCAAGGCTTTTGTATTTCTAATCTACTAAGTGTTAGCAAAACTTTTGCTGAATCTACTAATTTTGTTGCTAAAAATCAGCTCGCTGATTTTCAGCAAAAGATTTTGCTGACATTAGCAATTTTTTTGCTAGCACCCTCCTGACTAAAATTTTGTTGACTCAGCAAAATTTTTTGCTGACTTTACAAACTTTTTCTTTTGAGTGTACAACGATGGATTTTAAAAAGTTTTATTTTTTTGTTCGGTAGTCTTATTTGGTGAAGGGTGTTTTGTTGGCCAAATTTTGTTGGTAAGCCTTTATTAAAATAATAAGGGGGAGAATTAATAAAGTTTTGTTTCTATTTGTTGCTAAATTCATTTATTATTCGATTTTATATAAACTTGAGCTTTAAAAACTACCTCTTGTTTAGGTCTTCTATGAAATTTTTCAAAAACCACAATAAGATATCTTCATTATTATCATCATAATCATCATTATTATCTCACATACTTATTTCGTTATGGATTGGTGCGTAAAGTCGTTTAAAAGCGTTCCATGTAAAAAAAGTATTTTGTTAATTCTTGTATTGTATATAATTATATCCGGAAAATGAGAGAAACATTTAATTAGATATAATCTGATACAATTAGACATAATTTGATACAATTAGATTTAATTTGATGAAATTAGATGTAGTCTATATATTAAAATTTTTTAGTTGGGGTGTGGGAGTTTTGTTTTATAATCGATTACTTTTCTATAATCATGAATGAATTTGAATTGAAGGGGGAAAATACCTAGAGTATGAGTCTATTTTTATAATTTTGTCATATTAATTAGCTATTGATTAATGAAACCAAAATATGTCTTTCATCTTATTTTCTTTTATAATCAAATTAATCAGTGAACAGATGTTTATGCAAATATTATCCCAGAAAAAATGTTTAAAGAATAATTTTTAACAAATTACAGAAATACAGTGGAAGCTCTTAATAATGGTTAAAAGTTGTGTAACATAAAATGTGTAAACTAGGGCGTTTCAGCACTTTTATATGCAGCAATATATAGTTTTATATAAAATAAAATCTACAGTTTTTTGGTATAGAACGATATATCTTTCCAAATGACTATGAATAGACCTCTGTTTATAGATCACAGAAATGTAATATACAAACACTACTTACGAAAATTGATAATCTTCTTCATGTATATAATGGTTTTCCTTGTATGTTTGTTGGTGATTTGAATGTGGATGTTTTGTCTAGCAGCAGATTCAAAAGTCTTTTGTTCGATGTTTTTTCGGAATACAATATGCGTTCTTGCCATAATTTAGTAACGAGACCGCAATGTAACACATCTATTGACTGTGTTTTTACAAATTTATCCCGTGATGTATTTGTATATTCAATTGAGAATGAATTAAGCGATCATAACATGATAAGTTGTGGCTTTGAAATGGGAATATTGACCCGAAATACAGTTATTGAAAAAAAATATAAAACTGATTATGAACAATTTGGTATTTACTTAGATGAGAATCTAGTAATTTCGGACACATGTAGAGGTTCTTCCGATTTGTGTGATTAGATTAGATTATATGGCACTATGCACCGCGACCAACTTAGGTCTTTTGTGCTGCCTAAAGTTACCCTAAATATTCAAGCTACCTATAAAGCCAATAATCCTATTAGGCAAAATCTTCATAATGTCCGAAGGGGAGACAAAGCGATTGCCAAGAAACTTGACACGCCTTTCACATAGCCTCGGACATTCGCAAAGAACATGCTCTGATGTCTCAGCTACCAGTTCGCAAAACCTACACTCATCCGTGTCCGAAAGACCCCTTTTGCGCAGGTGGTATCTGAGATTGCAGTGTCCAGTCAGGTAAGACACCAGGGTTCTCAAGTCACCCCTCCCGAGGGACAAGAGTCTCCTCGATCCTGCACTGGAAAAAGAAATTAATCTCTTAGCCTGTCGTTGGCCAAGAGAGTTTTCCCAATAGAGAGGATGACGGAAAATTTGCTATCTTTGATCGCCTTTAAAGAAACTTTATTAAAAGCTAGAAGAAAAAATCGCAATAAGGCTCTGGCAAATCAGCTAAAAAGGATAAGTAGAATAATAAAGAATTGTAACCGCACGCTTATGAATGATTATTACAAGAGCAACTTGCAATTGTGTAGTGGTGATCCAAAAAGAACTTGGCAGAGAACAGAGAGCTTGGTCGTAATAACCGTTCTGTAAAAAACCTTGTAAATGAAGATGGGGATATTTTGACAAATGATGAAGAGAAGGCTATGGCATTCAATGATTTTTTTGTTAAATCTGTAAACAATATACCAAGAAAAATACCGGTTAATGTGGATGATGACGTTAACTTCTATCGTACCTTAATACCTCAAAGAAATACTTTTGCGCTGAAAAAGTTAAGCAAAATAAATATTGAAGAAGTTTTAAATAATTTAAAAACCAATAAAAGTCCAGGTTATGATGGAATAACTCCTAAAATGTTATTGACAAGAACGAATTTAGTAGCTGATATAATAACTGATGCTTTTAATAATATGATTGATGAAGGAAGTTTCCCTAATGCTCTAAAAATACATAAAATAACACCAATACCTAACGATATTGGATCAAACAATATCGAGAATTTTCGGCCTATATCTGTTTTAAATATTGTGGATAAGATATTTGAAAAACTTATTTTTAAACAACTCTCTGATTATCTTGACAGAAACAACATATTGTTTGAAAACCAGTTTGGATTTAAGAAAGGAGCTGGAACTGAGGAAGCAGTGGTTAGTGTTGTTGAATATTTATGTGGTGAGCTGGATGCGGGTTTTTGTGGCGTTGCGGGTGTATTTTTTGATTATTCCAAAGCATTTGATTTAGTAAATCACAATATTTTATTGAAAAAGCTAAGAACAATTGGATTAGCGAGCAAAACTCTGGATATCTTTTTGCATTATTTGTCTAACAGAAAGCAGTTTGTTCAGGTGGGTGAGTCAAAAAGTACTATGAAGCCTGTAACTTGCGGTGTTCCTCAAGGAAGTGTCCTTGGTCCGTTGCTGTTTAAGATTTTTATTAATGACATTTTCAATATAAGGAAAATTATTCATGTATGCTGATGATGTTTGCCTGTTTTATAGATATAATCATTTAAAAGTTTTGCAGACCCAGATTGAGTACGATGCTGCAATATTATCAGAGTTCTCGAGACTCAATAGACTTATTCTTAACACGGATAAGACAAAATTAATAATATTTAAACCATACCGTTCTAGAAATGAAGAAAAGATGACTGTTCACATAGATGGTAGTTCGATTACTGAGTCTGATATGGTGAAGTATTTTGGAGTAAATTTGAACCACAACTTACTATGGGATTGTCATATAAACACGTTAAAGTCAAAAATTTCTTCCGGGATTGGTATTCTCTACAAGTTTAAAAATAAGCTCAGCCTTGATGTAAAGATGCTGCTTTACCAGTCACTTGTACATTCCCATTTGACATATCTTCCAATAATATACGGGTGTAGAATTAATCAGTCATTAAAATCTCTTCAGTCTGCTCAAAATAAAGCGCTAAAGCTTGTTTATAACCTCCCTATAACGCATTCTACGTTGGAACTGTTTACAACTTATGCTAAAAATGTTTTGCCGATTCGAGGTCTATATAAACATAAAATTTTAACATATGTTTTTAAATCATTGAGAGGAAATCCCCAACAATCCATTCAGTTTACCCAAAATGTATTTAATACGCGACGTAATACCAGACAAGCTTCGAATTTAAGTTCAGTAAGATGTCGTCTAGACCTGACTAAACAGCGTATTGCTTTTGCTGGACCACATGAGTATAATCAACTACCAGTTGACTTACGAAATATACAAGTTCTATCAACGTTTAAGAACCGCGTTAAAAGCTATTTTCTTCAAAACGTAGAAACGCTTCTTATATAAATTTGTTTTCTTTTTCTCATGCTTTTAAAATATACTGTTGTTAAATATGTTTTTTTTTTTATATACATATATATATCAAAATTTGAAAGAATATTTTATATGAAATAAAAAAATATATATATATATATATATATATATATATATATATATATATTATGTAAATAATCTTCTAAGCATATAATGTAAAGTTGCCTACTATTGCCTCTTTTAAGCCTGTAAGGCGCTGAGGCGTTAATTTTGATCAATTGTTACCTAATTTTTTATTGAATTAATAAAGTATAAAAAAAAAGATCTTGACCTATCGTTTTATCCAAAATAAAATATTTTTTTTAATATAAATTATTTTATATAATTTTGATTTGTGTCATATCTTTTTATTATACATGTATTCGCACAAAATTAGATTAACCAGGGACGTTGCTTGGGGGGGCTAAAATTAGTTTCAATTATTATATTTATTGATTCAGTTAAAAGTTTAATTGAATTCGGTACTATTGCGGAAATTGTAGTAACATTTAAAATAATTTGTAACTAATTAATTGATATTATTTTCAATTATAGTTTTATTTATATCTATTAAACATTTAATTGAATATTGCTTTTTATTTCAAAAAAATTTTTAGTGGATATTATTAAAACATTAATTAAATAAAAAAAAGTCGCCTAAAATTGGGGGAAAAATTACTTAAATTAAATACAAATCCCCAAAATTAAAAATTTTTAAAAAAATCAGCCAAATTGTAAAAAAATCGCCAACATTTTAAAAAACCGAAAATTTGAAAAAATGAAAAAAACAGCCAAATTTAAAAAAAAATTGGCAAAATTTAAAAAAACAATCCTCAAAATTGCAAAAATTTAACAAATTGTCAAAATTTGAAAAAAAAATCTTTGAAATTAAAACAAAATTGCTAAAATTTAAAAAATCACCAAAATTAAAAAAACGTGAATTTGTTATTATAATCGATGTTTTAATTTTGTCGATTTTTTAAAATTTTTTGCATTTTTTTCTATGTTGTTATTATACGTTATAAAAACTGGAAATTTTGTTTATACCAAATACATTTTCAATTAAACAGTTAATACATATTACACAGTGCAACACATAAATTGGTTCCTCTTTCGTACCCGGTTTTTTTTGAAGTGTATATCGAAACTAAAAAAAATCCGCAAAGGACTTGGCCAGATTACATCGAAATTTTTTTTTTTTGGACACCCTAAGTTTTTGCACCCAAACATGATTTTTTTAAAAAAGGAAAATTTTTATGGAATCCATATATCATAAACCGTTCGGAATTTTGTTTTTATGTCTTTGGCAAAGTTGTAGATCCACACCAAAGCAAAAAAATTCTCATATGGACCGACCCAAAAAAATTGCATCCACTGCATCAAAATTGCAAAAAATTGGGAATAAATGCTATTTTTTTATGACAATATGGAAATAGCTAAACTTTAAAATCCAATTTTAAATAATACACATGTTTTGCATTTGTATAAATAAACAAAAAAACTTAAACAAAAAATAAAAAAAAAATTATGAAATTGTTAATTGCGTTATAAAATAATTACTTTTTATTAATAAAATAAATATATTCATTTTTTCAAAAACATATCAGCATTACAACAATAAAATGTTTAAATAGTAAATTTGAAAACAAGTAACAACAAAAACGGCATTAACCTATATAGTCTTTCTTTGTCGAAACGACAAACATTGGATATGCAAAATAAGTGTGAGCAAAAAGATGTGCTTTCTAGGGTTAAGGAATGTTCGTATTAAGATGACATGTACCAGAGAGTTGTTTATATTGTTGTTAGATATAATTTAGCTGAAGAAAGATTTCTTAAATTCCCAGTATTTAAGCCATTTCAGGACAAAATCATGAAAAAATCATAAAAAAATAGCATTTTTTCCCAATTTTTTGCAATTTTGATGCAGTGGATGCAATTTTTTTGGGTCGGTCCATATGAGAATTTTTTTGCTTTGGTTTGGATCTACAACTTTGCCAAAGACATAAAAACAAAATTCCGAACGGTTTATGATATATGGATTCCACAAAAATTTTCCTTTTTTAAAAAAATCATGTTTGGGTGCAAAAACTTAGGGTGTCCAAAAAAAAAATTTCGATGTAATCTGGCCAAGTCCTTTGCGGATTTTTTTTAGTTTCGATATACACTTCAAAACAAAACGGGTATGAAGGAGGAACCAAACGATGACCTTAAAAATGCTGCACTGTGTTATTAAACATTTAATTGAAAGGGAGTTTGAAATCGAACAACAGTTTAATTGAAATATTTTTGACAAAAATTTTTTCTGTGTATCTTTACATAATCTTTTAAAACGAAGATACCACTGCGGAGATACCACTAAGAACCAAACTTAAATTTATGTGCCGTAGTGTGTCATTTCAAAAGTTGATACTTTACTTAAAGTGTAATATTTTTACTTTAATTTGGTTCGCTACGTACGCATCTGTTAACATAGTTTTTAGTATTGTTTTACGATATATATTATGATGTCTAAAAATCCATTAAAGCGATTCTTGTTCAGCACACAAAAACTATTTTTTTTTTTATTTTTCAAAATAAATTTCAGCCTCAAACTTTGATCGATTTGCATCAGGTGTTAACGTGATCCAATTTGATTCAAAATTTCACATTTTTTTTAGACTAAATGCAAACAATTTTCGATCGGTGTTCCTTGAATTGCGACATTTTTAAATAAAGCAGCTAAACTAGTCTTTGTGTTATAACGATGTTGGTTTTTTTTTTTTGTAGAAATTTTAAAGGATTTTTATTTAAAAAATTGATTAAAGAAAATTCTAATTATTGACGAAAAATTTAAAAATGAGGGGTAAACGCATGAAAAGCATCTGAAATCGTCCAAAATATAAACCAAAGTGAATTGGAAATACATATTTTTTGTTTAAATAAGACCTGGGCGATGTCAGACATATTTTCGAATTTTCCAATTGTATATGTTTCTTTATCATTATTTCTTTCAGACTACAATCACTCTAGTGAGCTTAAACGCTTCCTTGGAAAATTTACGATTTTTTTTAATACAAGACATGGAGTAAAGCAACGATGAGCTCCATCCTACCTCAAAAAAATGTCGGATATAGTCGAATATATATTCACCAATATTTAAAATAATTCAAATAAGTGGCAGCCTGGGTCCACGACATAGTGTCAAAATAGCTTTCAAAATGTGTGTTTTCTGGAGTCTTTTAACGCTGTTTTTAAATAACTCTAAATTTAATAAACTTTAAACATATTTTCATACAAAGATGTGTTTAATTTCACCGCCACTTTTAAACCTCAAAACATGGGATTGGGCCTCTGAAAAATACGTTTATCATATTTTTTGCTCCTTTATTACCTTTCCTAATTTTATTAAGTTGAAAAGGGAACCCATCGGAAAGGTTTACTTGTAAGTGTCAGGAAATTTATATAGGATATTTGCCTTTTAATTTGCCTGCAAAATCTTGAACTTTTGAGTTCACGAATAAAATAATACATTATTTTAATATACACTTATAGGTTTTTTGTCTGCATATATAAAATGAATTTCGTCCAAAAATTTTAGTGCGTCTTATCGCATCTCGCTCAATATATAATTGTATATTGCATTTAGAATACGCTAAAACTAATCCAATTAATAGTGACGTTATATATACATAGACATTGCAAAATCTATATATATAAAATACAATGTTTGTATGTTTGTCCTCTATAGACTCTAAAACTATCCAATCGATTTGGCCCAAACCGGTTTCATTTGAAAGGATGTAGTCCAAATTAGGTTTTCGGCTACATATATTTCAAGTGGGCGTGGCCCCTCCCACATAAATTGAATAACATCATATATCTTGACTGTTGTGATAGCAAGAGTTTTGAAACATTGCAGTATCCCATATGTTACTGATTTGAATAATCAGGAAAAAATTGGCGGGATCGGACCAGTGGGAGTGGCAGCTCCCATACAAAGTAAATATTTAATATCATATATCTACAGTTCTATAATAGCCAGAGTCTTAGAAATTTGTGCACGTTGATTATATTATGAATAGTCATGGGAAAATTGGGCGGGATCATACCAGTGGGCGTGACAGCTCCCATACAAAGTGATTATTTAACTCATATACAAAATTAATATTAATATTAAATATCTAGGGTTCTATATTAGCTATATAGCCTTCAAATTTTGTACGAGTCCATCAATTACAAATATTAGTAGTCGAACTGAAAATGAGATATCAAACTCTTAAATCGGTTATGTAGTTCCGAAGATATTTACAAAAAACCTATGTTAATCTTCAAGCTATGTTACACGAACACAACAGCCTCATCCGTCTATTCAAACCAGATGCCGACAGATGAATTTACGGTTGTGATAAGAGCTGACCAGACAGCGGCTGGTGAGCATGAGCGGCGCTTTAATGCACCGGTAATAGGTGACGTCGCAGTTGTTATGGCAGTTGTTTTCAGCTATTCATTTTATATACTTCAGCAAATAAAGGCGATAGAAGGACAAAGAGGCCTTGGGCTTCCCATGAAATTACAAATTTTAAAATGATTTACTAATGTGAATTTATTTTTTTAATTATTTATTTGCGTAAAAGAAATTTCTTGATTTAAAGAATTAATTACAATTAAAATTTGAATGCAAAACAACGTTTGCCTGGTCAGCTAGTACAAAATAAAAATAAAATAAAAACACAATTTAATTTTGGATAAAATTGTATATTACCCCATGCAGAGTCACACTAGAAAATTTGTCAATCATATTTTCGATATAAATATGTATGTAGAAAGCTAAAGTAATAGCGTTTTCTTTTCTGACAAAAATGTCACATTTTTTTTGCACTTTGCCTTAAATTTCCTTATTCGTGTTCTTTTCTAAAATGAGGTGAACACTCTAAGAGGGTACCGTGTTTGTTTCTAAAAGTGTTGCCTTATAAAAGGCAAAAAATGCAACATTTTCTGCCCTCAAAAAATTTACAGGGTTGGATGTTGCCTTGTTTTTTTTGGCTTATCAATCTCATGTGTATATATTGCAAAGTTTTTGGCGAGAAAACTCTCACCTTGGTAGCAGAGTGGTAGTGTGCTGGCTTCTGATACAGAAGATCCCGAGTTCGAACCCATATTGGTATCACATTTTTTTATATTTTTTTTTTTGTTAAATTTAATTTACGATTTTTTTTTAATTTGTTTTTGCTATTTTTTTTAATTTTTTCTTTTTGTAAGTATTTAATAATTTTTTTAATCTGAAATTCGCTTACAAACAAAATTATAAATCCAAATTTTTTAAATAATTAAAAAAACAAAAATTAATTATTAAAAAAATCATTAAATTTTTTTTAAAGTTTGCTGGGATTCGTACCCGAACTTTAACAACACTAAAAAACAGATTTGTTTAAATAAATGTAATATGTGATGAAATTGTGTTCTATTCTGATTGTAAAAATGCTTCATTTTAATGGGGCGAGGGCAAAATTTGAAAAACGTTGCACATTAAGAAGGCAACACTTTTTTCCAGAAAAGAAAACACCATAAGTTTCAACGTATTTTTCCGTGTTTGTTATTCAATGTTGTAAGTTACTAAATTCCATGATAAACACTTTTTTTTACATTGACTGTTCCAAAACGTGAACAAAGTTCAATAGCTCTAAAACGTGAACACATTTTTTTTTATAAGAAATGTTTCTTTTTCTTCAATATTTTAGTTATTTGGGGAATCCCCGAATAATAATTTCACCAAGTTCTTATAGTAAACACCGTGAACGTGAACAACGTGAACAGAAGAACTCTTTTCCTGAGTTATTCTTTTATAACAAGATTTTTTATATCAAAATTGTTTTAAAATGTATAGAATAAAATTAAAATAGAATTAGTAGTTATTTTTATAGTAAATGTATTAGAAATTAAGAACTGTTAAATATCAAAAACGTATTAAAATCAATAATTTGGGTATGCAAAAATTGTCTTAGATTCTGAATTTGGTCTATTTACAAAAGTCCCAGAATCAGAAAGTTTTCTAATAGGAAAAATTTCTTAAAATGTTAATATTTTTCTATAGGCAAGTGTCTGAATATTTAAAAATTTTGTCTGAATATTTAAAAATTTTGTACATTATGTTTGAATTTAAGAAATTTTCAGGAGAAAAATATTCAAAATCTTTTCATATTTTATTTTTTTGTTAAAAAATCATCATATTGATTATTACAATGATTGGTTCTGAAGTACTTGGAACAGAATTTTTTCTAAGTGGCTCAATTCTGTAGTAGCATAGTTAAAAAAAATTCCAATCACAAATGTGAACAAATTCAGAAACACTAACTCTCACTGTATATTCATTTTCATAATATCTTTATTTTCAAAGTTTTTTTTTCTCAAAAAACTTATTTTTTAGGCAATTTCAAGAGAATTTTTTTAATAAAATAAAAAGTCCAAAATTAAAAGGAATTTGCTACAAATTATAAAGTTGTACACTTTTTGCAAATGGCTTAAATGTAAAAGGATTAATAATGTTGAAGCAAAACCCGTATTGGACGGTAATTATTTCCGCAAATATTTCGGATTTTAATTAAGTTTTAAAATCAAAAACCGGATACATCTATAGCATATTTTGTATATATTAGTATAAGTTCAGATATAAATTTATACCGCTATATAAAATCGGATTAAATTGTATCGTGCCATTATTCGAATGTAATTTAATCTGATATAACAAATTAAAACTAAACTTATGCACACTTATATAATTATATGGGCTCATTTCGCGTATAAAACTGTATATTAAAAATCGTATGATTATATAAAGCATCATATTATTTTTTTTTATCGGCTTATTACAAGTCGAAAGTTTCTGCGTGCACTAGGGTTATAACTTTTGACTTGTTTTTTGCAATTATGAAATTTTAGCTACCCTAGCCGTAGGCCATAAAAATATAAAGTAATTTTATTTTTTCGCGGTTTTCAAAAAGGTTTCCGCATAATTCTCTTTTTGTTTACTTAAACTAAAAATTAATATTTAGCTAAAATTTGAACGTACTTAGACAATAACGATGCGTATCCAACTTAAAGGATACAAACGTTTTCAAATTTGACGTGTTTCGCGGATTTTGATAAAACGGATTAAAGCGTTGTTTCGCGATATAACATCAAAATTTGCAAAATAACGAACACAATAAGTAAAAAGTTATTTAAAGTATGTCGTGCAGTATTATTGGTCAACTGGTAAAACTTTAATGGTAAAATTTGAAAAAATGCATTGTAAGGATATGCACTTTATGCGTGAGCTTTTTGTTTCAAAATGACCTGAAAAAGCTATTTCTATTATTAATACCCCAGCAAAAAATTTCCAAAAAGGTAAGCGGGTTTGTAATCAAGCATTTTGGGCAGAACGCATTCCTTACTAGATTACCTACTCGATTCTTTTAACAGGGCGTGAGACTAAAATAATTGATTCTTTAGAATTGATTATTTTTTTTACCAAAGAACCATTTACTGTATATTTTTAAGAACTACATACATTTTTTAATAAAGAAATAGTTCCATTGTAAAACTACGAAGTACTTACACAAAAAATAAATAAATAGTTCCTTAGAAAAAATAAAAAGTACTTACATTTAAAAAAAAGAAGTAGTTCCATAAGTAAATTCAACTTTTACTCACACGTGATTCTCCTAGGTCAATCAAATATAACGATCAAAACTCATACGAAAATAAAATCCTAGAAAGTGAAACATCGAATTGATATGATAACATGGGTCTGTCATAACTTCGCAGCTATAAACCACGAAAATATAAATTTTTCAAAAAAAAAATGCAATTTCTGTTTTTAGTATTATTTTCCTGCAAATAAAAATTTGTTTGAAAAAATATATGAAATAAATTCTTTAAAATTGTATAACTTCTTTTTTTTCAAAATTAGGAACTACTTCCAATAACGTCCTTTTATTAAGAAAAAGTATATGATTACTTCTTGAGTACAAAAAGTTATACATATAAGTTAATAACATTGTAATTTTCTTTTAAGTAAATGATTACTTTGTTATTGAGTTCATGCTTTCTGGTTTAAATTTAAAGAATTGATTACAATACTACTTGCTTTTTTGACTCTATCGTTGGAATGAGTTTGGTATTGCAGTTACTAAATTTGGCAATGAGATATGTAAGCAAGTGTAGGCATCACCTTCTTTTTGGAATGTGTAATTTTTTCTGGGACATTATTGCCCATGATGTGCTGATAAGTAAAAATTTAACAAAAAAAAAAGTTTAACCCTATGTTGCAACTTTTTTTGTAATTTTTATAAGTTTACAAAAAAAATACATAATCAAAATAAAAATTGAAAAAGTACGCAATATAAATAATATTTTTATTAAGGTACTAAAAAACAAAGTTTTAATTACTAGGTTTTAAACCAACGAACATATAGGCTAAAGAAGAACCCAGTCACTCAACATCTGTTAAATTTTATATGCCAACTGGTTTTAAGAGAAACTGTTTTTAAAGGATTTTTTAATGGATATTTTTTTTGGTATATATAAACAAAATTTTATGTTAGTTATACAAAACTTATGCAGAGAATGCATTAAACAACACAAATTAACTTTAACAGTTAATTTAAATTGCTTAAAAGCATGAAAATTAATTAATTAAAAGTACTACTGACTGAAAACGTATAAAATCAACCTCCTCAAAATCAAAATCCTCCACCCCTTCTGATTTCAACCAAACTTGGTATAGAAGATGTACATCAAACAACCTCGTCCAAATTTAATACATCTAATCCCAGCGGATCTTGAAATATCCCGTTTCAAAATATGAAAAATATTCGAAAATTTTAAAAAAGGACTCGTACAAAATAATAAATATCTTTTTAACGGCTTAAGCTACGGCAGTCATTGACACATCATTTTAAAGCTACGTAAATTGTGGTTTCACCAGTGAACACAACTTTTTCACGGAAAAATGCATTGTTTTCAAAAACCGCGGTTCAAAAAGCTGTATTTCAAAAAACTGGTTTTTTCAAATTTTGAAAAAGATATATGTTAATTATAAATAACATCTCTATGCCGTGTCCAAATCTGTCTGTGGAGCTTTTACGTTATCCTGAGTTATGAATAAAAATGTGAAAAAATTTAACTTAAAAGCCGATAACTCCGACACATGCAGGAGTCCACATACCCTATGGGGAATGAGGAGTCAATTGACCTAAAAGTGACTGGTTAAAGAATTACTTATCACAGGACTGGTATAATTTAATACTGAAGTGGGTAAAGCAGTGTCAATTGTCCTAAAATTACCAATCCTGCGACTGGTAGAGGGAGGACAAACCACTTAACCAGAATGCTTATTAACAAGAAAAAGCCAGTTGGCCAAAATTTTACCCATGTTTAGTTTATTTTTATGCCCATCCCTGGTTAGTCCTGTGGCATGCCACTATGTGGTTTAAAGCAGGAAAAATGAACCCCTCCTATGACAAGCCCATGTTAAAGTTGCCAGTTGTTTACATAGGGTAGGGTTTAGCAGAGGACCGGTCTCTGGCACGAAGGGACCGATCCTGTGGCACACGCAGGGCCGATCACATTCCCCATAGGGTAGGGATTTGGTAACGGTATAGAAAAATAATTTATAATTAACATATATTTCTTGAAAAATTTAAGAATACCAATGTTTTTTGAAATACCGCGGTTTGAACCACGGATTTTGAAAAAAAAAAAATTTACCGTTAAGAAGTGAATTATTTTTGTAAATCAGTCAAACCACGATATAAGTAACTTTAAAAGAAGATATCAATGACTCTTGTACCTTGAACCGTTAAAGAGTTATGGGCAATTATGTGCAATTACTTTTGCAAAACTTTTCAAAGTTTTTTGAAATTTAGCGGTTTAAACCGCGGATTTTAAATAAAATGCATTTACCTTCAAAAAATGATTTTTTCGATTATTTTTATTGCAAACACGGCTTACAACAGTGGCTTTCAAATGAGGTATCAATAAATCATGTATATTTAACCGTTAAAAGGATATGGACGATTAAGTACGATACACTCATAAAAATTCAACAGTTATTTAAAAATGTAATCGGTAAAGTTGTTTAAATGGAATATACAGTTTAATTACCAAATAAATATATTTTTTAACTTTCTGTATGTTAGTCAATAAACGAAAAAAACTGACTTTCGGTAATAGTTAAAATGTTCAGTTAAAATTTTCTATTTAAAACAAAAAGTTCTTATACTATATTGAGTATTGAAATAAACGAAAATAATCTATTGTTTTTATCGATTTTATCAATTAATTTTTCAACAGTTGAAAATAAACTAACAAATATAATTTTTTTTTTTTTAATTTAACCAATACTCAGGGGATGCCCCCTACTCATGCAGTACCTTGTATTGATCAGGAAAATAGGGTATGGGAAAGAGGAAAGAGGGAGTAGTGTTTGTGGATATTTGATTTAAATTTTTCTAAATTGTAAGTTACAGGGAAGACTTCTGCGGGAAGTTTGTTCCACATACGAATCGTTCGACTAAAAAACGAATTTTCTCTGTAATGCGTTGTGCGAAACACAGGACAATCAATATAAAATAAATAAATATTGTAAGTGTACTTTTGTTAAATTTTTGATTTTTTTCGTATTTCAAAACGCGATATTTCCACAGCCGATGTAGCTAACAACCCAAAACTTGTACGATGACATATGTATACGACACTTATCATCCATTCCAAGTTTGGTTAAAATTGAAGGTGATAGAGGTCGAAAATTGGATATTTTTTGATGGTTTAATATGGAATGAGTCTACTGTATTTTTTTAGAAACTCTCTTAAACCAGTTCAGGTTTATAGAAGAGCGTAACAATCATGTTGTTTAAGCAAATGAAATCCCCAACCCTTATGCCATGCGTAATGGATTCAGAATTTTCAATTTTAAAAATGAAATAGTTGCTTTGTTCTACTATAGGCAATATACTTTCTACCACTGACCCTGTTTTGTGGTTAACAAAATAGTTGTTTTGAACAATCTGAAATTGCTGAAGTACTAAATAGCGAGATTTATCATTCTTAAACAAAATATCATATTGATCCATAATACCGACCGCATAGTTATTATTTTTAATTATTTTGTAAAATAAGGACGTGTAACGTTTGCTGTTTATTTCTGATCTTGAAAAAATCTGTAGATCTTCTACTTGAACATTTTGCGAACAAATAATTCGATTGTCTTCCTCGGAAAAAGGTGCTTTTTTTTGTTTTATCTAGCATTCTAAATTTATTATATGTTCCAACTTCAGGTTCATAAAAAGCATACATTTGTAGATTACACATTATTTTTTAAAATAAATTTTTATATGTTTTATAAATGACTTACCAGTTGTACTTAATTGGATTAAAATAAAAAGTACTGATCACTAAAACATTTTCAATTTTTTAATTAAAAAACTTATCAGATAAAATTGTATCAAATTATATGTCACTTGATAATAATTGATAGACTCATTTTTCGGATCAATCTAAATGAGCTTATATCCCATGATATACCATGAGATCAGCTTATGTATGCCATTTTTTGGATCCGATGAGATGTAATGTTTAGATATAAACATTACATCTCATCGGCTGTACAACCATATATGATTATATCGGAACGTGTTTCGTCGGAAATTGAACATTTTGAGTATTTCATATTTTTATCTTATAATCTTAAATTTGTCCACAATATTTTTATTTAAATAACGGTTATACTTTTATTTGCATAAGGTTAACAATAATTACTGAAATACCATTTTTTATTTTTGGACTTATTTGTCAAAAACAACAATTCCGGTTAAAAAAGCTCAAATATGTTCGTATATGCTCATATATGCTCATATATGATTGCATATATGGGAAAATATGAGCATATATATATTATATATGAGCTTTTATGGAAGTGTATGTGATTGCATATATGCAAACAGTACTCATAAATGGTCATATATGGATGGTATATGCGATTTCATATTTCCAAAAGCATCTCATATATGTATTTAAATATATTGAAGTATATGTTGTTTCATAAACGTCAAAGAAAATCATATATGGACTAATATAAAGGTATATGGAATACCTTATGTGCAAAGAGGAATTATATATGAACATATATGTGACTCCTCCATACACCCAAAAAGGACTCATATGTGAACAAATATAATATCAAACTTTTATTGATTAATATACGTAGTTTTTATTTAACGCATTTGTTATTTAACGCATTTGTTAAAAGTTGTTTGTGCTGTCACCACTTACAGTGGGGAGCACTTGTGAGTACATGTAAGTACTTCTTACACCTAAAGATTCAGGTCGAAAAATGTTTGACACTAGAACTAAATTATACTTTTCTGAAGGCGTTCGAGCTATATTAACGAGAAAAGTGTATTTTTTGATCAAAATGCTCCGATTTTTCACGTTCCTGAAAATGTATTTTTCATAATACTTGTAACGGCAACTGAACACACTACTCTTACCATTTTTTTCAGTTTTCAATTTTTAAGATAACTTATTTCCTTGCGACATTATTGTAAATTGAAATTGAGGTTGTAACAGAAATTTTAAAGTCCCGCAATGCAAAATTTTAAAAAATTCAAATTTATTATCAACTTCAACCGACGACAATGTAGTAAAGAAACAAGTTATCTTAAAAATTGAAAAACTGAAAAAAATGGTAAGAGTAGTGTGTTCAGTTGCCGTTACAAGTATTATGAAAAATACATTTCCAGGAACGGGAAAAATCGGAGCATTTTGATCAAAAAATACACTTTTCTCGTTAATATAGCTCGAACGCCTGATATCGGAGAGTGAATCTAAGGCCAGATTTTGATTCAGCGTACCGTGTACCTTTAGAAAAGTATAATTTAGTTCTAGTGTTAAACATTTTTCGACCTGAATCTTTAGGTGTAAAAAGTACTTACATGTACTCACAAGTGCTCCCCACTGTATATTCCTATATGTTCCAATTCATCTTACAATATTCCACTTCACCCCACCATGCTTTTTTTTTTCAAAATCCAGCTAACGAATAATTTAATTGTGTTTTGTTTTAAAAAATATTTAATAGCTAGAGAAAAAAGTACTATCCACTTTACCTTACTACCCCTTATTAAAAAAGAGACCATTAAAAATGTCAAGTGCTGGGATTTTGTTAAATTTGATATGAAATTTCTTAAATACCCACTTAAAAGCCGTATTTGTTTTCTTATGTTTTTATTTTTTTTAATTTTTAATTTTTTTTTTATTCTGATAACTCTTTTTACAGTGAAAACTAATAAAAAAATAATAATTTCCTTCCGTTTGTTGTTTTTTTAATTAATGGCATAAACGACTCAAGAAATTATACATGGAAAGGAATTAAAAAATTTAATACATAAAACTTACTACACACATTACAATGATCGAATCAAAGAGACAATGTACTCATACTTATTTGGCCACTTAGGCCACTTGGCTTGCCAGATAGTTTTTTTCGTTATCCCCAAACAAATCACAAAATATTCCCAAAAAATTACCAATTAGAAAAAATGTTGAACAAAGTTGTATTTAATTTGCCCAAATTAAGCAGGATTTCCAGACACTTTTTACCGATATCACGAAAACAAATCACAATATATCACCAATTAAACCCCAAATTCAACAATGTCCATTTTTAGTTAAATTAGAGTTTAAATTCTTTATTAAGAAAGCCGAAATTTACTTAACAGGTAAAATTTATATCAGTGCAAACTAGTTTTAAAAAAAGTCCAATTAAAATTGTTTGCGTTGTAATACAGTTTCTTTATTTTTAATGTAAATGTAAGTCACCTTGTAGTTCATTTAAAAAAACAAACCAAATCAAATGACTGTTTTACGATTTTACATTAATTTTTACACTCGTTTTTTGCTATTTAAAAAAAATAAATGATTATTTTTTTACTGACATGTGGTTAATTTTTACTACAATTGTTAGTCATTTTTTGAACATTAAAAAACAAATGACAATGTTAGTGGAATTTAATGAAATGTAAGTCGTTCTTTCTTTAAGTGAAATTTCATTTGTTTTTAACTACATTTGCAGTGGTCTTTACCTACATAGTATTCTAAGTGAACTCCTTTTCTTAATTCTAGACTTTTATAACTTTTATAACTTTAATTACTTCTATCTAAAACCCAATTAAATTTTAATGGACTTTTTAACTCAAAATATCCAGCGTTGAAAACATATTTCATTTCAAAAAATGTAAGATTAGTATTAATTGTTGGTGCTTACTTCTTCTTTTTGCTTATTACAATCTTTTAATTATATCGCCTGTATACATACATTACAAATTTAATCCAGATTTCAAATACATTTTAAGCCTTAAAATTGTATTCATAATATTGAACATTGTGTAAAAGTTAATATTCGTTTATGAATACAGTTTTAAGACTAAAATTTCTGTTTTAACAAAAATGTATTTAAAATGCTGCTTAATATTTTTATGAATACGGGGGTAAGTGTTTTCCCTACAATTAATATGATGGTTAGTTGATGTGTAAAAAGCCAGCAACATTTTGCTGGAAAATTTCTTAGGGTTCTTTTTTAGGAGTCGTAAGAGAGCTATTTTAAAAGGAAAACAAATTTAAGAAAAGTTATTAAATCAAAAAAAAATTGTTCAGAAAAAACAATTCGATAGATACGGGTTTAAGCCTAAAAAATAGTTTTTTTAGAAAATTTTGAAGTTTTTGTATAATTGATTTTATTCGTAACCCGTGTAAAAAACATCTGATCAATCTAGCTAGACATAATTGTAATTAGATATGATTGAATTCAATCACATCTAATTAGAATTCTATTAGACCTGATGCAAGAATTCAATTAGATCTGACGCGAGATCTGATCATATATGATAATATATGGCGTTTGTGATACAGTTTATGCCCAAACCTGATCAGATCTAGTAACACATCTGTTCCTATCTAAAGGGATCTGGAAAACTGGATAATTTTCGTGTCCAGATTACAGCAGATCTTGTCATATTGGATAATATATGGTGCCAAATCTTTTCGTATCTAAAGATATATCATAATCGGTTTGTCCAGATGTGGTACCAAATCTAAGCCCTTTCAAAGACCCCAAATTATAAAATCCAGTGTAAAAACGATCAGATCTAACTATATCTGTTTACCAGATCTGAATAGATTTCATTTCATATGTGATCAGATCCATGTAGATCTCAAAAATGGAAACAAATTTGAGATCTAATTAGATCTGATCAAATCTGGGTAAATCAGATATTTTAAAATTTAACGCGGTTCAATAATTTCTAAAATTTCTAGTTAAATGATTAATAAAAAGCGCTTTTTTTAATTTAAATACGTTTATTTAAAACTTGATTGCAAATAAATGAATAACAAACTAAAACGAACTCACATTTTAACTGTTTTGAAATTCTGCTATTGCTCGCAGGATTGATCCCAAAATTTTCCGTGGTCATTTGTTACAGTGCTAGCAAAGAGTATGTAAAGGAAAGAGTAACCATCTGCCAAATAAATGTTAAAGCATGCTCTTAAATTTGATATGGGTGCTCTGCTCTATTAACAAGATATTTTAATATCAATTAATTGGGATTGGGTGAAGGATGTAGGACATCCATGCAATTAAAATGAAAAATTCATTTATTTTTCCTTTTTTGTGAATAGTTCAAAATACCTTAATCGAATTTGCCAAAATTTTAGCACATGATGTTAATTTATATTCCACTTAATTAATTTCAGCGAAAACACCATCGCTTTCATATCAAAATTTTTTGAAAATTCAATCCAAAGTTAAAATTTTTTGAAATTTTGTTTTAAATTAATTTTGATTGTATTTACTATGGGGAAATAAAAAATACGTTTTTCAACATGTATCATTGAAAATCTTTATTTAAAAAAAACGCACTTCATTTAACTGAGATTTGTCACAAGCTCCATATTTGTAATGCATAAAACTATATGAAATTTTGTACGAGGGCAGATCAATAAGTCCGTGACTTTTCAAACTTCCCTCGTAGTTATATGAAATGCAACACTGCTCCCATCAAGTACCACCTGTTAATAGACTACTGTAAAATTTTGAGCAAGTTCCGTCATTTACTTTGCGTTTAACAGCTGTTCAAAACATACAACCTCGTGGATTTTTTTTTTTTAAATGGAAAAAAGTGAATTTCGAGTGCTCATTAAACATTATTTTTTTGCAAAAAAAAACCGCCAATCAAACCAAGGAAAAGCTTGATAAATACTATGGGGACTCTGCACCATCGATTTCAATGGTAAAAAAGTAGTTTACTGACTTTCGTTGTGGTCGCACAAGTACAAATGACGCTGGACGTTCTGGACGACCAATTGAGGTCAATACACCCGAAAATGTCGAAAAAATCCGCGATATGGTGTTGGCCGATTGAAGAGTAAAAGGGCGTGAGATTGTTGATGCCATAGGCATTGGATATGGCAATGTGGTTTCGATTTTAAATGATCATTTGGGTTTAAGAAAGCTGTCTGCAAGATGGTTGCCGCGTTTGCTCTCAATTGACCGTAAACTTAATCGTGTGACAACTTCAAAGGATTGTTTGGAGTTGTTTAACCGCAATTCGAATGAGTTTTTGCTGCGTTTTGTAACTGTGGATGAAGCATATGTCCATTACAACACTCCGGAGACCAAGCAGCAGTTTCTCCGGGTGAACCGGTTTCGAAGAAGGCCAAACAGGTAATGGCAACAGCTTTAGCTCCAACGATGAAATTATTGATCAAACAAATGCCTACTTTATGGACCTCGAAAAATCCTATTTTTTGGAAGAGTTACAAAAATTGGAGAACCGTTGGACTAAGTGTATTATTGAAAAATATTTTTTTTTTTTTTTGTTAAACTGTGTTTTATTTAAAAAGTCATGTACTTATTGATCCTCTCTCGTATCTTAAGTTAATTTTTTCTTAAACTAAATGATAAAATACGCGATATTTTTCATAAATTAAGTATCGTGTGATGTTCACTAAAGGTACGCATTCAAGTCTTATATCTTCTTTTCGTTTTAGATATTTTATTAACGAAATCGAGAAAAATGAGAAATTTAAACTTCAAATAGATGCATTGAGAATATTATCGCACCTTTCGAAACGTGCAATATGTCAAATTAAAAGACATAGTTCATACTATTTGAATGTTTAAATTGTGTATTATTTTAAAAAACTTTAACAAAACTCATCTGCGTCGAAAAGTATTTTAGAAATGATAGGTCGCAACCCCGATGCATCAAATGTTTCAGATTTTGTTGAACTGTGTAATTAATAAATAATTAATTTCTTTTTGTTTAAGCTTGTTTTATCTTTTTAAGAATGTTTTAATTAACTTAAAAGTTTTATGGGTATTCCTTAAGCTCTCTCTTTCGTTTGTGAAGTTTCGATGGGAAATTAGGCTTTTTTAAAAACATCGGATGGATAGCCCCTGGTGTTAACAAAT